>CM069436.1:2339908-2718836 GCA_035610365.1 Aquatica leii
ATATAGAGTAGAGCGTCAATAATCCGGACATCAAAAATCCGGATCTTCGATAAACAGCATTCAATAGCGATGAAAAAACTTGAAGTGAATACATACATACATATAGGTCAAAAGCGTTCATGCTACCAGGATACCAAGAATTCGTAGTGCCTTCTGTTCATAGTGACGAAGAAAAAAAATTAGACAAGAAGTCTCAGTGCTTCAACGCCTCTTGGCATCACCAGTGGCGGATACAGAGTTTTACTCTGGGTTATAAAGAAAAGAAATCGTTAATATCGGGTTTTAAAAATAGTCTACTCCACTTCAGAAATACACATCATAAGATTTAACAAAAAAGTTTAAACCAGGACTTAGCTTTAAAAAAGGTTTTTGGAGGAGAGGGGCCATGCAAGTTTGTCAGACCTGTAAAGATGGAACCTATCTAAATAACATAATTTTCCATTCGCAGTAAACATCTTTAGAACCCGGAACAAACTGACTGATTGCGCCGTGAAGTTTTGCTTTTATAAACCTTTCTTCGATCGAGAAAACAGTTTTCCAAATTACCGGTAAAGCCCGGGTAAAGGAAAACTGAAATCTCGGTTAATATTAAAAAGATTTTTAATTATGTCAATGAATTTCCTAATTTTTCGCTGATGGTAATTCGAAACATTCGCCAAAATGTTAGTGTTTTCAAACATAATTTGATGACCCGTTTTTAGTACGTGTTCCGCCACCGCTGACTTCAAAGATTTTTTAAGACGATTATACCTTTGATGCGAAACACGTGCTAAAAACAGGTCATCAAATTATGTTTTGAAACACTAAAATTTTTGCGAATGTTTCTACTATCAACTAAAAACTAGAGAATCCATTGAAATCATTAAAAATTCTAGTTTTCCTTTACTGAAGATTTGGAAACCAGTTTTATGGATCGGAGGCAGATCTATAAAATCAAAACTTCACGGCGCAATCAATCAGTTTGTCCCGGACTCTAAAGATGTCCACTGCGACGTGTTACAATGCAACCTGTGGAAACCTAAATTCTACCTACCTAAATGTTATAAATTCTAGACGTTACCAATATTTAAATCTTTCTGTCAGTGTACTAAACGAGCGACTCTAAACGACCCACTACACCACAGAGGCTAAAAGTAAAACCTCACTTGCTAAAATGCAAAAGGTAGGAACATCCACTATGATAATAATAATAATATATATAACTTATTGAGATAAAAAAAAGCTTAGCTCAGTTTGCTTCAAAATTAGAGTCGGAAGAAAGAACGCTAAAAAATTGCGCGTTCGGCAAACAACGCATTGGAAGATGTAATATGCATGTGGTTCATCCAACGGAGTCTAGGAGAGACAATTTCAAGCCACTGATCAGCAAAAAAGTCGTCCGACCGACAAATTTTAGAGCCAGTTCTAGATCGCTTAAAAATTTCACGCCAAAACGTGGTATTAAGGAACTGGGCATTCAACAAAAAAAGCTTTCTGATATCATGACTAGAGAAACAAACAAACGGAGAGGATTAACAATAACGATCCTGAATACCAGATTTTCAACGACCAAGAAATAGCTTTCATAGCGTCTAAAGAAGACGCTTGAGAAACAAACGGAGAGGGTCGATTGTTGACAATAACAATCCTAGATACCAAGTTTTTGAGCGATCAAGAAATAATTGCAATGGTGTCTGAAAAGAACGCAGAAAAACAGTTAAGTCAGATAGAAATATTAGAGATGAACACACATTCGGAAGCCTTTAATGACGACAAAGACTCTAACTTCCTAGTTTGAAAAACAAACGGAGAGGGTCGATTATTGACAATAACGATCCTGGATACCAGATTTTTAGCGACCAAGAAATAAATTCAATGGTGTCTGAAAAGAACGCAGAGAAACAGTTGCGTAATATTGAAGATGAATACACATTCAAAAGCTTTTAATAGCGACAGAAACTCTAATGTCATGGCTTGAGTAAGAGACGGAGAGGGTTGACTATTGATTACAACAATCCTAGATACCATTATTTCAGCAAAATAACTTTGATCGTGGCTAAAGAAGACGCAGATAAACACATTCGGAAGCTTTTAATGGCGGTCGAGATTCTGATGTCCTAGCTTGAAAAACAGACGGAGAGGGTCGATTGTTAACAATAACGATCCTGGATACCATATTTTCAGCGACCAAGAAATAAATTCAATGGTGTCTAAAGAGAACGCAGAGAAGCAGTTGCGTAATATTAAAGATGAATACAAAAAGCTTTTAATAACGACAGAGACCCTGATGACCTAGCTAAAAAAACAGGCGGAAAAGGTTGACTGTTGACAACAGCTATCCTAGATATCACATTTTCAGCGACCAAGAAATAACTCCAATGGTGTCTCAAGAGAACGCAGAGAAACAGTTGCGTCAGGCGGTAATATTGAAGATGAATACACATTCAAAAGCTTTTAATACCGACAGAGACTCTAATGTCATTGCTTAAAAAACAGATGAAGATCGTTGACTGTTGACAACAACGATCCTAGATATCATATTTTCAGAGACCAAAAAATAACTTCAATAGTGTCTGAAGAGGACGCAGATAAACAGTTGAGTCAGATAGAAATATTGAAGATGAACACACATTCGGAAGCTTTTAATGACGGTAGAATTTCTAATGTCCTAGCTTGAAAAACAGACGGAAAGAGTTGACTGTAGACAACAACGATCCCGGGTACCAGATTTTTGCAAAAAAATTAAAAAAGCTCTGCAATAAACTACAACAACAAATCACTAACAAAGACTACGGTATAAACAAAGTAACAGAAATATGAAGCACGAACCTCGGATTCCAGTCATGCGGCCAGATTTTTAGCGACCAAGAAATAGCTTCAATGATATCTAAAGAAAACGCAGAGAAACAGTTGAGTCAGATTAAAATATTGAAGATGAATACGCATTCGGAAGCTTTTAATGACGGTAGAAATTCTGATGTCCTAGCTTGAAAAACAGACGGAGAGGATCGATTGTTGACAATAACGATCCTGGATACCAAATTTTCAGCAACCAAAAAATAAATTCAATAGTGTCTGAAGAAAACACAGAGAAGCAGTTGCGTAATATTAAAGATGAATACACATTCAAAAGCTTTTAATAACGACAGAAACCCTGATGATCTAGCTAGAAAAACAAGCGGAAAAAGTTGACTGTTGACAACAACGATCCTAGATACCATATTTTCAGCGACCAAGAAATAACTTCAATGGTGTCTGAAGAGGACGCAGATAAACAGTTGAGTCAGATAGAAATATTGAAGATGAACACACATTCGCAAGCTTTTAATGACGGTAGAGATTCTGATGTCCTAGCTTGAAAAACAGACGGAAAGAGTTGACTGTTGACAACAACGATCCCGGATACCAGATTTTTGCAACTAACAAAGGCTACGGTATAAATAAAGTAACAAAAATATGCAGCCCGATCCTCGGATTCCAGTCATGCGGCCAGATTTTCAGCGACCAAGAAATAGCTTTAGTGATATCTGAAGAGAACGCAGAGAAACAGTTGAGTCAGATGAAAATATTGAAGATGAATACACATTCGGAAGCTTTTAATGGCGACAGATACTCTAATGTCATGGCTTGAGTAAGAGACGGAGAGGGTTGACTGTTGACTACAACAATCCTAGATACCATATTTTCAGCGACCAAGAAATAACTTCAATGGTGTCTGAAGAGGACGCAGATAAACAGTTGAGTCAGATAGAAATATTGAAGATGAACACATATTCGGAAGCCTTTAATGACGACAGAAACTCTGATTTCCTAGCTTGAAAAACAGACGGAAAGAGTTGACTGTTGACAACAGCGATCCTGGATACCAGATTTTTGCAAAAAAATTAAAAAAGCTCTGCAATAAACTACAACAACAAATCACTAACAAAGACTACGGTATAAACAAAGTAACAGAAATATGAAGCACGAACCTCGGATTCCAGTCATGCGGCCAGATTTTTAGCGACCAAGAAATAGCTTCAATGATATCTAAAGAAAACGCAGAGAAACAGTTGAGTCAGATTGAAATATTGAAGATGAATACGTATTCGGAAGCTTTTAATGGCGACATAGACTCTAATGTCATGGCTTAAGTAAGAGACAGAAAGGGTTGACTGTTGACTACAACAATCCTAGATACCATATTTTCAGCGACCAAGAAATAACTTTAATAGTGTCTAAAGAAGACGCAGATAAACAGTTGAGTCAGATAGAAATATTGAAAATGAACACACATTCGGAAGCTTTTAATGACGGTAGAAATTCTGATGTCCTAGCTTGAAAAACAGACGGAGAGGGTCGATTGTTGACAATAACGATCCTGGATACCAAATTTTCAGCGATCAAAAAATAAATTCAATGGTGTCTGAAGAAAACGCAGAGAAGCAGCTGCGTAATATTAAAGATGAATACACATTCAAAAGCTTTTAATAACGACAGAAACCCTGATGACCTAACTAGAAAAACAAGCGGAAAAAGTTGACTGTTGACAACAGCTATACTGGATACCACATTTTCAGCGACCAAGAAATAACTCCAATGGTGTCCAAAGAGAACGCAGAGAAAGTTGCGTCAGGCGGTAATATTGAAGATGAATACACATTCAAAATATTTTAATAACGACAGAGACTCTAATGTCATGGCTTAAGAAACAGACGAAGAGCGTTGACTGTTGACAACAACGATCCTAGATACCACATTATCAGCGACCAAGAAATAACTTCAATAGTGTCTGAAGAGGACGCAGATAAACAGTTGAGTCAGATAGAAATATTGAAGATGAACACACATTCGCAAGCTTTTAATGACGGTAGAGATTCTGATGTCCTAGCTTGAAAAACAGACGGAAAGAGTTGACTGTTTACCACAACGATCCTGGATAACAGATTTTGCAGAAAAATTGAAAAAGCTCTGCAATAGACTACAACAACAAATCACTAACAAGGACTA
Source organism: Aquatica leii (assembly GCA_035610365.1). Taxonomy (NCBI): domain Eukaryota; kingdom Metazoa; phylum Arthropoda; class Insecta; order Coleoptera; family Lampyridae; genus Aquatica; species Aquatica leii. Next base: position 2,344,877 of record CM069436.1, read on the forward strand.
CGGTATAAACAAAGTAACGGAAATATGCAGCGCGATCTTCGAATTCCAGCCAGATTTTCAGCGATCAAGAAATAGCTTCAATGATGTCTGAAGAGAACGCAGATAAACAGTTGAGTCAGATAGAAATATTAAAGATGAATACACATTCGGAAGCTTTTAATGGCGGTAGAGACTCTAATCATGGCTAGAGAATCCTGGATGCCAGATTTTTGCAGAAAAATTGAAAAAGATCTGCAATTGACCTTTTTTACCGCCAACGTCGGTTTTTGCAACTATAATTTGGGTCTACCATTAGGGTCGTCGTTGTTGTATTTGAAAACGTTGGTATAATTGAATCCTAGTTATTTTTGATAAAATTCTTTGAAGTTTGAAATACAACGTATCTAACCTAATTTGTTTTAAATTAACATTTAATTAATTTTATTAATTATGCTTATACGTAATCCGTTAACTATAGTATATCTTTTGTTATATATATCATTACTGATATTTGATGTTATAACAAAATTAAGTTAAGGTTAAATCAGGATTGCCAACATAAATTGAACTGAACAAATAGTATTTCTGAAAGGTAGACCGTAAGTAAAGCAGCGCCATTTATTACGCAGGCGTGAAAAAGGTCAATAGACTACAACAACAAATCCTTAATTCACTAAATATGACACCTTGAAGGCAAAAAAATCTAAAACCAATACCAAAAAGTGGCATAAAAAGTCAATACTAATAAATTAATAGCAAACCTTTTCATTAAAACCTTGTAAATAAAAGCGCAAACCACAAATACAACAAAAACCATACCAAGCAAACATTAAAATAAATACAACAAAAACCTGCGCAAAGAATTTTCGACTGTGATGTCATACGACAATTATTTAGGTAATTTTTCATTTTTCGTCGCCCGATTAAAGTTCGTGACTATTTTTTGTTTAAATTTTTTGTTTTATTTTACCCCGAAACTTTTGTATAAATCGTTTACGTTGAAACTTTTAGTAAAATGCAAAACTTTTGTTATTGATTGCTTGGAAGTTTATGCATACTTCGGGATCATATTTTTAAAACCACAAATGTTTAATGGTCGTTTTTTTAAGTTTCGCTACAGGAAAAAAGTTTCGAAAAAACATTAAATATGATTAATGAACTATAAGTTAATTTTACAAAAGTGGTCGTTGTATACATCTGTTTCGTTTTTATTTTAAAAATTAATTTCAACGCCCTCTATAATCGAAGTAATTTAATTGAGTAAAGATGTAGAAATATGTAGCTCTTGAGGTTTCACAAAGGTATACAAAAACATAGACTCTAAAAAGTATAATAAACAGAAAGAAACTTACAGTTGACATTAAGAGTTACGGCCGTTTCAAGTTTTGTTCCCTCTGGCATTGCCCTGTTCCAAACCTCGCATCTAAAAATGGCACCGTCGTCGTCTTTTCCAGGAGTTAACGAAAGTGTTGCCGTGGTCGATTGATCCCGCGAACCACCGTTCTTTAAAGCTGCCTCCAGAGGATACATGGAACCTTTAACGTAAATAAAATTATTCAAATTAATTAAATTAAAATAGATTTTTAAGTTCTGTTAATTGACACGGAATAGTATATTAGGATTTCTCCATTAATAATTTGGGGTATCGATTGTTCCCGTGGTCCCGACGCCGACGTAACGTAGATTTAATGCAACAACCTGTTTTGTAATAAATAAATCTCGAGACAACAGTTTGAATTATTCTTTACGACTCTAGTGCTTTTTTAAATTTATGTTGGCAACGCGAGCATATTTCGTTTCCTTTACATATAAATATACCGGTTGAAAAATAAATCGCACGGTCTAATAATTATAGACGAAACATAAAAAATATTAAACGACAGTACATTACGTGCAGAGATATTCTATGGTAATAAATCCTAGATTCCAACTGTAATTATGTATGAACATTATTTGAAACTAGTACTAAAAAAATACAATTTCAATTTAGTACAACTAAATCTTACAACAATATTTTTTTTGTAAATCGGAAAACATATCACATCTATATAAAACTTTCTTATGAGATCGAGCATACCAAAGATGTTTATCTTAGCTACTCACTACACGACTTATAGCGATGCTGAGGTGTACGAACATACCGAAGATCCCTGGATGAGTGCTGTTTAAGTCGCGGTTGCTACTTCGATGTCACACCTATGTAAAACAAACCTTTACTTTCTTCTGAGACCGCGCATGCCAAATATGGTTTTCTCGCTGCTTACTTCACGGTCTAGATCCATGTCGATGCAAAAACAAAATAGTTTATTCAACGCGATAGACTTTTTTTGATATTAAAATATGTACAATAAAACATCGATGTAAACCATAATCCTGACCATGACTAAACCGAGAATACGCTTATCGATGCATCTTCGGTATGTTCACATCCCTAGAGTACTGCAAAATTAAATAAGCACTTCAAATTTGCAGTAGTATTTAACTTGTTTATGCTTTTAAAATAAAATAAAAAAATTCCTTGTTGTGTCGTGCAGGTCGCGGTTTAGGTCGCAACCGCGGTACTTAATAAACTTTAACAACCGATATTAACCATTGTTATCTGTGTTGAATCTGTCTGTATATTACGCCGAATAAATAACAAAATGTTCATTATTTATATATACAAACGACCTTCACACGTTGATTCGTCCCATTATTTATTGGTTTTAATGAGCAAGTATGTAGCGACCGCGACTTACACCGCGCTCATCAATGCATTGGTATGTTTGCACCCTAATTTTTACACCTCGTGACTTTGGAAGTTTCTATTAAAAAGCATTACTTTACCATTATTGAAATTAAAAAAAAAAACTTGCTGGCTTCAATTAGTTCTGCGTGCTTCTAAAAGAATCGTTGCACACTTTTTGCCCAACAGCTTTCATTAAAATAAAATTAAGCATCGGAATTTAATTACATACTATAATTTCGAAACCAATATTGCAACTAATTAAGTTACAATTAAAACAATTACAGAAGCAGAAAGAAAGACATTTGTTAGCATTGCATTAAGAGAAATTTTCGACATAATTTTGTTGACCCAAAAAATCTGCTTCAATAAGTAAAACGATTGGCACATACATGCCATTCTGCACAAATATAGTTAAAGCCTTAATAGTATTATTTAGCAACAATAATTTTTTTCGAAATTCAGGAAACAATTTTTCCTGTCGCAATGTTTTCTGGTTTCAAATTTTTAAGAAAAAACTTTATAAAGATTAAACATTTTAAGCTGATATACTAAAGACGCAACCATACCGAAAATGCATCGATGAGCGGGGCTTAGTTTGCGGTCGCTACATGAATATCACTTCTATCTAAAACTTGCTTATGAAATCGAGCTTACCGAAGAAGTTTATCCTTGAAGGTTCCTATGCGGTTTACAGCGACGCCGATGTGTACGAACATACCTAAGACGCCTGAATGAGCGCGGTTTAGGTCGCGGTTGATGTCTCTATGTAAAAGAAACCTTTACTTTTTTATGAGATCGCGCATACTAAATATGCTTTCCTCGCGGTCTTAAACGATGCCGATACAAAAACAAAACAATTTATTCATTGCAAGTCATTGCATCGATGAGCGTGGTCGCGGTTTAGATGACGATCGCGGTACATTATAAACTTTAGTATAGTTTGCAATAAGAAATTCAAAATAATTTGTTAGTCAAAATTCTCCATCTTACTGGAACATAAATAATTTAGATAATGAAAAATTATTAAAAGAGTTCTAGGCAAATACTTATTAAAGTTTACTTTAACTCACACGATTGTGATCGATAACAACCGATAAATAAAAAAAGTTCATTATGTTTATATATAAAAAACCGCAACGACCTTCACAAGTTGATTCCTTCCAATATTTATTGTCTTTAATAAGTAAGTAAATGCCACATACTGTGAAGTAGACCAATAAGCTTCCAGGTTACCTCAGTGCTAACATTCTACCGCGATGAAAAAAAAAATACAATCTTGTTTTGTCATCGCCATCGCTATAGACCGCGAAGTAAGTATCTTTGGTATGCGAGGTCTCGCAAGATGTAAACGTTTGTTTTAACATCCATGTAGCGACCGCGACCTAAACCGCGCTAATCGATGCATCTTCGGTATGTTCGCACCCTAATAATTACACCCCATTACTTTGAAATTCTCCATTAAAAATGGTTACTTTTCCATTATCGAATTTAAAAAAATAGTTTTGCGTTCGTTCGCAAGCTTTTTGATAATCACCCAAAAGCTTTCAGTAGAATAAAATTAATTATCAGAATGGAATTACTATGGTTTAGAAACCAATATTGCGACTCGACTAAATTTCAAACAAACTAAAACAATTACAGCAGCCGAAAGAGAAACATTTTGAGCAAAAACTCAGCATCAACACGTAAAACGGTGTGTTACGTGTCATTAGTACAAACGTTTCACATTTTCATATTTTAATAAAATTCCTAATAAGGCACTAGTAACTAAAGCGTCACCGACGGGATATTTTAGTATCCACGGTAGGAACCTTTCATTTTTTGTCGAAGATTTGCTGTGACTAGTTTGATTTTGATAGAAACCTTGTCCGTTCAATTCGATTCTAATCTAAATAAAGCCTTTTCTCAAGCTTAACTACAACGGGTGACCGTAATGACGTCTCGCATATTGTATTCGTATTCTAAATTACGGCATCTCCTATTGATTTACCGACGCTGGTAAAACTCTCGGATGCAAGCTGTGCCTCAAGTTCCTGTCTGAAATTCGAACCGAGTCTTCGAAGTTGGAACTAGGTCCAGATTTACCGGCATGGTAAAACCAATGAGAACAATGATCCATAACTGTTCTTTTAGTTTCTGTCCAAAACCAAATAAAGTAGAGTTTTGTATTGTTCTAAGTCAAACTGGTTCCGCCCGTTTAGATCGTACACAATTAAGTCCACCATCAGCAGACGTTCTACCGCCGTAGAAGAAATACCATCATATTAGTTTCGTCACGACTACCCCCACGTTGAGAAAGAAGAATTAGGTGGAAGCATATCCCTTTTCAAGACAACAATATCACATGTTTAAATGTAGTCATTTTGTTCACATCTGACTAGTAGGACCTTAGTACATTTTGAAGACTAATCGCTAGTATCAGCCACAAGGCACAAAAGAAACTCGGGTAATGCCTACAACCATACGTTAATATTTTTTGTATTTAATATCCAGGGCCCTTCATAAGAGCAAAATCTGTCGCTAATCATTAGTTTTCTAAAATTCACATTAAGGGATACCTTGAGCGATCCTATGTGACTTTCTACTTCAGTGGTAGCTGCACGTAATTTGTAATCGTTCAAAATCTTGAATTCGAATTAAATGACGAATGGGAAATTTTGTTCATTAAAACTTTCAAGATCGAGTATTGTTAAAAATTACGTGCATCAAGATAGGTTCGGGGTCGCTCTCTACATTCCTATTTAAAGAAGGTGGAAATATGTACCTCTTTACTTTTGTCTAATTTCTGGAGAATCAGTATACAATCCCGCAAAGATAGTTTAGAAAGATAACATCAGATGACAAAAAAGAGACTTTGGCCTAAATCAATCCTCGCTAATCTGAAAATATTTCTTTTTAGTATAGCTGAGTTTTTTTCTGACTTCAGTGTCATTCTTGTGTATCCAATTCTATAATTGTATTACGTACGTATTTTCATTACTTGAATCAAGCCATAAGCTCCATTTTAATTTATGATTAAACGGTTCGCCTCCTGGTAATGAACTTCGAATTGTTACGGTCAAATTAATGATCCCATTTTACAGGAGGAAGAAAAAAAACAACTAATTTAGTTAGTTGCGACGTTACGTGTTCGCAATAAACACTTGCTCGCTCCATTGAGTTTTTTAAGCGTAGTCATGGTCAAAGTTTGATAAACGCAGGTCGATGAATGTAAGCTTACACTCTTCGCAAGTTTCTAAAGTAACATGGCACGATTACTAGCATTCAAGAGTAACATTCTTTAACACATGAAATACAACAAGCGTCATATCGTGAAATTTGACAAACGTACGAAAATTTGCAATTTTTGGTACTGTACCAAAAATGTTTTGTTATTTAATTTTTTATGAGCAGTGGAGCGAGTTTGATAAAGTGAACACAAAACGTCGCAATTAACTGAATTAGTTGCTTCTTTTTCTTCCTTCTAAAAGAAGAGATCATTAATTTGATCGTAACAATTCGGATTTTAATTTGTGTTAAGCCTTTAGCGATATTAATCATTTAAGCTCTCAGCTGTTTTTTGTATTATTAATGAATCTTCTAATTTTAATCGAGTATATTGTACAGCCTTCAGATAGTTTCGCATTTGAATAATTATTGTGTACGTTGATTGTATCTCGTATTTTTAAATTTTAAGCCAGAGTTTGGCAAACCCCGGTTGATGAATGTAAGCTTACACTCTTCGCAAGTTTCAAGAGTAAAATTATTGGTAGCAGAAGTATTAGCTAAGGAACTTTAGGTCTGGAGTAAGTATTTGTTTTATCACTTTGAATTTGTTGACCGAGTTAGCTTATATAACCATTACTGTATTCCTCTTTCTTACTTATTAGAAAACTTGATTATTTTGTTGTCACGTCTAATTTTGAATTTAATTGTCGCTCAAACCCGTACGTTAAATTTTATAGCACGCCTATGGAAAACTTGTTGAATTATTGTACATTGTACATGTCGCGCAAATCGTCATGCGCGATTAGTAATTGTTTTGTTCTTTTCAATTGAGCTGTTCGCTAATTCACACGTTGTGAAAGCTCTTAAACCTTCTTAATGTAATTAAAAAGGGTAAGCATTCGTTCATTTTGTAGAATTTATTGTAATTTCGTTGTGTCCTTCATAGCTTTAAGATTTGGTTCTCAAAAATCGATTGGATCGCATATTGTTAGTCAAAAATTATAGTGGAGCATGGCACATTTAGTCGAAGAAAAATGGCTTCATCAATTTATTGTATCGATCCAACCTCGTATTTGTAAACTTCGTTAGAATTGAAACTAGCATCACAATTGTGATATTGTTGTAGCATAAATGAAAGTCGCTTTTATCGCTACAAGTCGTTCGTTATTATATTGAAGAATTTACATTTTCTGGAGTCAACAAAATTGTAAAATTCCATTAGTATCGTATTGTCGATAAGGAAAACTTCAAATTTGACCTTGTCGCATACAGATATAAATTTAGTTTGTTAAATATATATGTTCGAAGGATGTACATTCATTGCATTTCTTTACCATCGCTTTCGCCGCTATTGATTCGAAAATAAATAGATGGCCTTATGTCGTAAGACAAAGCCCTCGCAAATTCGTAATAATATCGTAACATTTGGCCTTCGTTGTAAAAAAATTCGTAAAAACTTGCATTTCGTTGTTAGATCGTATAGATCGAAATTGATCTTAATAAATTGGCATCGTAACATTTTGTAAATAATTTAGTTTAATAAGAACAGATCTGAGCTTAGTTTAAGTTTAGAAAACTTAGTAGCAGTTATTCATTTAAACGATGATTATTTAATTTATTTTCATATATAAACTTGTATTTTTGTGCATATTTTATAAATTATTTGATTTATTGCTTTTGTTGGTTTATTAAATTTGTGCATTTAGTAAATACATGTGTTTATTTGATTATGTGTTTATATTTTATTACCAAAAATTTGAATGCACAAGTTTAGTAAAAATTGAGATTGATCTGTTACCGGAACATGCGAATTCCCCTATACATAGTCAGAAGTTCAACGATCGAAGCTGTTTAAAACGTTTGTTTCGTATTGGTAAATATAGTAAACGATATATTGTTAGTATTGGTTATATATTTGGCGCCCGAGCGGGGACAACATTTTCGTGTAACGGAAATAGTTTGTAATTAGATTAAAGATTTGTACGCCAATACTCAAGCAATATGTGATCAATCTCAATCATTAACAAGTGATGCATTGTCTGATTTCACTAGTCAATACAATCAACTGTCTAAATTAGAAGATAAATTCGAAACAGTTACCCAACGTATTAGAGAAACTGACGCCCTTATTGTTGACGTTTCTTTGCATTTAAACACATTACAGGCTAGTAGTGCTGCAATCGATTGGATTGATAAAACTCGTAATATATATTCGAAATTGACTACATCATCTGCAAGTTTACCTGTTTCAGTAAATGCTAATTCAGTAGTAAATTTGTCGACGTCATTTACGTCACTTCTTCGTATAGAATTGCTTACTTTTAGTGAACAGCTAAATGAATGGCCAAATTCTATTTCGTTATTTGATTTGTTAGTGGATTCCAATCCAAAAATTTCGGAAACATCCAAATTTATTATTTGTGCACTTCTTTAAAAAGCACTTTCGGTCATTTCTAAGTTTTCATTAGAACCTCAAAACTGCTAATTAGCTTTGGTAGCTTTGAAAAATCGTAGTCAAAATAAACGTAGACTAGCTTCTATGTACCTCAATCGTATATTCAAATTAAAACCAATTACAAATGGTTCTTGTCAAAACTTGAATTCATTTTTGTTAGTTCATGAAGGCAACATCAAGGCTTTAGATGTCCTTGGTAATTCGAACGTTGGAGATTTCTTCAAACTTCAACTGACATTACGCAATTTAGATCATGGTTCTCGTAGAGCTTTTGAGAAGAAATGTTTTTCGCAATACATTCCTTCGTCTTCAGCTTTAATTCATTTTATAACCATAAGAAATCGAAAATTATCTCTCATGTCCACTGCTAAGTCAAGCCGAGATACTCATTCGACATCTCGAACCTCGAGCAAGGTTTATTCATTTTCAAAAAAAAAAAAGTATTTGATCTGTTAGATGTTGTTTAATCGTTTGTTTCGTAATGGTACATATAGTAAACAATATTATTGTTAGTATCGGTTATATTGTTATCTCTAGTAATAACAAAAAGTGGCATTTTGTTATCAATTGATGAAAATATGTATACATTTAGTTTTTCTCGTTAACTTGTTTACTTTTCGTCTAATCTCTTCGACAGTATGTTTAAACGTATACTTGGTGTCTCCGATCCAAGAATTTTAACTTTACAGCGGAGTGGCGCCCAGGGTTCTATCTCTTTTTATTACAGCTTCTCAAACACGCTAACATCACCAGCTACCGTGGTGACGTGATTGTTATCAACACGACCCACTAGAACAAAAGGTTGGTAACTACGCCGCAAGAAACCTAGGAACGCATAAGAGTGACTTGTCCGGGACCACCAGAATAGCTTAGCGCAGCCCTGACTAGCTAGACGCTATCCAGAGTGCACTACGTGGAAGGCCTTTATTTCTTACAAATCAAGTATTTTTCTGATAGCTTCTAGTAACAACTACATGTAAATCTTTGAATCATTATTGTCAGTTAACTTATAAAAAAGTTTAGCAATGTTACTCAATAATAACTATAAAACGTTTGAGATGTTTTAATGCACTAAACTTAACGTCATTTCATTGATTATGCTTGTTAATAACGTAAAATGTAAACGATATGCCTTTTAGGTGTCAAGAAAATATAAAAGAGCAACGAACAAACCAAATTAATCTATCGATATTATGAGAGCAGCTTCTTATATGGACAAGAAACAAACACCTGGGATGAAAGAAGATTTAAAATACCAAAATGGTCTTAAAAAAAGCAAAAAATATAAAAATAGACATGTAATGTTTCACTAAGCCAAAAAAGACGCTGGGTTCAACACATATAAACAAAATTTTGACATTTAGCAAAGATAAAGTTTTGCAATTATTATTAACAAACTTACTAGAGCCACACGTTTTGTTTTAAAAATCCGTGCCCGTATCAAAACCTGGTTTTGAGATCCTGTATCAATAGAAACCCATAATGCGGGTAAGATCAAAAAAAGTATTGTTTGAACGAATACATTATTTAGTAACGCCTGTTGTTTATGGAACATGTTTGTCGTCTAATCGTTCAAATCCGAAAGCAATTTTGACAAAAAAACAAAATCAGTGTTTCCACAGGTGTTTTATATGAATAAGAGCGTAAGGGTGCGAACATACCAAAGATGCATCGCGGTTTAGGTCACGATCGCAATTGTTTCAATTTTGTAATCATTTTAACTAATTTATGCGCGGTCTCGTAAGAAAGTAAAAAGGTGTGTTTAACATGGATGTGAACCCGAACCGCGCTTATCGATGCATCTTCGATATGTTCACACCATAATTGAGTGTTTTAATCCAAATAATCACGCATTCTGTAAACGATAGCACTGTCATGCTGAAACAAAGACGAATTCTGGTACATAAACCTCTAGGTCCTTTTACCTTCTGGTCAGCTGCACGACAGTTTTTCCTTATCCACTACATTCTCTCTCCTTTCCTTATGTCTAATATATAAATTAAGTCGAGAAGTGCCAAAACGTAAGCTGAAACGCGATAATTTACAAAAGCAGTTTTACAAACGTAAATATATGATATAAACCGCAATCAGAACGGATCAATTAATTTTTATATTGCTGATTGCATATGAATATTAAAAGCATAGATCGGAAACGATGAGAAATCGAAGGAAGAGAAATCTTTAGTGACACTGCACTTAGACCTACTTTCGTTAAGCAACCGTTTTCAGATTTCGTTGCTCAAAAGTTGTCAAACTAGAATTTTAATTATGTCGTAATGTACTAGAAACGTCCATGTTCGTATTTACACATCGCTGACCTTAACCTACGCGAACGTCGAAGAAAACTTTAACCACGTTAAAAAAAAAGTAAATTCCAAATAAAACTAATTTCGCTGAGAAACAACTTAAACAAAAATTCTACCCATTTAAAGTTCGTGCCCGCAAAAAGTTTAAAAGAAATAAAGCATTTTCCTCCGGAACGCAAACCTTAAACGTATAAAAGTTAACTACCTTTAGTACTATGTTTTATATCTACACTTTAAGCGTTATCGCATTTATCGTTTATATTAACGTTTATTTTAAAACGGAATTGTACATGAAAATTTAATTTAAGCGCACAAAGCTCAAGAGCGAGGCCTTGTCAAGCAAACTTCTATCTTTAACAACTACACGTAATTTACATTTTCCTCTCGAATTAACTCGATTTATATTTGACTATATAAAATCACTTCTTTTATTATTGTCTACGTCAGTTTCTATTATGCCTAATTGTTCTTCTCAAACTAATTTAAACTGATTAGAGAACATTAATTAATTTTATGCGCCAAAAAATTACTTGTTGAAGTAGTTACGCTGGTTTTATTGAGTTAACTATATCTAAACGACAAACTTTCAAAGGCATTTTACTCGACGGCGAAACCGAAAATTGTTAGATGAAAAATCGCCATAGGCAACGCACTCAAAAATATTTAATTGTGACGAAACCCACGATATATAATAAAAGTACCAACAGCCTCGACAAAGGAACCGAAAGTAGCTGTGATAATGAAGCAAGGATTTAAAGGGTAAACCTCAACTACGCTCAACATCTCAACCATTATTTAATTATGCAAATTCTGGTCCAAGTTTCCACGATTTTTCAAAATATTACACCTAATTTCATAAATTATTATTATATAGAGAAACGAATATAATAAATGAGAAAAATTTGCTGCTAGTTCGCGCAGAGTGGAGCACCACCTCATTATAAAAAAGAAGAAAGCGTAAAATTACTTTCCCCCTTTTCCCAAAAAAACTACGCACAACGAACTATGACTCATAAGATTTTAATCTTCGTGTTCCTTCTTCAAACGAAAAATATTCACATACAGATAAAGGACTGCAATTTAAAAGCTAAGATTATCGACTTCCTTTTATACACATAAACACACACACCTGAACGACTTACTTCCTGTAACCGTTACTCTTATTAAAATTTAATAGAATAAATGTACGTTAAAAACGAATAGCATTAATTGAGCTTAAAATTATACAAAATGTCGTTAATTTGCACAAAAGAAAAAAGAGAGAACCAAAATTAACGTCGAACGTAAATATTGATAATTAATTTACATACAGATTGATATTTTTGCATTTACATTTTGAGTCGGTATAATTTTTCAATTATTAAATCTATTTTTGTTTGAGGAACTTTAATTTTTGTATTTTATCGAGATTAATGTAAACATTTTTTTGTGTGGCCATAATTGAAAAAGACAATTTTCTTATTCTTGTCGCTGTTAATTAGTTTTTAATGCTCGGGCAAAAAAAAATTAAACAAAGTTTTAGAATGAACAAACTAAGATAATGCGACCAACTTCCTGTTTATGTTTTGTAAATCGGATAAAAATTAGAATACGAGGTGTTTGCAAAAAATGTACTAACCTTCTCTGTACCATCGCACCAAAGGATCCGGAGAACCACCAATGCTCGAACAAGTAAGTTCCTGACGTTTACCTTCTGTTACAGTCACATGCGTTCCAGGAGCAACAGCAGGTTGTTGAGGAAGAGTCAACACGGTTAAGGCGTATCTTTGGGCATGTAAATTAGCTCCAGACCCACCAGCTTTAACTTTACATTCAAATTTGCCATTATCCCTGTCGTAGCTTGCGTTCGAAATTAAAAGGTCGTAGATTCCTTTCTCTGGATGATAATTTATTCTGAAATTAAAAATAAAGGATAACATCAATGATAAATGTTTTCTTTTTAATTCGTCGACTTATTAATCCATGTCAACCTCCGTAATGTAGTATATGATTTATTTATGGTTTAAAGATGGAACGTTGCCAAATTAATAATTGTGTACATAAATAATGTAAAATCGACCATATTTCAATTTTCCGGAGATGCATTGTTTTAAGATAAACACACTACGTTACATTATAAAAAGAAATCCTTAACTTATAAACGCAATTTTCCTTTACCGGAACGAAATTTCAACAAAGAATTACGGTTTATTAGAGACATTTCAATGGTTTTAATGAAAAAGTTGTCAACGACGTAATTAAAAAATACATTAAAAAAGTAACTACGTTAGGCACATTGGATAAACAATTAAAAAGTTAAATAACAAATGTATCTCTTTATAAAACATTTTCAAAATTAGATTTTGTAGTAGGGAACATACTAAATTAATTGTATAAATTGTAATCAAATATGTTGGACAAACAAAAGTTTATTAAAACTCGTTTCAAACAGTATTACTAATTTTTAATAAACTAAAGCATAATACAACTAACGCTAATAAATCGTACAACAAAGTAATTTATATATGACTATCACTGAAGTATTATAAACGCTGTTCGCGGATAAGATTCACTTTTATTTATCTACGCTATTTATTTATACTGGCACACGCGTTAAACACTTCGCAGCTTATTTGTTTAGATCGCTGAATTCGTAAGACTTCTGACTTGCAACTTTCAGCCATTACCCATTATATTCTCGCCTTATCTGGGACTAGAACATTCTGTCTCTTCGGTAATCGCTTTGAATAGTTTTTAACGATTTCCACGCTTTCTCATGGCTTCCTCTTTAAGACTGTTCTCTGCCAAGAACATAAGCTAGACACGTGACAGATAGAGTGAGTGGTGGCCATTTCGGCAACTTCTTTGCGTATAGAAGCAGCAAACGGGGCTAGACGATCGATGTAAACAACGTTGGTTTACCTCTAGGTGGTTTTTGGATACGGTATACGACGTAGAACTTCATAAAAAACATTGTCTTCTTTAGGGATGAAAAATCACCGGTTTGTGCCTCGACGTCATACCTAGTCTTTATTCTGTCGCTGGCGATTTGCCCGTTTTTCCGAACCTCTTATGTACTTCGTGTAACCTCTTCATCAGCCTGCTGACGTAGTCTTCTCCAGCAATTTCAAGGTCGTACGACAGTCGTATTTTGCGACCAAATATGGCAGAGGATGGTGTTTGGTTTGTGGTTTCGTGAACAGATGACCGGTATGCCATTAGGAACAGGTGCTAGTACTAATCCCTATGATGTTCGGACACCATTTTAGCTAAATGTCTTGCCACTGTTCGAGTCATACTTTCCACCATGCGATCAGACTGAGAGTAGACAAATGTAATTCTAAGCTGCTTAATTTCCAACATTCGGCAAACTTAATTAAAGCAAACTCAAAGTTATGACCTTAGTCGGAATGTTCTAACTTGTGAGCCGAGCGGTTACAATGATTTTGAATTAATTTTTGAGGACTTCTCGTTCTAGTTTTTCTAATGGACGTTCGGTGAGAACTCTTGACCTAACAACGACGACTCGTCTTAAAAAGAGTAGTAGCTCGCAATCATTATTTTGCATCTCAATCAATCTTAATTCAAAATTATTGTAACCACTCGACTCACAGGTTACAATTGGTGGCAGCGGTGGGTACCAATTGTAACCTAATATGCAATGTAATTTCAAAGGAGCTCAAAACTGGTAAAAAAATTTTTACCAAAACGTCTACAGCTATTGCCGCCCCCTGATTTTGTATGGCGTAATCCTGCGTCCATCTTGTACAGTAATCCATCGCTACCAAGATTTATTTATTTCCTAAATCAGATTCTGAGAACGACCCTGCAATGTCAATTAATCTCTTTAAAAGACTGCCTACGTTATATTGTTTTATCGGTGCTTTGCACTTTTTCAGTGGACCATTTGCTGATGCGCAGACTGTGCACTAACGATAAGATTCCATGACGTCCTCTTTGCAGTTCACTCAATCATGCAAGTGCTCTGGCACTTGGCTCTTAGACACTATCAAGTGCAGTCTATATTCCTTACCTTCGACTCTCTCTAAGCATCGTTTAAGAAGACCGTCTTCCATTATAAAAAAGTCCCACTGCGACCAGTATGGTTTAATGTTTCTGCTTAAAACACTCGCTTTTTCCCAAGTTGGTCGTTGCCCGTTTGAATCTTCATTCGTGATAATTTTTTTGTTCACGACGACGCAACTGCTCAGGTTTCCACTCGTCATCAATCATGGCAGTTTTCTTATAGTCGTAAACTGGCTGCAGTCGGCTGAACATAGTTTCCTTGACAAAATATCAGCGTTCCGATGACTGCTTCCGGCACGGTGTTCTGTGTCATAATCATACTCTTGCAATCTCTTGATCTTGTCACTTATCCTTCCGGTTTACAAAATTGCAGGAGTCATTTTAACGCGACGTGTACGGTCCTTAGTAAAAATTTGCGCCCATACAACTATTCCTAAAGAGCTCTATAGACTTAGACGGCTGCTAACAGCTGTCTTCTAATTACTCAATAATTTCTTTCTGACCTAAAACAACTTTTTTTAAAATACACAATGACTTTTTCTTGTCCATCTTGCACCTGTCAAAAGAATGCACCTAAGTCCAGATTACTTGCAACGGAATCCAAAACAAATTTTCCATCTTTTCTTGGATAAATCATCATTTTAGTTGATAGAAAACTTTTTCGTAGTCTTCAATCCATCTAAATTATGCTTCTTCAGTCAATTTCGGCACCGGGTTGTCAGTATTGGCAAATCTGGGTACAAATCGTCTATAGTAGGTGCACAACCCAAAGAAACTGCAAAATTGATTAGTTTTGGCCATACTTGCACTACTCGAACTTTGTCTGAGTCAGCCTTTACTCTATTTCTAGATACCATACTTCTTTCTTAAGTACGTGGCACTTCTTTGAGTTTAATTTCAGATTTGCTCCACGTAATCTTTGGAACACTTCCTTCAGGTTCTTCAAATACTCTTCCAATGACCTTACAATTAAAACAACATCGTCTAGATAAATCAGGCACATCTTCGCAAGATGGTGAACTACCACAAACTAGTTTCAATCGTAAATTCCAGCTACTAGTAACCACTCTTTAAATCCAATAAGGAGAAGAACCATTAGGATCCTGACAGAGTCTCTAGAGTATCGTCAATTCTCGGTATGCTCTGTAGTTTACGTAAATCCTCGTTGATTTGTTTTTCTCTTTTACCAGTACCAGTCTATAGACTAACTGAAAGTTCGATTACTCCTTGTTGTTATTATGTGTTCGGCTTCTTTTCGTTTAGACAAAAATTGGTTGATTTTATGCTTCACCACGTCAGTTTTTCTCTTGTAACCACTTTCCAGCGTGAAAAAATCTTGATACTGCTGGATCAACTTTTAACTTTGGCAATTTTTGCACGCTACCCCATCATCAACAATTATACAGGGTCCTAAAGAAACTTTTTCCCGAAAAACCATCTAAGGATGTAGACATGATACCTACCCCCCCCTCCAACGTTCTTAATAGAGTACATAATTGTTGCTGCCAAAAAAGCAAAACAATAAGAAAGCACGACGCTATTCCGGCCGAAGCTCTTGCAGAAGTTATCGCTAGCAAACCCAACGTGCTGACACGACTCATGAACCACGTGCTCCAGAAACAATCATTTGCCGAGTCATGGAAAAGGACCAGGCTCGCTTTTTGTTTTCCAAACGAAACACGTTCATGTAGACCCTTCTGTTTACTAAACACTATTGCTAAACTATACGAACACTTAATACTTGACAAAGTGCAAGACAGCATAAAGGGGGTCTATCAGACAGGCAATATGAACTTGTGCGCGGCAAATCCACAATGAATGCTGTAGAAACCGTTGACTGCTAGGCCAAGACGACTCGCGTAAGCACCAGGAGAACTAGAAAATAATGTCTTGGTCACGCTAAATGTGAGAAATGCATTCAACTTCCTAGCGTAGTCAGTAATAATTACAAAATCGTACAAAACTATCTTAATAATAGAATAGAAAACTAATAATACAAAAATTGGAAAGTCTCCAGGTGTCCTGCGCAGTCCCACAAGTGACAAGGGCAGTATTGGAACAGACTTTGTGAAATGTCAGATTTGATAGTGTACTAAGAATGTACATCGGTTTACAAAACCACGCCATCGCGTTTGCGGACGACACTGCCCTAATGACTTGTGCAAGGACGGACGACGAGCTCGCGTAAGTGACATATATGGCAATCACACGGATTGATAATTGGCTTATTAATCATAACCTCAAGATAGCGTCAA
Source organism: Aquatica leii (assembly GCA_035610365.1). NCBI lineage: Eukaryota > Metazoa > Arthropoda > Insecta > Coleoptera > Lampyridae > Aquatica > Aquatica leii. The sequence goes on from CM069436.1 coordinate 2,361,812, forward strand.
GCAAAATTGAAGCCATAGTCTTCTCGAGCAAACGCCGAATAATCACCATGTCACTTAGAGTACATAACCAAATAATATTAAATACCCCGGCGTTTATCTCGACAAATACTTAAGCTACGGCCACCATGTAGTAATGGCAGCCCCCAAAACCACTAGAACGGCATCGGCCATCAAAAAAATTATGCCGAATGTAAATAGCGACTGGTATCTGCAGTGGTCGAGTACCAAGACATGCAGTGGAGAAGTACCAAGACATAGTCCAACAAATACAAAGGAAAGTAAGCATTAGAATTATATCGAGCTACAGAGTTATAGCAACGCAATCGGCTCTACTCTTGGCTGGAACTATACCTTGGGACCTACTACCAGAGAAAAGACGTATTGTGAAAGTAGGTAGACTAAACAAAAAAACAAGCAAGAGAGATGACTCTGCAAAATTGGCAGGCAAGATGGCAAAGTGGCTAGGAGAGTAATTAAATCTGCCGTCTTATACCCAACATCAAAACCTGTCTGAGTAGACACCATAAAAAACTAAATTAACATCTCACCCAAGTATTGTGGGGTCACGGCTGCTTTGCCATCTACCTGCATGCAATTAAAAGAAAAACAACTTCCCAACGCATGTACTGTAAAGAAGTGAACAACGTGGAACATACAGTGTTTGCCTGTGCACAGGCTCAGAGAAGAATTGGTCGGGCTGGTCTCCAAACAATTGATTCCTCAGATGCTAAATAGCCGGGAATGTTGGACGAGAATCAATGGTTCGGATATTAAGTCATAAAACTGGAGAAGACTGGAAACACCGCGAGCTACTAGGATACCGCCCAATAGGCACTAATATTATTTTACTTGTTTACTATTACATAGTATAAATATATACTACGTTAAATAAGCGTTTGCTGTATTATATTCTCATGACCATTTTATCTTTAATTTAAAACAAGGTTCAATCAAAGCCACTACTACACTAAAGATGACAAAAAAACTGGCCATGGCTAAGGTTTTGGTACTTGACGTGAGTACGTCTAATAACTGTTGTAGACACTTTTTTGGTGTTGTAGCTTTGCTGGAGTTCACCATGCATCTCACAATTTAAGATACTGGGGTACATCGGCTTACCACGGTCTTCTTTTTCAACGTTACTAAATTTGAGTTGACATTTAAGATCTTTACTGGCACTCACTGGTACTAATATTCTGCCAACTAGTAGTCCCTTTTCAACCAAGTCGTCGTCCATTAGTTCAATACCGCAAATAGCACGTCATCACTGAATAATCACGAATGTCTTCACTATCAATCCTAGGAATCATTCATATCCAAATAGAGCCCATACTTCTTTATAACGTCCATTCTCAGGATGACTTCTTCGGCTACCAGTACTAATAATCGAGTACTTCATTTTCCAAATTAATTGTTACTTTTACTTGTCCATGAGTTTCAGTCAAGGTAAATGCTGTGCAATTGTTCCATGGTAATGCAATTCGGATGGTAATTTCCGGTGTATTAACTTTTGTCTCTTTTAATCAACTTGTTCCAGACTTTCGTGCACTTTGAGTGATTTCTTCTGCTTAGTACGGTATCGTCGTACGTGGCCTATTTCACCGCAGTGTAAAGTCGTCACTCCTCTTTCCCGAATCATTCGTTGCACTATTTCTTCGATGCTATCTTGTCTGCGCAGGTACTTTTGCATCACATCACAGCTTATGACAGCCTCGGTGCAACGCCTGTTTCACCGCTTCAACCTCTAAGCCATCGAACGTCTTAGGCCGAGCTAACTGCTTCGTTTCGCCATCTCGGAGACCTTCTACAAACGTTTGAATAACCAATTTGTTGTAGAATACGCGATTTGTGTCTGTTTTAAACTCTTAAAGATTTCCCGCAATTTTCTAAACCCGACTTTTTATTTGGACTTGATATACCTGTTGAAGATAAGCATCTCCGTATCTCATTTCTAAACGTAAAATTAAAAGTTCCTAATTTTCTTTGAGGTGGTGAGGCACAGTTTTCAAAATTCCAAGCGCACCTCCCCGTAAGGTTACTATTACTACTATTGTGGTAGATTGACCATTTAACTTTGCCATCAAAATATGGAAGTACAACCTTACACTTGTTAGCGGTTTCTTCCCGATGATCTTTCTTCTCAGTGATAATTAATTTGATTTATACTTTCTTCAAGCAATTGCACCCTTCTCTTATTTTTTCCTGTTATTTGTCCTCTTAAGATTCTTGAATTTTCTACTAACTTACGTTCTAACTTGTTTTCTACTGCTTATCTTATACTTAAAATAAATGTTTGCATCTCTTTGTGCTAGTCTCTGTTTCTCTACACTAGTCTGTATTGCTTCTTCGATAGTTTTTATTTGATTTTCAATACTAGGACGCATTTCTTCGATTTTCTAGAAATTTTAGTCAAATTTGTCTTCTATTTTTTAAGAATTGTGTTCCAATTTTCTAATAACTCTACCAAAATCCCTGGCATCGGAAACTTAAAACAAATACGAATCAACGCCTTTTCCGTTTTCTTCCAAATTTTTGCAAAGCCGTTGTTGTAACACTTATTTCTAGATTATAAAGAAAAAGTTTAATGAACTGGAACAACTATTACTATCTATAAACAAACACACGCAAAGCACGTACTAATCACTTATTTGTTTACACGATATTATCCGGACCCCATTTCTGACACTAATTGTAATGAATTTTTAATAAACTAATATTAAATTATATTTAAGAAAAACAGCTTACAAGTAATTTATATGGAGATTTATAAACGTTGTCCGCAGATAAGATTCACTTTTATTTATTTACTAGTACTCGCGTTCATTGACTTGCAACTTGCAGCCATTACCTTATCTGGAACTAGAACTTTCTGATCTTGAGGCTTCAAGGCGTTTTAGTATTTCACTGACATTTCCTATAAATCATCATCAGTACAAGACGTTTTAATTACAATTAAATTAAGTTTTTTAAAATGATCGTTATCATCTATCTCTTCTATTAATTGGCAACTAAATATAAGAAATCGATGGATACTTAAATACTTTTAAAACTAAATGAAAAAATATATAGAAACGTTACGAAGTAAATTTAGAAACAAGAACATAAAAATTAATGTAGCAAAAAGACTAATATGTACAGTAAAAAAAAGTAATAAACGTCTGTATCAACAACCGATTTAAGATAAAATACCAATATAATTATCAAAATTGACATCGGCAACAATTTAAGAAAACATTAATGTTCTGTTAACCTTTGAAGCGTAGCAAAGAAAATCCATTTTGGGAATAGCACAAATTCTGTCACACTTTCAACCCTATCATCCTTACAATACATAAATTTTCAGGATAGAAAATTCTACCATTCCGCATATAAATTACAATTTAAAAGATTTCTTAAAATTTAAAACGTCATAAATCCACGGAATGACCAATTTTATAATACATTACAAGACGACGTTGCCGCGTCTACGGTACATTTTTTTGTTTCGGGAAAAAAACGTTATTATTATTAATGACAAATTCGCACGCTGTCGTATTTTTATATTTTATAACAATTGAAATTCTCACGAACCGTTTCTGTTGTCACAGGAAATTCAAATTGAAGAAAATTTAAATCAATTTAAAATGAAGAGCGCATTTTTAGGCTACGACGAAGAAAAGAAAACGCGCACTTATGACATTTTCCCGAGTTAATTTAATAAATGAGAAAGAAATGAAAAAAAGCAAAAGTATTAAATATCTGGGCAAAGAAACAAACAAATGCTTTTCCGTATAATACCTCTCACGTCTTACTTTGTTTAGTAACTGTGAGAAAACGTGAGAAAAATACAATGCAAACCGGCAACCGGAAACCATTCAAAATGATTAAAAATAATCAGTCTAGACGTTAAATTAAATTTCTAACTTTTCGTCAAAATAATACCTTTTGTCTACTTTATTATTAAGCGATAACATAAAAAAGTCACGGAAAATCTACGTCGAAAAATAACGACCGGAAAAACCTTTAAAGCAATTACCCCGATTCGCAGTTCAGAAATTAAACTTAATTAAAATGAATCAGTATCATGGAAAATTGTGATGTCAACAATTTGAGAAAGCGGCCGAATTCGATAAACTAAAGAATTTTCTTCGCGCTACCAGTTAGAATTTCTCACTTAATCCAATTTAATAATATAATTTTTTTTTTGAATCAATAACATTGGACGAATCGGAAAAGCTGCGCTATTTTTATTTTATTTTATTTATTTGACCTGAAAACGTTTTGAACAAATTTTGCACAACATAAATTTTGATGCACGTATATAGTACGTAGTACAAGCAATGCAACGGTGTTTAAAAAACAAACGCAAATTAAAAAAAATTAAACCAACAAAGTCGTTCATGTATTTGCCAGTTAAAACCACGCGGCAATAAACGCCGGTTTTAAAAAGCTATTTGTTGTTTGCGTAAGGGCGAGCATGAATAATTACACGATTAGTTTTGTAAAAATTAAGTAATTGCGGATAATACGCAAAAAATACTTTCAATCTCGATTCTATTTGCAATATTTTCAAAGTAAATACGACCTAAAATACATAAAGTAATGTATTAATCACGATTAAAAAGATGAAAAAAATCTTAACATTTACGAAACGCGTAATTAAATTGATAAGTTCAACTACCACTATATAATAATCCGGGCCGGAATTTAAAAGTACGGATGTGGTATGACAGAAAATCAAAACTAATTTCCGTGTTCCTCTAAATGCGCTTTTAACAAAATTTAAAATAAACTGTGTAATAACAAAGGTATAGTTATATAGTACTTATAAATAAGTAAAAAAATTGGTACATTATTAAATCAATACAAAAGCTCAAAAAAGTTTGTGTGTTGATTATACACTGGGTTTCAAATAAAACGGACCACATAGAAGGAGTAGACGTGGAGGGCTGAAATTTTGGATGTAAAACTGTTATATATAGACAAATAAATGATTACAATTTGGAAGAAGCAACACAACGTTTTATTGCAAAAATGTCAATGATGTGTAACATCACCACGTGCTTGTATACAAGAAGTTACCATCCTAGGCATGCTAGATATAAGATGATTTATTTCGCCCTGGGGTATCTCATCCCAAGCTATTTGAAGCTGTTGTCGGAATTCATCTATGGTATTTGGAAGGTTAGCTAGATGACGCAGTTCTATTGGCGATAAATCTGGCCATCTAGCAGGCCACGGTAGCAAATTAACGTGCCTTGGATAAATGTTAAAGTTGAGCGGCCTACACAATAAATGCCACCCCAAACCATTGCAACAGGTGTTATGCCAGTATCTCTTCGTTGTGCAAACTGTAAATCGTAGACTGTCCTAGTGCCATAAACAGAACCTAGACTCATCAGAAAAAATAATGTTGTTCTATTCATGTAAGCAATGTTGTCTGGCTTGATACCCTTGAAGTCTGACTTTTTGGTGGTGAAGTGTTCGAGGAATACGAGAGTGTGGTCGATATGATCGGAATCCAAAAGAGCGGGTTCTATGATAAACAGTACTCATAGAGACTCTGCGACCAAATCCAGTTTATTCCAACTGAACGCGATGGTTCCCAAGAGTCTTAAACAGCACTTCTTCTTAACAGACGATCTTCTCGATCATGCGTGACTCTGAGTCGTCCAGTACCTCTACGTTGTGTTTGCAACTGTTCCTCCTGCCATCCTCGACATGTTCTTAATATTGTTGAATGAGTACGTCCTAATCTTCTGGCGATTTAGCGATATCCTAACCCAGCTTCCTGCATACCAATAATTCGCCTTCTTTCAAAAGGCGTTAATGGTTGAAAATTACCTCGTCTGCAAACTCGTGGCATTCTGACACTTACAAACAATAACTGATAACTAGATCTACAAACATCTGAAAAACTACAACGGTAAGGGTTCAGAAGTAAAAGTAAAAGAAACGTGGAGATGTTGATAACATCATGTATATTTTTAACATTAACATTTTCATTCCAAATTTTAATCATTTATTTGTCCATATATAAAAGTTTTACATACAAAATTTCAGTCTTCCACGTCTACTCCTTCTATGTGGTGCATTTTATTTGAAACCCAGTGTACTTAATGCTCACAGTACTTACTCGCAATAACCGAAAAACTTGTTGAAAGCCTGAATTTTTCTATTAAAGTGAAAAAACAAAAACAAAATTATTCCGAAAAAAAAATTTCTATAGAAAACTGAAGCTGATGACATCGGATCCAACAGATTTTTTTTATACTAGGTCGATGCTATTATCCCTATTAAAGTTATGATTACGATAGCCAGAAGTTGTTGTCTGCTCAAATTTAATAGTATATCCAGTGTCTAAAAATGCTCTGGAACAGCCAATCTGGTATTGTGTCACTTCGTGTCCGCTTTGTAACAATTTTACGTCCTGTTTGTCCCCCACACATGCAAGAAATGTAGTAAACCCCTAATCCTTCAAGTGATGCGGTTGTCTCTTTCGATTGTGGTTATATGTCTTAATGAAGAACCACTTTGATGTATCCCGGATATTTTGTCCGTGCACTCCTTTATATATGGCAAAAAGATGAATCTTTTTCTTTGGTTGTTCTTTCGATTGTCTGTTGATCGTTTTATCTATGCCGTTTTTGGCAAGACATCAGTTAGGCGCCCAGGGTTAATTATCCAAGAGTTGGGTTCGGTAATAATCCTGACCCTATGGATGAAGGTTTTTAGCCCTAACAATTTCTGACCAAATCGGCATTGACGTATCTGTCGGTGTTTGTTTTATAGACCTTGTCATGGTCTTTTCTATCTTTCTTCCTTTGTTTCAATCTTGTTACGTGTCGTTAGTCATTAGGTTTCCATAATTTGTATTTTAAGAAAATTCGTGGCACAGCACTGCTCCGATGTAATTCGATCTTCACGGTCGAGATACTTTGACGCATATCATAATCGATCCTACTTGATTTTCTGTTTCGATTGTAGATGCACCTAATTTATAATCGTTCGAAATCTTGAATCGTAAGTACTTTAATTTTATTTAATTTTACGTCGTTTTACTATTACGTTTTTACAGTTTGCTTACGAATGGAGATTCTATTGGGCAAAGAATTTTTAGATCTATTAGGACAAAATGGCAATCGATGCCATGGTTCTTCTGCCAAACGTTATTGCAACAAGATACGCTCGGGGTCGTTCTCTACACTTCCAATTAAAGAAAGTGGAAACATGTTTCTCTCATCCTGTTTAACTCTTGATTGATCAATTTCCAACCCCGTATAAATAACTTGAGTTACATACAAAAAGAAACCTTGACTTCGATCAGCTGTTAGTAAACAGGACGTGGTGTAACCTCTCATATGACTTCAGTGTGAATAATTGTATCAAATCTTATAATTTGTGTTACGTACGTATTTTGCATTACTTTGAATCAAGCCATGACTTTAGGCTTTCACTTGTGTTTAATGTAACTAAGATCATTACGTAATATTTTACTTCCAATCGAGTAAATTATACAGCCTTCAGCTTATTTTGCAATTGAATATTACTGTGTACGTAGACTTAATCCGATCGAGTATCCTTAATCACTTTATTCGTATTCAAACCCAAAGGTTGAGAAATGTAAGTCGACCATTGCAAGCTTACACTCCTCAAAAGTTCAAAAGTAATGTTACTGAAATAGCATGATTATTAACTATCTACGCTAAAGTCTAGAGTAAGGCTACATGTAGTTTTTCATGCTCGATCAATTTTGCTTTGTGTTTTATGGTTTCATTATAAATTTGGTCGTAAATCAAATTTAGTAAAATCTTTTTATCTATTTGAAAAACAATAGTAGTAGAATACAACTAGCTTATGTGGCAGTTACTAATTTTTTTTCTTGTTAGTTTGTTATCGAATAGAAAATATATTAACCAATTTGTTACGATCTCTCGTTGATGGTTGTTTGCTTTTTTCCTAACGCTTCGACAAGAGTTCATATGAATTCTAAGTGTCCTGCAAGTACACTAAAAGAGACGCCTAAAGTTTTTCCTCTTGATATAGTATCGCTTTCTTAACCACGCCCACTTACCGACATTTAAGGTACCCGTGGTGATATCGTTGTTACCAACAAGACCAACTGGCTTAAAAAGTTGGTATCAACCTCCAAGGAAATTTTATGTATGATTCTAAATAATTAATATGATCCATAAAGCTGTTAAAAGTATCTGCTCCGTGAGATAATATTATAAGCGTATCATCGACGTATTCTAGCCAGCACTTCAGTTTAAAAAGTGCGGATTCCCATGCTGTTTCTTCAAAGCCCTCCATAAATAGATTGGCAATGACCGGATAAAGTTGTGACCCCATAGCCACACTTTCAGTTTGTACGTATGTAATGTTGTTGAATGAAAACAGACGTGAATGTTCAATAGTTCAATTAGTCCATGAAACTCTGAATCCTAATTTGTATTTTTGTAATTTTGTAGTTTTTTTGGTGAAGACAGAGGTCACATCAAAACTGATCAAGATATATCGTGCTTCAAATTTTGAAACAAAGTGTCGGAAGTTCCTAACGTGATAGTTGCTTTTTCCTATGAGTGGTTGTAGAATACCACACAAGTATCTTGCCAGGAGATGAGTGACTGAAACTGTAGCCCTCACCATTGAGCAAAGAAGTATCCTTCTTAGGAAGTGTAGAATAAATTAAGTGACCTCTCTGTTGTCTCAAATGGTGGTGGCGAATTCAATAGTTTATATGCTAAATCTTGTAGTAATGCGTTTGCTTTGTTCATGTATTCACTGGTGTTCATAATTACAGTGACATTTCGTTTGTCAACTGTAAGTATGGAGTTGTTTCTGTTTTACAGCAATGTTCTCATTCCGGTCGACGTTGGTTTTTGATGCTTCTTCAATACATCCGCTGCTTTGACTTCTTCTTGAATGTCTTGTGAAAGACTACTCGGTGTGCTTCCCAATAAGCTCACTATTTCATCTTTCTTTTGGTATAGATACTGTTCACTGAGTATAGTGAAGAAGAGATAATACTGTCTGTTTCAAATTCTGGGATTTCATCTTCTGTCGCTTTCTCAGTGATCTCTTCAACTTTTTTGGCAGATGCTAACATGTCGTTAGTCATAACTGTTACCAATTCGTATTTTAACAAAATTTTTAGTACTGCACTGTATACGAGTGCACTACTGGCGGTGTGATTTGGTGAACGGGTACGGGTTGTGTACCGTTTCCCAACTCATTTTGCTGAACGTAATTTAATTTTAGTTGAAACTCACTTCAATCGTAAGTATCTCCTTTTGATTTAATTTTTCGTGGTAGTTACTATTATGTTTTTAGCGATTCAAAAATGTTTCAAATGAAGATTTCTTTAGTAAGTTCTAGATCGGTTTCTCGCTACTACACTGCGTGCGAATTTGCTAACTTTAACGTTATTGCAACAAGATAACAGCGGCTCGGAGTCGTTTCCTCCAAACACAAATAAGCATTTTCCATTGTGTACATGTCTAACATTTAGTGGATAACCTCAGTGGTTTACTTACCTTACGCTTTCGACGGTATTATTTATATTTAATTTTGTAATATATGATACGTAAGTATTTGCATTTCTTTAAAATAAACCCTCAGCTACTTTTAGTGCATCTAAGATCATTAATATTTTACTTTCAGTCGAGTATAATTATTCAGCCTTCAGCTGAAATTTTAGTGGGCATACGTTACCGTAAATCTCATCTACATACATCAGTGTTCATAATAAATTTCTTCTTATTCTTTAGCCTATATTCCATGTTGCCCTGCACCAAGCTGATTTCGTCGATGTTCCCAGGAGTCCTTTGAATGTCGTCCTGTCAACGTTTCTATGGTCTTTCCATGCTTCTTTTTGTAGTTCTTGGGAGTGACTATAATATTTTGAGCGTCCGCTTCTATGAATATTGTCTTGCGATGTGACCTGCCTATCTCCATTTAGCCGCTCGCCTGTTTGTAATGTCTTCATTTATTGTGTTTCTTATGCTGATCCCTAACATAGCGCTTTACAACGCCTATTACTGACTCCAAGCCCTATGTGGTTACGTTTAAGAAATACGTCCCATATACCTTCCTCTTTAAGATTATAGAAATACTTTTCTATTTAAAAATAAATTCGATTTTTCCGAACGTTGCCATATTCGTCCACAATGTCTATGTTGTAATATATATGCTCATTTTTTTTCTTGTTTTTAGGAAGTTGATTTTGAGACCGATCTGTTTTGAGGCTCGTTAACAATTTATTGTGCCACGGCAAGTTTTTAAAAATATTTTAGTGACAGCATCCGTTTGTCGTACTGCTTTCTCTATATTAGTATTTTCCGTAGCTATTATTAATCCATTGTCGTAGCGTTTTCGTATACGTGTTTTATTATATTGGAGCAACTTGTGTCAGTGTTTGCATTGTCCAACGCTTCCAAGATTGACCGTATTACAATCAAATCGAAGGTTTTTCATAGTCTACGAATGCTATGTGTAGTGGGATGTTGTATTCTGCGCACTTTTCTGTTAGGTTTTTGATGGTTTGTACGTGGTTTTTCGTGCTAAGTTGGTTTTTCTTACAGAATTTGTTACGTGCCCTAAATTTAAATTGTGGTACCCTGTATATTTTGATTCACTTGACATTAATCATTCACGTCTCGACACCACCTAGTGAGCATCGTGCTTTTCTTTTCATTTCAAGTCGCGGTGAATCACGAAGCATGCCTGTATAAATTAAATTAAATTTTCTTCTAACATCCACTCGTTGTGGTGATATGTACTTTTGTAAACTTCTTTGACTAAACAATTTAACAACGCAAGGTAAGCTTTTTCTATTCTTTTTCGGATTAAATGTAATTTTCATGTTGATTTCGTAGCACCACGTGCCACCTCTAATGTGTGCCACTCTCCGTTATATCTAAGGGTTAAAACCTTCAAGGCACGCCTTGGTCGGTTATGAACTCTTCGAGTACCTATCGTATCTATTTTAGAAATATTCAACAACGAGGCATCGATTAAATAACCAACTCATCTGCGACACAAGGAACTCGGTGATTGGTTCCATTATTAGGAGGAATGGATTTTTAACACTTCCTAAAATAATAATTACACACACACACAACTTGCAAAGTTTCACTTAGAAGTTATTCGGCTGTTGTTTGAAAAGTATTTTGAAGCATTAACTTTGGCAATCACATTTCTAATAATAGCATTTTGATCAGGGGAATACAAGACTGACAAAACGGAATTTTCCGGAATTGGGTACAAGGAGAGATAGAAAGTAAAGTGCCACTAGATGATGCAGAGTGTTCTCCAAAACGCAGGCAAGAACAAAAAAAAAGAAAGGAGAGCAGCTACACGTGTAGAGAATGTGGCGTTGGGCTACGTGTAGTGATTTATCACCAAGCAGCAAACTTTAAAAAGTAATCTTTCTCCATGATTTTTAGTTCTATTTTCTTTTTGAAATTTTGTTCTGGTTTTTTTTATTATATCTTTTGCATTTATATATTTGGTTTTTATTATAAAATAAAGTTTTTCCCTGTATTGTTTCATGTGTTTTTAGTACTATTGAAAAAAGCACCGTCCTGAAAGGTTTAAGTACACATTACTCCAACATAGTAATAGATAACGGAACAAAACAAAACTATAAACGATTGTAACTACTTAATTTTATTATGTTTCTGATTGTCGGATAGGCAACTTTCCACTCACAGCCGCGTGGAGCCTAGACATTTTAATGGCTAATAAATTTTTCTACCGTAAGGGGGCAGCACAGGCTAAAGATTCGTAATTTCCAAATTATTGCTGCGAGATCAGCAATCGCATGAAAACGTGGTTTTGAGAAATATTCCAAATAATTTTTTTGTCCTTTAATTACAATTGCTATTCTATATTTCATCTCGCTTCCATGGCTGACGCCGAACGCGTTTAAACAGCTTAAATTTGGTTATTTAATTCGGAACCTGTGAGTTTTAATTTTTCTTTTTTTCGTATCTCAATCTAGGGTATTGTTTTAATTACTTCCAAATCAGCAATAACGTTCTGTTGTTTTATTCTTAACACACAGTTGTGTCGCAGCTTTGGTTATCCCTAACTCATACTTTGTTTTTGCTTCTATTCGCAAAGAAAGGTAGCACAGGACACCGGTTCGTTAGACAAAGTTGAGTATTCATAACATCTCGACCTACGACCATCTGCGATTTAAGCTAGCCAAAGTGAGTCTACAAACTAATTTCTTGTAGGTATACCAATTTTATACACGATTTGATTGACTTGTGGAAGTTAAGTAAATCTAATTTGTTGTGCTGCTTCAGCAAGACATTGACCTGGCGCCCATAAAAATTTTTGTCACTTGGACCACCAATTTCTCTGAAAAGCAATTGTTTAATTTGCTCTGGCCGTGCAAGGTCCGCAAACAACAAGAAGCTTGTAACAAATTCTACAGAGTAACTTCGATAGGTGAGGCAGCAAACTATGTTAGTATTGTCTCTCTTCTTTAAAATAACAACCGTTTCTGCCAGACTATGGGTACCCTTTCTTCGTTTAGATATTTCTTTTAGTAATAGTGAGACCAACACGTTCGGTAAGCGGGGCCTACGAATGCAAATAATACTCCAAACTAAAAAAAATTAACTACGAAACAAAGTCCAAGTAGGGGAGACCGGGGCTATGAGGCCACCTGAGGTAATTAGGACACATGTATTAGTTTAAAAAGCGCGTTTTTTTTCACGATAGCATACTGCTTTACTAACTCCTGACTACAACAATAAACAGTATAACAAAGATCGTTAATTAATTCTTTTTTATTTTTAATAACGGTATATTGTAACATAGTTTGTCACGTGTTTGATTATTTTAATATATATTATAGGTTATATTTTTATGGTGTTTTCAAATGTGTACATAAAGGGGCAATGAGGCCATGAGTGTCTTCATTGCCCCAGTAATTGTAGTCACACAAACCAATCAGCTTTATGAGTTTTTGTTTTCTTTACTGCAGATGGTACTCAATTACAAAAGGACTACAGATAAAGCCACTTGGACTAAAGAATCAATGACAAAGGCCTGCGCCCAGGTTGCACGTGGAAGAAGCGTAAAAAGTGTAGCTAAGGTCTTTAACATACCTAGAACCTCTCTTCGAAACCAATTAAAAAAGACAATTCCTCAAGGCCCTAAAATGGGTAAACCCACAGTTTTTGATGAAACCCAAAAAGCATAGCTTAAGAATCAAGTTTTATTACTGTCAAAATTATATTTTGGTGTCACAACCACTCAAGTAAGACAGATGGCGTATGAATATGCCGAACAGAATAAAATCAAAAATGACTTTAATAAAATTACCAAACTTGCCGGGGAAGGATGGCTCTCCTGATTCTTAAAACGTTGTGGTGATATATCATTAAGAAAACCAGAGCACACCAGCCTCAGTAGAATATTGGAATTTAATAAAAATGACGGTTCAAAATTTTACAATCGAGGAGGTGTACGAGAAAAACAAGTTTCCAGCATCTCAAGTCTTCAACTGTGATGAAACAGGTGTAAATACAGTTGGAAGTGCCCTAAAAATACGTGCAAAGAAAGGCCAGAAGCAAGTTGGTCTTATTTCCAGTGCTGAGCGAGCAACAAACACCACAGTCGTATGCTGCTTTAGTGCAGCAGGACTTTATGTTCCGCCTATGTTTATATTTAAGCGCCAACGAATGACTCCTCTATTAGAGTAGGATGGACCGCTGCAATATACACTTGATCAAAGTCTGGTTGGATAACCGAAGACCTTTTCTTAAAATAGCTCAAACACTTTCAGAAGACTACCAAATGTTCAGTAGAAGAACCTGTTCTGCTAGTGTTGGACAATTACTGTAGTCATGTTTCCTTGTCGTCTTTTAATTTTTGCAAAGAAAATGGCATTATTGTGGTATCTCTTCCACCCCACACTTCTCATCGGCTCCAGCCACTGGACGTCGTCTTTTTTGGACCTCTCAAAAAGGCAATTAATCGTGAATTAGACCTTCACTTAAAAACCAATCAATATGAAAGAGTGGGGCAATACGACATCGATGGTATTTTTTAAATCGGCTTATGCAAGAGTGTTATCAGTTGAGAAAGCTATGAAAGGGTTTTTATAGCTTCTTCAGAAAATTTGGATGGTACCGTTGAGAAATTAAATTTAGACATTTCCTCAGCATCAAACCCAGAAGTTGAAGCTGGGCCATCAAATCAGGACGCTGTTGCTGAGGCTTCCAATTGTAAACATGCCTCTGCAGTTCCAAATGTTAAACATCAAGTTACAATAGCCCAAATAACGCAAATTCCAAAAAGGACCAGAAAGACAAGACTAGTCCGAAAAAAAGGGCCTTCCAAAATCTTAACGGCAAAACCGAACAAAAATGAGCTTATAGAAAAAACTTTAAAAAGAGAAAACAAGAAAAAACCGTAGAAAACAACAAGTTTTGAAAGTTAAAAAGAGGGTATTCAATAGTTCCTCGCCAGATTCTTTCGTTGAAGGAAAGAAAGTACAAAAAACCGTACAAAAACAAATCGTTTTGAACGTTAAAAAAAGTGTATGCAGTAGTTCCTTATCAGACTCTTCAGCTGAAGTGGAGTTTGATGATGAAGATCTACAAGATCAGGATAGTTCGGATGATGAACTTTGTGTTATTTATATGTGATGAATATGGAAAAGGTCGTGAAACGTGGTTTAGGCGCACAAGTTGCGAAAAGTGGGGGCATAAAGATTGCAGCGGAGTCGATAAACCTACATGTTACGTATGTGATTTTTGTAATACTAAATAAAAAAATTTCATCGTTTAAGATTTTTTAATATCTTTGGGGTAATCAGGCCAGGCATGGTCCCATGGCCCCGAGGGCCGGGGCAATGGGGCCATTTGCAGGATTTAGACTTTTCCTTTGTAAATTTTAAAACTCCTATATCTAGAGGCGCAGGATGATGGAGGACCTATCGAAGTTTTTCTCTGTCCAAAAACGATCAATAACTAACCTCAATTTTTGTTTTGTTTATTTTCAACTTTTGCATTAATAATTGTCTTTAAAATTCAATTAAAAACATTGAAATGTCTTTGAAATCTGTACCTTAAAAACAATCTCAAAAAGAAAAAATTCCGACAAAACTAAAAAATAATTATTGTTATAGCCGACTCCTTCATTCATGAAATTATCATTGATAAATTCTGGCAACGTATTTCTATTTCAACTCCTAATTGCCTAACGATTTTACCAGCAATTAAGAGCATCCTGTTACGCCTAAACTACCGAAAAAAAAACTAGGTCATTCGCATACCTGTAATTGTTATCCAAAGGAACATTTCCTATAGCAACGTTGTCGTGCGTCTGCTTATTATTTCTTGCCCAATAATACGTCGGCGTTTCCCTCGACGTTTGCGGCGAAAATCTGCATTGTAATGTGACGTCTTCGCCTTCTCTCGTATCGGTGACTTCTTCCCCAGTTGATATACCCAAGACGGCAACTGAAAACAAAATCTAAATGAAAATGGGAACCAAAAAAGATTATGAATAAATAAATATTAAACGATCGACACGAACGTTCCATTATGAAAGAAGCGGATTGATCGTCGATTTCATCATTCATATGAAAGATGAAGCGTTTTTATTCGTAAAGATAATTTTAACATAATGCAGAGTGAATTGTACAAGAAAAATGACGATATAAGTATGAGCACGAGAGATCATTTCGTGGTTCACTAATCCTCCGGTATAATCACAAAGTGCTTCCTTAATCAGAGACTCGTGACAAAAGAAAAACAAATCGAACTTAAGTCACTAATAAAGAAACGAATTTCACGGAACGATACATCTCAATGCTGTTTATCCCCAAATAACGTCGTCGATTATAGTTCCACTTTACATTTACATCAAAATTTTACATTACGTTAAAACCGAATAAATCGTAAACATTAGAGATACGACGTTAAGTTGGCAATTTGAGCACCTTAATTATTTCTCTGGCTTATTTAATTATGAATCGCGTCGTTAAATTTATTTCTTTCTCTCACCAGAACGTACGCCAATAAAAACTAGCATTAAGAAATTACAAATTATGTTAAAAGCTTCCTTTTTTGCAAAAACCGAAATCGCACGTAATTTTTTGGGGGATGATAATTATAATGGCGCTCATATATCGCACACTAGATTTGGTATAAAAAAAAAACCAGATTATATTCTCTATTCTATTTCATGGCTTACTAACCAAATTTATATTGGAAAAAAAAATCTAATATAAAATGAAAAGGATTTGCAAGATTCATTATTAAATTACGTAGGACAGATTTAATTTTGTCGAGAAAAATATTATCTTGTATATCATTACATGTGAAATATAGTGCTGAGGAGTTATTGCTGCACAGTTGGTGGTTTTGTGTGTGTAATAAAAAATACATTACAGCGCATGTAAAGAATTAGAACATTTAATACTAATTATTATAGATATGTTTAAACCAAATTTTTTTGGTTATGGTCCTTCGACCCGGTAAATGATTAGGCGCGTTCGTAACAGAATGAATCAATCTGATTAATAAACTATATATTTGATAATTATGTGTTGAATCAGAAATGACATACTTTTTGGGTTTGTCATAAAATCATTAAAAAAAATTATTGATTATTTAAAATTCAAAGGAAGTGGCGTAATGAGTTGTGCGATCACGCGTGTTAAAACCAAGCGACTGTCATAGTTTAAACGTTTTTCATTTGATAAAAATAACTAAGAAAAAACAAATATCTAAAATTACAAAAAAAGATGTAATGACTTAGAACATATCAAGAAGTCGTAAATAAAAAAAACCAATCAAATAACCAGATCGAAACATTTTACCACAAAAGAAAAGTAGTGCACAACACGACGTATTCAGTTAAGCGCAATTTTTTTTTGCAGCAATAGAAACAAAAAAGCGACGATATTTTATTTGTAGCGTATAAATTTATCAAGACGTGCATATTCAATGCGGAATGAAAAGTTTTTCAGTCGACCGATGTACGTACATAAACGGAAATAGGAAATACACGGCGTAACTGAAATTGCTTTTGCGTTTGATGATACTGTATACAAATAGGAATATTTCAAAAGTAATATCGAAATACTACAAAGCAAGTTCATCCCAAAACAATAACACGAAAAAAGGAAACATACAACAGCAACTTTGATTCGAAGGAATAATTATGAAATATTTGCGATGGCTGTAATAAAAATTTTTCAGATCGGAAAAAGCTACGACGTAAAGCGAAAAAAGCGCATTAACTTAATCGACTTTGTTTTTGTTTCGCTCGTTAGGTTATTAAACATAAATATGAAAACTAAAGCCATTAAGTAATTACTAACGTTTCGTTAATGAGGAATTTCTGTTTAGAAATTGGGATTATTATTGGCGTTCGAGATTTATGTACGTCGAGATTTTATGCGTATAACGTGCTCGGTTGGCGGCAATGAGTGCGTTCACGTTTCTCTGTCGTTTAATTGTTTAACCATTAACTTTTATGTAGTGTAGTATGTTTGAACTTTGGTAAAGTCGAGTTTGAAATCGTGCATTATTAAATTTTATACTCACCAGTAATTTCCTAGATAAACCTAAGCTTAAATAAGAGGCGCGATCTCTTTAAATAACTAAATTTTGCTCTTCGTATAAACCACCACACAGTTTCGGGTTACATACTCCATCCTGAATATATAAACAATAGCCCTTTCTCTTCGAGTTCGCGAATCGTTGTTATTTTCTGTATCAAATTACTCTAATGTTGTTATACCCGCATGTACTGTATATGTTCTTAACATAACGTGCACGTTCGGAAGCGCAAGAACTTTTATTTAGAAAATTATCACGTTCGGTAAATAAAGAAAAGACTATAACAACTGGCGTTATTGCTCTTAAGAATATCAATTCCGTGAGAAATAATGATAATTTATTCTTCGTGTTCTAAGTTGCGTACGCGTTCAACAGGTTGGGGCGATTCAACCATTCTCAGATGTAGTCAATGATTATTATCGTTTATTGAATTAAGTTGGTAGCGGTGATTTGTATACGTATATAGAAAATGACGTCAAATTCTCCGATATTTTTCTTAGTCGCATTCGCAATGATTGTGTTGGTGCACGTACCGATTTATAAACGGATGTTATTAGGTTATCATCAAGATTCTTTTGTTATTTTTACTGCATTCACATTTATTTTCAAGTTTTATAAATTGACAACGTCGATTTCAGTTGTTTAACATGTACAGAGTGCGACAAAATTCTGTCGACTAAGTTTCTTTAACAAACTGTTTCAGTTTAAGATGAATAACTGTACACCAAGACTGTTACAGTTTTTCTTCTTCCAAAGAATCAATGATTTCAAAAAAAATCAAAAACCCATTGATTTGCGTATTGTTCCTCGTCAAATCAATTTTGATCTAGTAGGTCCTGTTGGTAATAACTACGTCACCACGTCTAGCTGAGATGTCAGTGAGTGGGCTCGGCTCGGTTGAGAATGCCTTAATAGAAAAAAGAAAAAAATAAGCACCACTCCTTTTACTGGCAAAATCCTCGACTCGGAGACACCAAAGATACGTCTAAACCCACTATCGAAGAGATTAGAAGAAATGTAGTAACGCATAACAAAATTAATAACGCTTAAGGCTTGATAGAAAATCGATAAGTAGATAAAATTACGTAGAATAGTTATAAAAAGAGAATACAAATTAGACGCTGTTCGAAGTGCGAATCGCGTAAAACCCTTTTAAAGTCATCAATCCCACATAAATTATAATATCTGAATCGATCTGTTAGATGCGCAACAGCATTTCAAAGAAATATTGTTACCACTTAGTAACGGAATTGAACAAAAGACCTTAAGTCTGGCAAAAGAATAAATCCAAAATATCCAACAAGTGGGGTCCGCGTACCAGTGACGTGGCAAGAATTTTATTAAATTACGAAAAATGTGAAACGTTGATACGAATGACACGTAACATGTTTTACTGTCCTTCTTGAGAGTAACAAATCTTTGACAGATGTAGCGTTTGTTTAAAAATACAACATGGCCGTAAAAGCCATAACCCAAAAGTCGATATTATATCGTCTATACGACCGCCCAACATTGCGTCGAACAAGTTTTTAAACCTCTTCTAAATAGTAGATCGTTTCTTAAAATAATGTCTGTGTTTATATCTATTGTCCTGCACAGGCACTGCCCAGTCGACGGTATATTTAATCGATCCATGAGTTCCATTTATTTCTTGTAAAAGAAGGCGTTTGACTATCATGAAATTGGGTGAGATTTTTCAAGGCCATCCATTCTTCTATTCTGTTGTCAGGTTTCGTCGAACCCATGTCGTCGAATTATACTCTTCAATTGTTATATTAGAAGATATGTAGCATGCCACGATCTCGAATTTTTTGAGTATAATGTACTCTGTTTACTAAGAATACGGCTACATCGCACCGGTTATCTTTTATGCATTCCTTGGCGCAGTTTTTCAAATTTAGTTTAGTTGTAATCATTACAACTACTTTTCTGTCTTTCGTGGCTACTAATGCAAGATCGTACGCCCTTCTGCACCTATTTAAATTCTATTGTGTTCTTATTCATGTTCCAATTATGATCGTACATAAAACTTATATAGTTTTTGTGAGACCTTTCGTCAAAACAATGTGTTACCAACCTTTTTGTTATAATGGGTCCTGTTGGTAACAACCATGTAACCACGAGTAGCTGAGATGTCGGCGAGTGGGCGTTATTGAGACTATAAAACATGAAGTGAAGTCGATCACGCGTGCACTTGCGAAAAGGTAGTTTTCGACAATCGAAACTAAACGTTTAAGTTAGTATTAAAAAACTACTTAGTCAGATCTTATCTAAGTAGCGAGTAACTATACTACTTCAGTAATATTATTTTTCAACCTGGCGAAGAGTGTAAGCTTACATTCGACGTTGTATATTTGTCCTTGACTACGAATAAATACTTAAGGATACTCGATCGGAATCAAGTCACCGTAGACACAAATTTAAATAAGTTAAAAGCAAAATGATCGACTCGACTGAAAGCACAGTTACAAAAAGCATCACAAAATAATTACGTTGAGTGTCAAAAAAAAACATATCAAAACCACACTTGACAGGTTGCGGGTCAAGGATTAATTTAAACAACTACCTGCTATTATCAATCTCACGTTTCTATCTTGTCTAATTTGATTTATAAGATGCGAGACACCATTACGTTCACCCGTTGAAGTTGGGCTTGTGAAAAAGCTTCGTGCCTCTACAACAATCGTTAAAAAATAGTTTAAGTTAACAAAAGCAAAATGGCGCCTGTAAGCATACCTGCGAGATTTGCATAACGACTTTGAAAAATTAAATAAAAGGAAATTACTTACAATTGAACGAGCAAGGTTTTTATCAAAATAAAACGACTCACAGCGACAATATAAAAGAATCGGCGAAAAATTTTCCCACCAAACCGTTATTACTAATGACACGTAACAAATGCACTATCACAAATTGCTTACAGTTGTATTTAAAATTTTCTGTGTGACTTCTAATTTTTTTTCTTTCGTTCGCTCGGGTGTAACAGCAAGCGACCGAGTAGATTATAAATTCTTTGATATTTGAAGATGAGTTTTTTGCCATTGATGGATATTAAAGCAGTGTACCGCCGGATTACTGGAAAATCATTAAAAATAACGCGTTTAAGGAGTAACTTACAATACACGAAGATAAAGTGCAAAACAACTAAAACTACAAAAAATGTACTATTTTGTATTGATTGCCTATATTATTCCACTAAAGTAGAAATTGCTATAGAGCAGTTTCACATGGAGTGATTGCCCTTTAGGTTTAGACACTATGGGTTTCTTCAACCTCGGATTGGAATACGCTTGATCAAAACGGTCCATGTGTAACTGCGGATTTAATATTAAGACAACAGGTCCGTAGGCAACAGGTTTCTATTCATGGCCTGTGAATTAAGGAGATTGGTTTCTGAACAGTAAACTTGTTTGGGTTTTCACAGCGTAGACAGCATTCGGTTGTAAGCCACTATTAATCCATTATTGAAATGACCGGTAGGAAACATGCTTTCCTAGTGGTCCGTAGCACTTGTAAGTTACGGCGAAACGGTCGAAGACAAAACTTCAGTGGTCGTATTTCGCCTCCCCCCAAAAACTGCGATCAAGTCAGAGGTCCAGTCCTTCTACGTGCGAAGGACACACAGCGTTTCCTATCACCCTAAGCGAGTGGGCTATTGTTCAGGACGCTGAATAACCAAGTCTCTGCTATCACACTAAGTCTCGACAATAGCTCAGCCATTGGTTAAGGTACTGGTAAAACACGAGTGTGGAATTGAGTAGAGATGATCGATTGAAGGGTGGCGACCGTATAGTGAAATCAATATCATCCCGTTAGAACTTAAAATTCTACGAACGAGAGATCGCCCTAAAAACTTTTCTACATCATTACTACGTCGGGATGAAGTAGGTTCGGCCGTTACCAACAAAATCTAATCCTTTGATTTGGTAGAGCCATAACCCAAAAGTCGATATTCTATCGTCTATACGACCGCCCAACATTGCGTCGAACAAGTTTTTAAACCTCTTCCAAATAGATCGTTTCTTAAAACAACGTCTGTGTTTATATGAATTGTGCTGCACAGCCACTGCCCAGTCGTAGGTATATTTAAGTTTCTGTAGAATTATTTTAAGCATATCCCATATATACCTACTCCGGATAGCTGTGCACTAAAAACACTTTAAATATGCACCAAAAATATGCACTTAAATACGCATCTTTTATAAGTTTTATTATTTATTTTTTATATATAATATATTATTAAATAAACAAATTTTGAGTGAATAAATATAAAGTCCAGTCTAATCCCCATTTTTTCTGAAATGGTTTGAGCTTCTTTATTGGCTTTTCAGAACCCAATTTTTTGACAACTTCCTTAATAATTTAAATTTTTTTTGCATAATAAATTGCGATTAATAATCAGCGTAAGAGCGATATATTTTTGGCAATTTCTCTAAACGACTCGGCATTTTTAGAAACAGCTTTTTTATTATTTGCTTTCAAGTTTTTCAGTCAAAATTTATTGGTCTTTTCCTCATTTTCTATTTGTTCTGGGTTTATTGATCCCGAGTTTTTAGAACACCATTTCTTAAACCTGTGAGGGTTCTAAACACTCGTGCTTCTCATAATCCTAGGTGGGAGGAAACGTTGTACTCTGTGGACAGTAATAAGAGCTCGTGGAATGCGTATTGGTGAAGTTCATTGGGCGGCGCTTAACCATCTTCGATGCAAAAACCGTTTCAGTGCGGTCCCGAGTCTCTATAAAGTCCTCACATACATTAGTCTTTCAAGGGCGTTTCCTAAAGTTAACCTTTTTCATACTATCATGTGTTCCTTATACCAATCATTTGAGTCCTGTGTTTATGTGGTTGATTTTTTCATTTAGGGCTAAGGTTTCATGGAATTTTAAGGCTTCGCTCTTGAAGATAGTCTTAACTTATCTTTTTTCTATACATCTTTTCTCTTTGGATTGGCTTTAAATTATCTTTCGGTAAGGCCCATGGGACTACTTTGGTGTTTTGATTGGGTGGAGTTTCTTGGGTTGGATGTTATCGTCTTTGAGTTAGTTTTGGATTTTAGAGTTCTATCTTTGGCGTATGCCTAAATTTTTGTTCTTCATTTCAGCTAGCGTCTGCTTCCCAGATTTTAATGTTGTTGAGGGAGAATTTGTTACGTTCATTTAAATCTACCGGCTGTGAATTTCATCAATTAGTTGGTTGGAAATATTGCGGTGTATTCAGACCAAAATTCCTAGTACCGTACTGTAAGCGAGTGCAACTCTGGTGGTCATTTTATGCGACAAGCCTTTGGCTCATTTGTGTGACTAATTCGTTTTTGACGCTCGCTCCAAGACGATTTTGTTGTAGAGATTTAGCATTAAGATGGTTATAGAATGAAAACTTTCTGACTGAAGTATTCAGATTGCTTGCAGGTATGTTGGTCGCCGTCATTGATAGACGTATTTTGTTAATTTAAAATCATTTCAGCAAGTTGATAGAGGTTCAAAATCTTTTTTCACCCTCATCCCAATCAATATCCCATTTGAGTGGTACTTAAAAATTATTTGACCGACTAAATTCCGATGCATTCGGAAGTAGGTTGATTACATTACGTTCGAAAAGAAAATTTTGGGTTTTGTTAAGCTGTCGGCGAACTATATAGTTCCTTATGTTATTTACTTAACCCTTAAATTCCGAATGGAGGACACTGTGGACCCCAGAACCAATATGTTTGGTATATTTTTTGTTATAAAAACTATTGGCCACCCTGCTTCTGGGTATGTGTCAATTATAGCGTGAGGTTATATTTAATTGAATACGAATTCAGGATTATGTGCCTGAAAACTTGTATGTAATAGAAATGTGAGTAGGCCACGACGTCCCGCCATCCGGAATTAGTGTGACTATAACATAATTTTCTTTGTTTCAGATAAGGTTTTAAAAATTCAAAAAAATGGGCAATAAAAGAAGATCTAGAGTTTATACAGAAGCAGAGTTAACGAGATTAGCTGAAAATTTTTATAACTCTAGCGATTTGAGGGAGTGTAGTGACGTGGATGAAGAAGATACAGATTTTGTTCCAAACAAAAATGTATCTGAATCAGAAGACAAATTGGAAGAAGAAGTTAAAGAAGATCGTGATGCAGAAGTAGGTGAACTTGAAGGTGATGTAGCAGAAAGTAGCGAAGAATTTGTGGCCAAGTCGGGAATGAAATGGTTTAGTTAACCAAAGCCGACAACACGGCGCTACCAACGTAACATAGTTACCGCGAAACTTGGTCCTACAGATTATGTGCAGAATGCTACAATACTAAAAGACTATTTTGATTTACTTATTACCGATGACATAAAAGAACTAATTTGTACTCATAAAAATGAAGAAACGGAACGAGATTTTGCTAGCTGAAGTAGTGCACATCCAAATTCACCAAGACAGTAGAAGAGCTTAGATAAAACTGAATTTGATTGTTTTCTGGGAATCTTGCTGAAATCTGGAGCTTTACGATGTAGAAAGGAAAGTATTCACGGGATGTGGACAACTGATAAAAGTATTAGACGTTCATTCTTTGTCGCTGCCATGTCCAGAGACCGTTTTCAGCAAATTTCGCGTTATTTGAGCTTCGACGACAAAATATCTAGAAGTGCAAGAAAAGCAAATGATAAACTAGCTGCAGTAAGGGAAGTATGGGACCTTTTTGTTGAAAATTGCAGAAAGTCGTTTGAATCTCACGAAGAGACCACCGTCGATGAGCAGCTTGTCGCGTTTCGAGGCAAGTGCCCATTCAGGCAGTACATAAAATCAAAACCAGCTCGGTATGG
Organism: Aquatica leii; assembly: GCA_035610365.1. Lineage (NCBI taxonomy): Eukaryota > Metazoa > Arthropoda > Insecta > Coleoptera > Lampyridae > Aquatica > Aquatica leii. The sequence continues at coordinate 2,386,182 of CM069436.1, forward strand.
TATAAAGATATGGGCTCTTGCTGATGTAGAAACATCATACTTACATAATTTGCAATTTCTTGAGAGAATTATCTGAACTCATTGATGGTTGTCTCCGATATCTCGATAACTAGTTATTACGATACATCTGTACGATCGAAACATATAAGTGATTGGAAGTCTGGCGCACATTTCTTTTGCCACTCGTGGTTTAAATATTTTTTATTTGTGATACCACTTCGGTATAATCTGTTTCAACTTTTATGGACGTGGGCATACCAACCTCCCTAGATCTAGATAGGACTAGTATAAACCGTAAGAACAGTTCGTTTTCTTTAATAAATTTTGATGTCGGTCGTGTTACGTTCGACCAGGTTATATTGTAGTGCATGTTAATGCAAATATTACAATAATAATGTGGTAACTTGGTGTGTACCATTCTTGCTCAATTACTAATTATCTTCAATAAAGTTGAGTATTTCAAATCTTCAAACAAAAACTTCGTGATTTCTTTTTTCGGTGTCGTAGCGGTGTGTTGCATATATTGTTTACTTAATCTAAATTTTACTGTGATAACTTATGGTTCCGTAACAGTTCGTGTACAGGTGTGGACCTTTTTTTAGTTGCGGGTCTTGCATTATCCGACAAGATTATTGTGTAGGCCGTAGTTCACATTCCGAAAACCATAACATTTTTCCAAATACTTCTACTTGTTGAGTAGTCTAATTCTCCATATTTAGCTTTTAGTTTCGTTCGCAATGTTGTGTTTTTAACATCGTCATGACCGAAACTAAATCTAAAATTATTGACCGTTCTTCCATTTACTCTTATTCGTATTGTTTCATCCTCCAATTCTACAACTGCAGTTTAGGTAATTCTAATTCTAATAACCAATTTTTCTCTCTCGACATTTGAATGAGATCATTATGACAATCAGAATCAAAAATTTTGTTGTTAACTTACTCAATTAATAAAGAACTATGCATCTTAACGTTAAAAGCGAATATGGCGTGATGTTAATATTCTCTTCTCATAATTATACTTGTAACGTTGCAATTTTAAGAATGCTTCTTGTACTGTCCGAGCAGGCGTTCTCTGGCCTGGCGCCCAGTTATACGAGGACTGAACTACCTGTAGTAAAGTGCATCGAATAACGTTTTTTCGTATTTTTCTTCATTTGTCGTATTTTTCTGTTTATTTTGATACATGTTTTTCTTCTTATTTTGAATAATTACAATACTTCATTTGTGTTAGATTCTCGTTACAGTTTCCTGTCATTGGTTCGTTGACGAATGAGTCTTACAATTGTGAACAGAAAACGTTTGCAATTAATGGTTTATGATGTGTTACTTAATATAATTGTAATATCGATTTAGTCTATTCAGAATGTTGTTGTTAGTCCCGTGATTACAAACCAAATTCTGGTTTCTATCTTCGTTTTTTTTAAATTATACTTATTACAATTGTAGACTCAACACTCAGTTTTTATGCAACTTTTTGAACGTACGAGTTACAACTAATACATTCTGTGCACTTTTTTATGCTTTTGCGTTATATTTTCTTTGTGGTATAGTGAGTAGTATGAAATGTACACATCCAACGTTTGTACATATTTGAAATTAATTATTCGTAGAGTAAATGTTTAAAAGTTACGAGTAAAATAAACACACGAAATTAATGTAAGATTAAAAAAAGTTAAACAAATCCCCGAAACAAGGCAAAAAAGCATACGCTGGTACGGTGTACCTATCAAACATATTTTTCGAGTCTTGCCGAACGTATAAATACAAAACAATTTAAAACGCATTATAAAGATGGTTGAAAGAATAATTTGAAATAAAAACATTATCGCTTATCTTTTATGTTTTATTTCGTACGGAATCGCGTTAGTTCTTTCTCATCAGCTTTTTGTTGCCGCGGCGTGCACAAATAAAAAAAACTTGGTACTTTACCGAAAAGAATTAGGATATTCGGCTTTAAAATTCGTGCCAAACAACATTAAAACGAGCTTCGTCGATAGATCAATCAACGCCAATAAAATCATTGAGGCGACATGCTGTTGGGTCACATACTCGTTCCAACACGAGAGCGACTGTAATCCAGGGGGTTACACGAATGTACATCTAACTTTAATAATCTGTCGCAAGTATAAAACGAGGGTTTTATTACCTACCAATTTTAATTAGGAAGAAATTCCTCATATTTAAAAAAAACTCTCTCTCTCGTAATTTTAATATTTAACCTCATATTTATTTTTTTTTTCAAATGTATCCTCTGGAGAGAAACTTGAGAATATGACCAACATACAATGTAACAAAATTTCTTCCACACTAATTCTGACAAAGACACGGGTCCTTTATTTTAATTAAAAATTTATTAAACTATTCTAAGGGCGCAACCCTACTCCGTTTAGATTATCGCAACTTGCTTTTAACTTTTTATCTTTTAATTGCAAGTTCATTTTACTTAGTTTTTTTCCCGTCGAAAAATATCGATTTTCTTTTGTTTTTCGTTCGCGAAAACTTTTATTTTTAATTACTAGTCATTGTCGAGTCGAATCCTATAGAAAAGAAAATCTCGACGCGTAAAGAATTATTGATAAATTAAATTTTACGATCGAAATTAAACCGCGTGGCCGAAATAACATGACAATTGCGCCAAAGAAAAAAGAATTACCATTAGTACGCGCTTTTCAATTTAAATTTTCAATGTAATTTACATTTATATATATCTTCGAAAGTTATCAGCCAGTAAGTAAGCAAACTTCAAAGTTGAAAAATTTGTAACCATTAAAAACTTTTAAAAATGCAGATGTACGTAAATTAAATTCTAAAAAGAATCAAAACATTTCCGTAATTGACGTAATACACTTGAAAACTACATTTTGCTTTATAATTGTTTTAAAAACTTTTTTGTATAAATATATATAAAACGATATAATTATAACGTTTTGGTGATAAAATACTAGATGGCGTTATGTAAACGTAAGAATTCATTTTTTCGAGTTGTCGTGAACCCAGTTTATTTTAGTTACTACAACTGGTATTTTATACTAAATATATAAGATTCGAGTCGAAAAGAGTTTCAACGTTAAGTGTTGAAAGATAAGTAGGATTAAAATCGACATTTCCAGCCGTCAGATGTTATTAAATAAACAGATTTAAAAGGAGACTCCAATGCACGATAAGAACACAAGCCGAGCGCGCGCCAATCTCTTGCAGTCAAGGCGGTTAAGTTAACGGCCGACCGGTTCAAGTTTCGAACAAAAAAAAACGGGCAACGTTGCCGTTTCCGTCGAGGTCACATTAACACCTGCCGTTTTTACAACCAACTGTCGAAGCTAGAATTTTTAAACATATGTTTTCACTTAAGGCTGCATCGTAATGCATCCTGAGACCCCTTTTAAAATACGCCACATTTATTAAAAGTCGATCAAGAATAGACGTTTAACAAAAGGCAATAGTGCTGAGTACAGGTCAGCGTAGGTAACTGCTTCTGCATCGGGTCAACACACTTATAAAAGACTTTTTTGTTGATTCACAATTATTCAAGCTTCCAAGCTTATTTCTCGGCTATGCATCGTTGAACTCTATTGTTTCTTTTATGATTTAATGCGTTTCAGCTTTGTAGTAACTAAATAAATAGTGTCGCGAAAAAACGAGCACGCTCGGTAACTTTTCTATTTTAAATTCGCTAAAAACAAAATACTTTTCGCTACTTAACCACAAGTAAAATAATTAGTGCAAAATCATTAATCAATGTTTTTACGTATCATGACAAAAGTTGTTGACTTAATCTGCGTTAAATCATTAAATAAACTACCGTTGGCAGACCGCATTTTATACAAGCAGACATTTTAGGATATAAACGCCATATTGAACTCCATTCGATGATCTTAAAATGGCGGTTAAATTAAGAAAGATTTACTTTTTAAAGCGTATGTGTGCGCGCGTAGAAACTTGATGGTATCTTTTTATTTTTACGACCCCAAAGAACATAAAGTCAACCCAACGCAACAAAAAACGCACTTAAGGGATTTTAAGGTTACACCGACAAATACTGAAGATTACTTAAATTGTTGTTTATCACCACTATTTCTTAGGGCAACAGCGCAGAGTGCGAAGGGCAGGAAAGGTACTTTTTTCCTTTTCTCGCCTTTTTATTAAGTGTCAGATTCTTATTAAAGATTGTGTCAAATTAGGGTCTTGAGTGGGTGTAATCCTTTTTTTTTGGCCTAAGAAATAATTTTAAAATTCCTTCTTGTTTTTCTCGTAGAAAAATTCGAGATTATAATAAACATCTTTAGGATCTGTTGAAGGTATAATTACTGCAAGGTAGGTCGACGGATGTAAGTTTTGATAATTTCAGTTTCTAATTTCTCGTTGGGTGTGGTGCACCGAGAATGTTAATGATAAAATTAAATTAAGCTAAACCGAAAATCTTTCACTTTGATGACGAACCCCCGTGGCGTTTTTGCAAAAACCGGAACGCAAAGGTTTAAATATCTAACGGTTTCGTTAACAGTTTTTCGCTAATACTAGTTTTTCGTTTACTTCGATCGGGTTATTTAGTGTTTAATGTTTTTATGATGGCAGTTATTTTGGGTTTATGTTTTATGAAGTAACTGTAGAATGTTTTCCAAGAATAATTCCATTAGTTTTTTACGTCCGTGTAAAGTATTAATTATGGTTTTCGGTATTGAAAACGACCAGACGAAACTTTAAAGCGACGCCTTCGAAACCACGACTCGCCTACTTATATGTAAATAATTTAAAACGGGTTAAATATAACGAAACGAAACACTGGCAGATTTCTACATTACTCCGTTTGGAGTTATTGATTATACTTTAGGGGTTACATTTAAGACAATACAAACCATCAACGAAACTAAAAGAATTCATTAGTATTTTACATTTTAAGGATCAAACTGCAAACAGTCGGTTATTAAATAAATTAGAAATCTATATTACCGATTAGTGGTTAAAAAGTGTAAATATCGTTTTAATAAACCAAACTGTTGGCAATAATAGTGCCAATTTCAAATAAAATCGAAATAATGCAAGAATCGCAGTCTGCGTTGCAATTGTCATCGATACATTTTATCAATATCAAAGCCTACTAGGCATATAAGCTTTTGTACCACCCCAATTTTTTCTAGAAGTAAGTTTATTGGACAATGCCGATTGTTTTCTCGAAACACAAACAATTTCAGACACAGAACCGTTAGAAACTCCAGTTATTCCCTAAACGAGTTTTGCGCTCCATCCTGTTGGACCTATAACTCTCATTGAGTCTAATACGACCGTAAGATTACGAAATTAATTTGTAAGGATCTATCACTAATATCTTTTTGTAAGTTTCGTCGTGTCAAAACTTTAACGTTTCGCTGTCGAAATAACTTCAATTGGTTCTGAGCTGATAACCTTCTTTTCTGTTAACGATCTTGTTCCTTTTTATCTCAATGGCTTCCCTGAGAAGTCTCTTCCTATAGTTCTTAGCGGTAGTTATTATTTCTACGTTGCTGAAGTCCATTTTGTGGCCAGTTTTGTGTATGTTCTGCTACTGCCGATTATCCAATTAATTTCAATATTACGTCTCTTTTGTGTTGTTTTAATCGTTGCTCCACTGTTCTTCCTGTTTGTCCGATGCAACACTTTTCACACTCGCATGTTATCTTGTATATACCTTCCGTCCTGGTTCTTGCTCATTTGTTGGATTGTCGTGGTGATTCCAAACCGCACTTGTGTGTATATTCTGTTTCTTTTAGTAGTGCTGTTGTCGTTTGTTTCTTCGTAGTTTTCTTTATGTAGATGTCTGTGTAGCCGTTCATTTGTATTTACTTTTCGCCATTTTTGATTTCGGCGCGAAAATGAATACATCATTAATTAATGTCTTTACTTATGTATTTGATTTCGGTATACCTGTGATACTTTATTGTATTAAAGCTATTAACCTATTAAATTGTTTATATTGTATAGACTTTATTTTGTCTATGTGTGATTGCGTAGACCTTTTGATCTCGTCGCTGCTTGGACTATCTTACGAGACGATTTCGGTAGCGTTTAATTTGGATGTGGCGCACTTATACATTACTCTATTTTAGTTATTTGATTCACCTTATACTCTCTTCGACGAATTGAGGTAGACGCGGTAGAGTCCACCATCAGAAACCCGTAACAAAGTGAGTTTTCAATATGCATCTTCTCATTGTATAGAAGAGTCTCTTTCTGCATTGGATGATGGTGAGATGTGGCGTGTAAATATCTATCGGTGTGCGTCCTCTTTTTATATACTGCATGTTGTTCCCTCTTGGGTTGTTTTCATCATTACGTCTAGAAAAAGTAGATTTGTATTTTGCTCTTTCTCTATGGTAAACTCGATCGCTCTTTGCAGTGAGTTGATGTGGTTCAAGAATTGTTGTAGTTTCTCTTCTTCTTCTGGTCGTATCACTGATGTATCGTCGACATATCGTATAGGTTTCTGTTCACTAGATTCTATGGCTTCTTCAAATGTGTTCGAAAAGAAATTGGCTATTGTAGGTGATAAAAAGTTCACATTGCTGTTCCAATCTTCTGTCCGTAATATTTTTTGTTGTACAAGAAATATGTCGTAAACAAGGTTATTTATATTTTGTTATAGTTTTCGTGGTGTATGAATTTCGCCCGCTGACAATGCCATTTATACACCGGAGATCACTAAGGTTATTTCCGTTAGAATGTGTTGGTTGTGAGAAATTTACTGAGGTACGAATACCTTTTCATTTTACAGCGCGATTTCATTTGCTTTTGTTATCATAGCAACTTTGGCCACCCACACATAATCTTTTACTTTGGAAAATTCCGATGACGAACTAATAAAGCCTGCAAGAAACATAAGAACTATATAAGATGCATATTCTGTTAATCTGTGTTAGATGGGGAAATTCTGTTACTGTGAAAAGTGTTACGGCAAATTGGAGAACACGCCTGTTGAGATACCTTAATTGATTTCGGGAACCTTAGCGCACTTTGCTTTTATTTAATCGTATGATACTGTGGTAACTGAGTAAATATATATCAGTTTAATTTGTTGAAATTTAAAGAGATTTGTGTTGAATGTGCCATTAGCTAATCGCATATTCGAAACGCTGATACATTGATTCTTATATGTAATAATTTGTTAAGACGTCGGTCCTATACACAAACGATTCGACAAACATATTATCTTATCACGAGTAAAGTATACAGGCTTTTTGCATGTAACAAGCTAAACGGTGTGCTTTGTTTCACTATTTGTGCAATGTCCATAAGCTCGTGATAATTCACAGTGCTGCCTAATTTAAGGGTTATGTATTCTTACGTGCAAAATTTTTATAACGTAATACCCTGTATATTAAATTAAAATTAGATTCCGGTTTTGACGCCCGCTGCCGATCTTTCCTTGTGACGAAGTCGTTAAGCTGACAACTGCATAAAATGGACTGTTTCGCTTAAAGAAAGTTTTCGAATATTATCCTCTGTAATGGAAATCAAATTATAACTTCGTTACGTTTTAAAATAATTTATTCGTCACAGGGTAAGATATTTACATCCGTTTTGTTGGAATTCTTTTGTAATTTCTTCTTAATGTGATAGCCGTTCCGCCACGCCTTGGCCACATGTTTCTATTCAATAAAGAAGAATGAGAGATTAATCTCGATAAATACCTTCATGGGACGAGTATAACTCTATAAGGCCTATGTTTAAAATTAAAAAAACCGAAGACAAGAACTTTTCTTCGAGATCCTACTCATGCGGCAAACACCTGCGAAATCAACTTACATTGAATGTGTACAACAGCATTCAATAATCGGGTTCTGTTATGTGTACTTTCTTTTAGCAGTAATTAACAATTTTGTAGATCTTGCTTTCGTGAGTCATTGTGTTGACACGATTTGCTATTCAAATTTATTCCAGGCTCACTTACCGGGGAAAACGTTTTCTTCGATCAAGTAGGTACTGGATTGTGGGTAAGTTTATTTAATTATTTTGTCGCTGTCAGAAAAGTCACTCACGGAACTTTTGTTTATGTTACTTTCCGTAATTACAATTATTGTTGCAATACCATTAAGGTAATTTCATTAATCATTTTGTGTGTATCGCATGTTGTGTACAAACGATATTTATTACGAAATTTTCTTCGCTATTCACCTCGACTCAACTTATGTATTGTGTGTTGCCGATACTTCTGGCATTTATGGATTGAGAATTCGATATACTCTTGTTAATATTCTACGTTACTAAATTAAAGTTTTTATACCTGTTAATTTCTCTTTTATTGTGGTTACCCGAACATCAGAGTAACAACGATTCGTTATAAGTTTAGACCGTCTGTCTTGATCGAGGCAGAAGTGTTAATTATAAATGATCTGGCGCCCTTAATTATTATTCACTTGAACCTCCACTATCTCCGACTGTGTGAGTTGACCGTATAAGGTTCGTAAGACCTAAAGCTTGTAACAGTATTATTAACTGTACTGCGATATTTGTTAGCAAACCCTTAGTTGTTATACGTTTCTTAATGTATTCGTTTTTATGCTGTTATGCTATCGTTGAAATAAATATATTCGTTGCTATACTTGTGTTGTTCGATTTAGCGATGGTAATTCTAGTTCTATTTTATAAACTAATTCACAAAACCTCGTTCAAGAAAGTGGACTAGTACAATGTACTGGTTCTTTAGGACGTTTAAGCCAACGCACCGAGGGATGCATAAAACAAAGTTTGTGATGGCATTTAACTCTGGTATTTTGTTCCGTATGTTACAAGCTTATAGGTCTTACGAACCTTGCACGCCCAACTCACACAGTCGGAGTTAAAGGAGGTTCAAATAAATAAGAGTTAAAGAGCGCCAGATCTTGTATAAGTAAAACTTCTATCTCGATCAGGACAGAAGGTTCAAGCTCGTAATGAATCTCAGGTTCGTAATCCTTGTTATCCTGGTGTTCGTGTAACCAACAAAAATAAAGATAAAATAAGTATAACAACTTTAATTTAATAACGTAGATTATTAAGGAGTCTCAGAAATTCTCAATCCATAAATGCCGGAAGTATCGGCAACACACAATACATAAGCTTACACGATGTCGGTAGCAAAGAAAATTACATAACAAACATCGTTTGTACACAGCATGCAATACACACAAAATAATTAGTGAAACTACCTCAATGGTATTGAAACAATGATTATTACGTAAGTCAAAATAAGCAAAATTCCGTGAGTGGTTTTTCTGACAGCGACAAAATAATTAAATAACTTTACCCACAATCCAGTACCTACTTGTTCGAAGAAAAGGTTTTCCTCGTTGAGTCAGCCCGGAATAAAAGTTCTTGTCTTAGTTTTTAATTTTAAACGTAAGCCTTACAGAGTTATACTCGTCTCATGAAGGTATTTGTCGATATTAATCCCTAATCGATAATGCATCAAAACATACAGCCAAAAACGTGGTGAGACGGCTATCAAATTAAGAAGAAAATTACCAACGAATTCTAAAACGGATATGAACAGCTTACCCTGTGATGAATAAACTACTTTAAATGCGCAATGAAATTATAATTTCATTTCCATTTACGTCGATGTTATTAGAAACTTGAAATTTTAAACCTCACAGGTCATTAGTAGTCTTGACAGGAAATGACAGTTAAAAAGCGTCAAAACCAAAATCTAATTTTAATTCAACCAATATACAGGGTATTACGTTATGAAATCTTTGCACGTAACACGTATTTCAATTAGGGTACTAACTCGCGCTGCATTGGTGTGCTGGTATCCAATACATTAAAAACTAAAACGACGTTTCAAATACAGAATCTTATTGAAAATTGGTGTAATCTTAATTCGCAAGTCTAATAAAAAGTTTTAATCGAACGGAAAACCGATTTTCTAATCCTTTTCGTAAGAACCTTTCAAAGAATAATAACTAGCAACTACAAAACATGATAGAATAGAAACAAATTTAGATTGAATACAATAATCATCGTCATCAAATAACAAATATAAAAAACGTAATGAGAATCGAGATAAATACTGTGGGAAAAAACCTTGGAACCAATGCAGTCAATAAAAGAAAAGTATTGACGTTATCAAAATTATGTGATAAGATTTGCAAGGAACCAATGTACTAAAGTACTAGTTTACTTTATAATAGAGAACTAGTACATTTAGTTCACGGAAAAGATCAATACAATTGAACTAGTTCGTTCAGGAACTATACATCACTAGTTTGCTCTGAGTATTAGTTGGATGTAAATTTCTATAGTGTATATTTCTTCAGTTTTGGCGCTCGTTTAATTACATTGTAATCGGCACCTAAAAGATCAAGATTAATCTTATCAGCTATACATCTACGACTCACTCTCCGAGGCTCTGAGCTACCGCCTACTGTAGGTTACGGTTGTTTTACCGTAACAAGCTCTACCAACTCGATGATATTCGCTTGCAGTGTGCATTTGTGAAGATCGACGTTACATCAAAACTCATCAAAATGTTTGTACGTTAAGTTTTGAGTGTAGAAAGAATCTCCACAAAATGTTGCGAGTTTGACCCAGTGTACGGCTTTAGCAATTTTGCTACACACTTGGTAATAATCTGTTCTGTATTCCTTCGAGCACGGTTCATTTCCTTATGCTCTCCTTTACTGATTTTGTAAATTCTTCGTAGGATCCTTTCATATCTTCTGGCGGTAATCTTACCGATATTGTTGCATTTCCTTTGCAAGCTTTCATTGTGACGATGTTTTCATCGGCATTTAAATTCTTTAGCGCCGTTTCTTCTTTCTTGGATAGGTTGCGTTTTGGTGTTTTGTCTTTTGCCTTTGTGAGTTTCTTCGTAAGATCTTCTTGTAGATGTCATCGTCTAAGAGTCTTGCGGTAATCTTCTTTATTTAGCAGCACTGTCGCATTTGCTTTGTATATCCTGATTATAACGATGATTCATCGGTCTTCAAATTGTTTAAAGTCGTTTTTTTTTCTGGATAGGTTGCGTTTTAGTGTTTTTGCTCTCCTCAAAGCTTCGCTCACTTCTTGTTATACTTCCTCCGCTTCAGTAATTGGTTGTGTCTTTTTGTTTTTCAACTTCTTGTTTGTTCAAATACTCGTTTAGTTTTTGTTTTTAATTGCGCCAATGATTTAGTGCCTATTTCAGACTGCTGTGACTACTTTTCGTTTCTAATAACTTCTTTTGTTAAAAGTTTATCAAACATTAAAGACCAAATTTTATGAAAAATCTCCTTTAAAGATTAGTGTCTTTCATCTTCCGTGACGCTAAACACACCAAAAGACGCTAACAGAAGTTACGAAGAGTCAAACTAAACGTTGTAAGCATCCAGTGTGCTCTATGCCACGTAACAAAAGAAAAACATCAATTAACAATAATTTACAGTGAAACCCACCAGTACAATGGCAGACAAATTGACGGAGAACCTAAAAAATTTGGTATTGAATGTGTCTCTAAAATTTGATTAAATTAAAAAACTTGACTATCGCAAATGGTACATAGAACTACATAATGATAATAATCAGATCATAGTTGCTCCTTTTTTTGATTTTGTTTATAGATGTGTTTACTTCATTAAATCTAAGAAATAGTACAAAATTAAATGTTTTAAACATGTATGGAATTAACTGTTACGTTCGCAGATCCTTTTCAAATTTTAATCTTCCACGAAACCTACAAGACCCATTTCGTTCGACTCTACCTGCCCTTTTGAAAAAAAAAAATCTAAAAAGACAGCTCATTAAAATACTTCTTTAAAAACAAAAACGAAACCTACGTCCGCTTCGTTTTTTTGTCCGTATTGGCATCGGTCGGAATCTTAGGAATTTTTAATTTAGTTTTATTTTTAGGTGTTACCAATGTCTTCGGCGTTGTTTACCAACCTGCATTTATCATAGAAACGTTACAAATTACTCAGTGCAAGTTTACCAATTAGAGTATGTACCGATGCATTCAAAATAAACCTGTCAATTTGCAATGTACTTAACATCACTAGCTACATCTAATGATCAATTTGAGTTTAAATCTCTTTGAAGTTAATTTCTACGATTGATAACCTACGGCAGCGTATTAAATTAAAATAGCTAATATCTCTGGAAGCGTGTGTGTGTGTGTGTGTGTCGGGCAATACTGCTAATTAAAATTTTAAAACGTCAGGTACATTTTCACAAGTTTTAACATCAAAAATTAATTACGCTTTAAAAGGCAATTACTATTAATGTATTACATTAGTCACAAACAAAAGTAATAATTAATTAATTAATTTAAAATTTTGTTGAGTAATAACAAAAGCTTCGTGTCGGTAATTAGATTGGTAATTACACTTAAAAGATAATGTAAAGTATTAGTAAAAAATTATTGTGCGCGCATGCCACAATTCTAAATTAAATTAGTTGGGTTTAATTCATAATTGTAATTCCGGATGGTAACCGCCATTTTACTTTTATTGTGATTCGGGTTACATCATGATCTCGAAGAACTCGATTTTACTCTTTGCGGTTTCGGTCGTGACCAACTTAAATTGGTTTATTTCGGGGTGGTCAAACGTTGATAACGTTTATGAGCGTGTATTATGGCGCTCTTCTAGGTGGCGTTACTTGTTTGCGTAATCTATTGATAAACGATTTTTTCCGTTCGTGGAATTAAGAAAAAAGACAGCGTCTGCGGTTTCTTAAGTCGCCCACAACGATTTATTGCGGCATCTTTAATTAAAAACCGAAACAAAAAATTGTAGATACACAATGAAAATTAATACACGAATGTGAAATTTTAAATATTTCAGCACATAGTGAGCGTATGTATAAAGAGTAACATTCAAAAGGTTTTAATTAAAATATTTTGCGAAATACTGTGTTATTGAGGTTGAATTTAAATGATGCCTTTTAGAAATAATCGCAGTAATAAGTATGTAAATATGTAGATGATGTAAAACACTTTTCCGAAATACTCACGAAAATTAAATTTTCATTGTTTTTTAATGTCGTCAAATTCTGAAACGGTCAGGATTTAATATTGCACGCGCACACGTACGTATAATATTTTGTATTAAAATTAAAGGTCAAAACCTTTGATAATTATGTTTGGTACTAATAATTTCGCAATATTTGATTAAGAGATTACTTTCTCCTTCCATAATAAAATTCCTACTTGTTACTAAATAAATAAAAAGCGATGATTGCGAATAAACATTAATTAACGAAAGATCCTTAATTAATAAAATTAAAAACAAACAATGCACGAAGATTTATACGAAAAAAAAACAGCCGATTATGCTTAACAACTTAAGATACAAAATCCTGACAACACAAAACATATTAAAAAAGTGTAAAAACGCAAAAATATTAAATAACGTTAAAAGAAACAATGAAGCGATTAAAAAAAACAAAGGAGCCGTGTTTAAAACAAAAGATAATTAAACGTTAAATTGGATGATTTAGTTTACTGCGCCGAAACTAAATACTTGTAAAACACATCAATAGAAAGTTTTTTTTAGCAAACAAAATACTAATGGGACCGAATCCAAAACTGACGAAATCAGAAGAACCAATAGAGAAATTGTCATTTTCAAATACATATCCACTAAAAATATAAATTCCAAAGCTAGATCAAATAACCATTCTCGGTGATTTCAATGCTTGTGTAGAAACAGTTAAGGTACAATATAAAACACGGGTCGAGAAACATAAACCTAGAGTATGTTATGGTTTCTAGCGCTGTATGAATTTTGCCCAGTCGTAAATGTCATATACGTTGACTTTGCTAATTATTATTTCCGTTTCTAACTTAAAAAAAACTGTACGTTATATCGAAATGCCCAGTAATATCCACATTTAAGAATCTTAGAACATCAACGTTATAATTGGTGTAAATCAATTCAGATTGCGATGTTTGAATGTGAAACAATCGCTGGGGTAAGAGTACATTTCTATTTTATGGCGAGGTTTAATTCTCTTTTATTTTGACAGCAAGTTCGGTCACCCTTGCGTGTCTGTTAGTACAGGAAATTGTTAACTATTATCAAATTATTTCTGTATTACGTCGATAACTAAGATATGCACGGATTCCGGCATTAAATCGTGCTGGTCAAATGTAATCCGCAGGAACAGCTAATTCCAAAGACTTCAGCAATTTTAGAGCGATGTTTTGGGTATGCTATTAGCGTTAATCGCATGTTGAAAAAACAGAGTAAGTACCCTCTTGTGCATTTAATTACTTGTTTTGATGTCGATCGTATGCACGCGTGTATGCATAGATTCACTTCTTACTGTGTAATCATTTTAGTTTAGTAATAATTCGAATTTTGTCTATTCACCAAATTAAATCAACTTCAATGTTAATACATTCATTACCTACGTTGGTATACGAGGTCTTGTCTAATTTAAGAATCCGCTAATACTAGCATTATTTGATGTATATTTCTCTTCCTAACTGTTTTTTTATGTTGCCGTAGCTATAAATTAACTCATTGTTAGAATAGTTGTGTTCGACTTGATTACCTTAAGTGTTTGTCAGGTGAAAACGGGAACCTTATATTATTATTTTAGCGTCTTATTAATTGAATTACAATCAGCACATCGAAGGCAAGCTGAATGCTGTTAGTTACTCGTCCCACTCACCAAAATTTTGAGCTGTCGTTGCTTTGTTTTGATTAAGTTATCAGTAATTGATCGCACTTTAGCCGAGTGCTTTACCGTAACAACTACGTTTACTACAAATCCTGAGGCAGAACAACAATTCTAGAACCTAAGACAGAAACTCTAAAGCCCCCTAAACGCATGTCTAAAACGCAATCTTTTATCATGGCAATAAACAACTCTTAACAAGCAAGAGTACTAAATACTCAATTAGCTTAATGTTCTGGAGCAATAATAAGTAATCCCAGCAACGTTGTTGTTTTGACAAATTTAAGCGGGTACGAATCCACTCAATTTTGGAACCACTTTTTGACGTGGTAATAGAGGAAGAAGTCTTCAAAGCTCTCTCTGCACATTTCTAAACCATTAAAAGTTTTTTTGCGCCTGATTATATAATCGTATAATAAACTCCTGTTTAAAATCAACTCATCAACAAAATTTCTCAATATTACTTGAATGAAGTTTAATTAATTCATTAATTGGAACAAAAAGAAAAATGAAATTGTTAGACTTGAATTCAGTAGCGTGTAGATCCTCCCGTGGCTCTTATAATTGCTTCTAATCGTCTGGGCATGCTGTTGATCAAGTTCTGTGTGGTTTCCTAAGGAATTCGACGAGAACGACTTGTTCGATTCATAGATGATCGCCTAACCGATCGTTTTAATGCATCCCATAAATGACCATGAGGTTCATATCTAAGGTTCTTGGCCGCTAATCTATAGCTAGAATATTTACAAATCGAAGGTAGTCCAGTACCTCTCTAGCATTATCCTGCACGAGTAAAAAATTGTCCTCGATAAATGAAACAAATGCCATCACATGTTCTTCTAAGATGTTTTCAAAGTAGAAATGTGCATTCATGGATCTCCCCCGTAGAGGAATTGTTCCTCAGAGTGAAAAAGCAAAAACAACGCTACACTGCATTGCCAGTCTAGCACAAAGGGAATATAGAATACAAAACAAACATATAAAAATGTATATGAATACATTGCTGACAGCAATGACTGGATATGCAACAAGTGCATGGGCACAAAGATTAGATGTAGAAAAATACCAGCACTCAAAGAAACGTACTAATCAGAATGACGAGAGCATACAGAACAACGCCACTAGATGCCCTATGCGTATTAATAGGAATCCTACCATTACATCTAGAGATAAGAAAAAAGGCAGCATCATATTGGTTAAAGAAAGGCAACATAAATAAAGTAGAAAAAATAATAGGCAGTAGAGCTATAAATAAAACTGAAATAGACAAAAAAATAAAAGAAACATGGCAAAAGAGATGGGAGACATCAAATACAGGAAGAAGAGTATTTGTAATATTACCTAACATCGAGGAAAGAATTAAAATGAAGCTCTTACAGCCGACAGAAGGAATGATTTGTTTCCTCACGGCCCATGGACCTTATCCAACATACAGACATAGGATGAAACATATCCAATCGACAGTGTGCATGTGCGAGGAAGAAAGAACACCGGAACATGTAGTGTTTGAATGTCAAGAAATAAACAAAGACTTAAGCACAGAAATACAATCATGTAGAAAAAAACTCAAGGGGTACAACATCAGGGAGGCCATCAGGGACGAGCACGCTTGCAAAGAACTGATGAACCTCACGCAAACAATAGCGAACATCGCAAGAAGATGCTTCATACAAGAAAGAAGAATGGAAGCAAACAAGAAATGAAGAACCAGAATATACATCAACGGAACAAGCAGAAGGGCTCGACTATGGATACCAGAAGATCCAAGAGTTTCTTAAAGCCAAAAAAAGAAACCTTAAAAAACAAACTTGCTTCCACTCCTCAATAATCTCATGAAAAACGCAGTCTAGTAACTCTATGTTTCCCTAGTAAACTGTGGTGCAATCTTCTGCTGTTTAAACCTCCCTTATTATGCCTTCTTCTGACCAATCATGTAGAAATCGCTATATTTCGAGCTGTTGCTAAGTCTCTGCTTAACTCTACACTGGTCAAACGCATGTTGCTTAATGCGACCTGCATGAAATATCGCTCATCTCTAGCATCTGTGCTGGAGTTCTACGGTAACTTCCAAGACGAGAGATATCCACAGCCATCTACCTAATATAATTAGTAATTTGAAACTTTAACGAATACTTTTGCCGATAAGTTAATTTTGTCCAGGAGTTTAGTAACATTCAGAATTTTATTCTTGCGACATCCTGTATATCTCACAATAGTTAATTTGGCAACGCCGCATAAGAATTAGTTACGTTCCAAAATATCGATACATATCAGAATGCCGATACGTATCGAAATATCGAGATTTCGTTACATATCGTAGCGATATGTCGATACAAGCTTCTGGTTTGTATCAGCGTATCGATACGCCCGACGTATCAATACGTATCGATATATCGATACGACGACCCAGGCCTAATTACAGCACGTTCCAGTGGAACTTATATTTTAAGTACTGCTTGTATTTGAGTACAAATTTTATGATTCTTATTTCAGTTTCAAGCGTTGGCCGAATCCATCGGCTAGATCTAGCCGAAGACGCTTCGCAGTGAGTACTCAAATTTTTAAGTTTTGTGTTATCTTTTGTCTATTCTAAAACGACATTATATTTTTATATAATAATAAGTTTTGTCACAAGTACGACTAATTAATTCAATTTAATTTTAGCGTTAACTGAAGAGTAGTGCGTAGGTACTATAGTTCGATCTCAATTCTGTTTTATTCTTTACTGTTTACTGCTATTTCACCACGGTTTTTGTAAACGGATTTAGCCCGAGGTAGTGCAACTGCACCACGGTTGATTACACCTTCATTCATTGTTACTCTTTTGCGTTAAACAATTATATCTGAAGTAAAGACATACCTATATATCTTGTCAATTTATTGTATTCTATTGTCTCTTTGCTTCTGAGTCGGCGTGAGCAAGCACCTGTAATTAAACCCTTGTCCTGGCGCCCTTTTCTGTTTTTATAATCCTCACACTGTCGTAAGTATTCTAACCTCACTCTCAGACTACTATAGAGCGCGCGTTACAAACCCAAAGTTTGTTTTCCAAGTATCGTAAAAGTCGCAACAATTTTTTGATACAGAGAATCGCGTAAATTGTTTTGATCTTGTCTACGACCTTTTCTATTTGGTTCTGATTTTTTTATGTTTTAATTTTATGCCAAATCATAGGTTTTTCATTTTCTAAGTCGTTTACTACTCCATTTTTTTGTAGAATATTAATTTCTCTTTTGTTTATACAGGTCTTAGCCATCTTATTTTAAAGATTTGTAATTGTATTTTCCTGTATCAGTTCTTGATTGGTCCAAATTCTGTATTCCTGAGCTTACCTACAAAGACATTTACTATTGACGTTACTCGGTGCCTTATCTTCTTTTTTCTTAAACGTTTTACACAAGCAGAGACAGCGTTACTAAACTCTTCTAGAATATTTTTTTGTCTTGTTAGAGTTTCTTAAGATTCATAGGTGGTGGTATATAGCGCCTAACCGATCGTTTTAGTGCATCCCATAAATGCTCATGAGGTTGATATCTGGGGTTCTTGGCGGCCAACCTATAATTGAAATTTTTACAAATCAAAGATAGTTCAGTACCTCTCTAGCATTATCCTGCACGAGTAAAAAATTGTCCTCGATAAATGAAACAAATAGCATCACATGTTCTTCTAAGATGTTTTCAAAATAGAAATGTGCATTCATGGATCTCGCCCGTGCAAGCATCAAATCTGCTCGACTATGACAACAAAATGCTCCCCAGAATATTATTGATCCACCAAAAAATGAGATCCTTGGAGCAATATTGCAGGCAGTAAACCTCTCTCATGACCTCCTCCAAACTCGTTCATGTCCATCTGGTGAATTAAGAGATTCTCTCGTTTCATCTTCTAACGAAACTTGCTTCCAGTCCTCAATAGTCTAATGAAAAACGCAGTCTAGTAACTCTATGTTCCCCTAGTAAACTGTGGTGCAATCTTCTGCTGTTCAATCCTTCATTATGCCTTCGTCTGAACATTCGTGTAAAAATTGCTATATTTCGAGCTGTTGCTAAGTCTCTTCTTAAGTCTAAACTGGTCGAACGCATGATTCTCAATGCGACTTGCATGAGATATCGCTCATCTCTTGCATCTGTAGACTTTTTACGGTCATTAAAACCTTTAACTGCTCGACTAATTATCGATGGTGTAACAAATTTGCCTCATAACGTTGGTTACGGCCATGGTTAACCAAAGTCACTGCTTTAACTGCTTCATCTTCTTTTAAACTGCGTTGGTGATTCATTTCTTCTACTGCAAGTGCATTAGACAAAGTGTTTCATTTGAGTATAAACATTAATTTTATAACATTTTACAAATCCGTTTTTAGCGTCATTGAATGTTATGTCTATCTACTTAAAATTGCCGATACGTATACAGAATTTTATTGTTTCGACATCCTGTATATTTCACAATACTTAATTTGGTAACGCCGCATAAGAATTAGTTACGTTCCGAATTTCTCATTCTTAGGTTACCTATACGTTTGCGTGTACTTAACGGAATCTATGTTATCCAAACTCATCTCGCAGTTATATTACTAGATATTATCTCTTCTTTTGCATAGAAACCTTAGCTCTATTAATTATAGCACATTCCGGTGGGGCTTGTATTTTAAGTGCTTGTATTTGGGTACAAATTTTATTATTCTTACTTTAGTTTTAAGCGTTGGTCGAACCTCATCGGCTAGATCTAGTCGAAGGCACTTCGCAGTGAGTAATCGAATTGTTTAAGTTTTATGTTGTCTTTTGTCTATTCTAAAGCGGTATATTGTTCTGTAATAATACGTCACAAGTACGAGTAATTAATTCAATTTAATTTAAGTTAAGAGTAATGCGTAGGTCGATATCAATTCCCTTTTGTTTTTTGCTGTTGTTTCACCACAGTTTTTGTAAACGGATTTAGCCCGAGGTAGTGCAACTGCACCACGATTGATTACACCTTTATTTATTGTTACTCTTTTGCGTATAGAATTACACCTGAAGTAAATACATACCTTGTCAATTTATTGTATTCTATTGTCTCTTTGCTTCTGAATCGGAGTGAGCAAGCACCTGTAATTAAACCCATGTCCTGGCGCCCTTTTCTGTTTTTATAATCCTCACTGTCGTAAGTATTCTAACCCCACTCCCAGACTACTATAGAGCGCACGTTACAAACCCAAATTTTTTTTTGGAAAAATCTTAAATTTTTCATTATGGAGCAGACGAGCCGCAACATTTTTTTTAATGCAGAGAATTGCGTAAAATGTTTTGATCTTACTATTTGGTACCTACTAATTTTTTTATGTTTTAATCCTAAGCCAAATCACAGGTTTTCCATCTTCTAAGTCGTTTTTTACTGTATTCTTTTGTAAATTATTAATTTCTCTTTTGTTTATACAGGTCTTAGCCACCTTATTTTTAAGATTTGTGATTGTATTTTCCTGTATTAGTTCTTGATTGGTTCAAATTCTGCATTCCTGAGCTTATGTATACACAGACACTACTATTGAGGTTACTCGATGCCTTGTTCGCGATTTATTTACTTCTTATCTTCTTTTTTCTTAAATGTTACACACAAGCAGAGACAGGGTTACTGAACTCTTGTAGAATTTTTTTTGGTCTAAAACTCGCGAATAATAAATAGAAAACGAGTCCATTTTAAAACCATTTACTGCTGCTTTATTGAGATTAATTTTCGAACACAAATTACACAGACTAAAATAATCAAAGGGTTTCGCGAGTACGACGGGCTATTTGCGCAATAATACAAATAAATTTTGATAAAACGTGTGCGATAAAAGCCAAATGAAACGATTTCTCTAGCGTTTAATCTGCAAGTATAATTAGAGTTTTGTATGTATCAAAAATGCAACAAGAGTATGAAATATGATCACACTTTTGTATTATAAAAATGGGGTTAAACCAAAAAAATTAATGTAATACGTGCCACTCACTTTCGTAACAATCTAAGTTTAAAGGATCAACTCGGTACTGCGCATGGTATGAAATTAAAAAAAAAAGTTTTTGTAGCTTCAACAAGCGATAAATATTAGAGTATCGTTAAGATATTGCAAACCTTAGCAAAAGAAATTAATACAAGAAACCGATAAGCCCTTCCGAATAAAGACAGTTATTTTAAGGCGGCGTTTTCTGTATAGGAAATGCGCCATCCATCTTAAGTTCTTATGGTAGAATGTGGCCACGCAATTCGTTCTTTATATCAGGAAAAACTGTCATTAATCAACGTTTGTCATATAATTTCACGTATCTATTAATCTTCACTCTAAGTTACAAAGTTAAACACAATCTTAAATTTTTTTTGCATAAACAAAACTTTTTACAAATCTCGAACAAAATCTTTTAACGCCGAACGATCCCATGTGGGAATTCAGTGTAAAATTTAAATAATTAAAGCACTAAATAAACATTTACAAAAAGAAAAGTGTAAGAAAGTTACAAAAGCGGAACGAAGACGCCATTTTGCAATTATAAGTGGAAGTTTAACAGTGTTACCAACATATTTTATGTATGAGCTCAATTTTACTTTTCCTATTCGTACGGTGAAGTGTGTCAACAACGTGATACCGAGATTAATCGCGGATTTTGTTTTTAAAAAATTGTATAAACCTCTGACAGCTTATTTCGTTTTATATTTTAATTACGTAAGAAAGTTTTTTTTGTTACTACAACACACTTTTTTTCTAAATGTCTGAAACGCTCGAAAAAAAAACCTGAAGAATTAAATTTGTTAATAATTGATAAGACTACTTTTACACTAATAAAAAAATCAAAACCTTTCAAGGAAAAATCTAATTCGATTTATGGATTGATTTTGAAGACAGACGCGATTTTAAATAAACTTAATTTGTGATTTAAGTAAAAAAAAATTCCTTTAACAAAGTAAAAATAGATATTGAATTACTTTTAAATTAGTTTCAATTAAATCGAGATCGTTTTTAATTGCTCCATTAATCGATTAATTAAAATTGGCTTTTAAAAAAAATGTTCGTATGAGATTTAACCGTCTTTAAATTTAATTGAAAGGCGTTGATGATTTGTAAACAGTGTTAATTCAGACATTTATTATTAATTTAGACGGTGTTGTAACTTCACGACCCAATTCCTATCGTTTCTTCTTCAAATTGATACTATATCGTCAAAATTAATTACATCTAACTTACTGTATTTGGAACAGTTCTCACGAACGCGCGTTGTAAATAAATTTCGAATCCTTACGAAAATTGACAAATCCTTTGTTCATTAAGGCGTGTGCATCCGTTTCTATTTTGTTTTGGTTATTCGTAAACCAAAAAAAATCTTTAAAATTAATTGTTCCTCGTGTCATATATTAGAATCGATGAAGCGTTTCCATTAACTCGGGCAAAAACCGATTAAACACATTTACAACGTTGTAATTTTTAAACATTGTTTCATTACAATCCTGTATTTATTTAGCAGATTTGCATTCGTTACACTTTTAGTAAACCAACGGATTAAAGTACTCATACAGTATCGTTCTTTTGGCGGTTACGGATTTCGCCTCTAACACCTTTCGCAATTTATCGATTTTGTTTGGACGATAGCAAATGTTACAGTTAAATTATCTACACAAAAGTAGAGTTTTCTGTTTGCTACGTCGATTTAATTTTAAATAAAATTGTGCAAAATAAATATTAACAAAAAATGCATCTAAAACGGTTAGAATATTAATAAAGCTTAAGAAACACAGAAAAAAATTATTACACGAAAAAAGCTTCTGGGCAAAAGAACTTTCTCAAAAAAGCAGTAATAAAAAAAGATCAAGCAACAGATAATAGCAAACCAAACAGCATGACTATTAAGCAGAAGACGAAGAACAAGAATCAGACAACAGCAATTATGAACGTAAGGAATGAACATTGCGAAGTTAGGCACTTTTACCAAACATCTTGAAAATGTCGATTTTTCCGTAACTTTAAAAAGATAATTACTATTACTAAAACCAAAACATTAAAAAAAAACTCATGTTTCAAAATAAGCACACACACATCTCCTAACATCTCGATTCAATTTCCTCTAAAAATGCTAGCAACATCACCATCTCTTGATATCCCAATTCAACCTCCTCTGGATATGCCAGCCACAACACCATTTCCGGATATCCCAATTCAACTTTCTATGGAAATGCCAGTAATACAAAAAAGATGGCCTAACTCACAAAGCTCCACTTTCTGTACCTTTGGCTTCCTAAACGTTGGCGAGAGATGGTGGTTAATCTTTTACAGAGAAAAGCAGCTAAAGAGTGTTAAAAATATAAATATCGAACTGAATCGCTGGACCATCATCTCAACATCAAGTGCTCAAGTCCTGTTTAAAAAAATTAAAACTTAACCAAACAATGCTTTTTTGCCAATGGAGTGACCGAAAGTGTAAAGATCGTTCCTTCTAACCTGAACAAAACTCTTGTTACATGTCGTTATTTACGTATTTGGTATAAATAACAATTCGAAGTAAAATTCACGCCGTCATTGGTTTTTCGACTGCACTGTCGTCGATACGTAAATGAAATTGAAAGTTCGGAGCGTGACGAAAAGAATTTTTTTTATTTGCTTTTCACTGCAGTCGCTTCTTCTTTATATTTAAATTTCATCGTTGGTTATTTCCTTTACCTTTTTAGCAAGATTGCTGTCTAAAGATTAGGAAATCTTTTAGGGTAGTTAAGCGATTTAGTTGATTATAACAGCGGTTGTAGGTAAAATTTTGTTAAGATAACGTCAGCCGTGTTGCCTCAATGTTATAAAATTTCTTTTAACGAGTCTGCTATGGTTTAAGACGGCTCTATTCCAACAGTTATTAATAGAGAAAATTGCTTCTTGCTGTCGATAATAATCCAATACCCTCTAGACGATTATTCGGGAAAATTTCTATATGGCAATTACTGCCTCGAGCCTGAAGCAAACTAACGTACAAGTATCGTATGAGCAAACCAATGTCTTATTTGTAATTTTATATTTTAGGCACACAATCGTCGTACGTAAGCTTAACTACTACGCATTTTGTCGACTATAAATACCTAAGGGGTAGTGACTGTTACTACTCGATCTCAAGGAATTTCAGTAACGTAAGTTTTTGCATATTTTCCTTTCTTTAAGCGGTGTTATTAATTGCAATTATCAATTCGTAATGTGTCACGACTGTACGTAAGTTAATTGGTTGATCGATCAAGTTCGAAGTTACGGTGATTACTAATCATTTTGTTTACTATTAAAGAAAAAAGCTCTAACAAAATTCATTATCTTGTTTGCTATTAAATTCTTTAAATTTTTATAATTGCTGTTAAATAGATTAGTATAGTACATGTCATCGCTGAAAAAATTATATATTTACTTGTTAGTTCTTGCTCGCTTTTTCTCTTTATCCTGTTCGCTTAGTAGTGAGTCCAGACCATACTCTTGGTCTCTCCAAGCCGAGGATTTTGATCAGTACGTAAAGTGGCGCCTAGATATTTTCTATTTTTATTATAGTTTCTCAAGCAGGCCTACTTGCCAACATCGTAGCTAGCCGTGGTGACATGGTTGTTACCAACAGGGTCCACTGCAGGTAAAAGTTGGTAACACTCTTTATGGTACGCTACCATTTGTTACAAAAAACTGGTAAAGCCGGAGAACGTTTCGAGTGCAAGCGCGGCGATAAAAGAAGCCGTCGCTATAAAAAAAAACTGCAGAAGAAATATTATCAATCAAAAATGTACATAACAGATAAAGTACAGAAACCAATCACTTGGCAACAATAGGAAAAAGTAAATACAGTAAAAAAGAAAACCTAAAATTACTGAAAACTGACAATTAAGGTTCAAGCGTTAGATTTTCAAGCCTCAATTATTTCATCGTCATAAACATGGTCCTCCCCAATATCAATTAATTTCTGTTTGCTCTCTAAAACAATTACTAAAAAAGAATTGAATGCTACATGTTCATTTGATGTGCGCCAGGGCAAAAATTCCGCGAACGTGCTAGATGCTACTCACAAACTTTTGTCGAATAACGTTTTCGCACAAAACCTAGACGTTTCTAACGCTAGTGGTTTTATATTCGTCCCTAAAAAATCGAATTAAGTAATTAGTAAGATTTAAAATGTACCAAGGAATATAAGACTCTCCAAGCTGTGCCACACACACAATATGACAATTATTCATACCTTTTCATGTTTCTGAGCAAAAAAATTTTTTAAAAAACAGTGTAGTAACTATTATCTTTCTACCTTCAGTGTAGAGCTTCTACCTGTCAACAAAAAGTTGAAGACCAGTAGCAGCAAAACCGATTTATCGGATCTTGAGCTTCAATTACTGAAAGACGACGAGTCTCTAAACAGCAAACATAAAGAAACTAAACATTCATTAGTTACTAATGAAAGACGTCAACTAATCAAAATTAATTCCAGTTTACTGAGAGAAATCAAAACAAACCATATGAAGAATGCTAAACTATGTAAAATAAAAGAAAAAAATTAAGTTAAGAACGTCTTCCGGGTTTAAAACGTGTCAATTTTATAACGTTGCCAACGTTTTGCCCACTTTCGTAAGGGGTTTCATCAGGGCGTGAAAGAAACGGAAACATTAAAATAAGCAACCAAAATCTATCTAAAAACCTCTAAAGAGTTAGGTAATCAACTTGTGAACCACACCACATTGTAAACTCCTCAAAAGGTAAAAAAGAAATCGATAACAATCTGACAAAGAACCACTACAGATATAGGCAATCGACTTCTAAAACAAACAAGATTCTAAACTTCATAAAAATGACTTAAGAAGAAGTAGCCTCCGAATATAACAAAGAAGTATCGTTGCGATTGGTTAAGCTGTGTCTTCGATAAACGAGTAATAACCGGGAACCAATAAGAGGATGGTTCAAAACCGTAATCACAATTAAAGTTATTGGGGAGTTTGATGATTTCTGAGTTGTTTTAGATTTTCCTATTGAAGAAAAATGAAGATTTCGCAAACAAAGCGTCATCAAAATATACGAAGTTAGTAAGAAAAATAATGAGACTGATTACACTGCGAGCGATCTGGCAACGCTGTGTTGTTCTGCTTGTGTAGCCCGGTGTTTTCATTCCTTCCAGATGCTCAGTCCAAGTTTTAGCTCCGTACAGCGATCAAGTAATTTTTAAGAACGTCCTCAGTGTTTCTGTTAAGTGTAAAATTTAGAGCAACGTTATGCCATCAACTTGGGAAATCCGCGAGTGCAACGTTTGAAAAGTCGAAACAGGCCTATAGAAAACATTTCTTAGCAAAGACGCAAGCTTTTCGCTACCACAAACCATTTTTGGAAAACTAAGAGTACCTTAAAGATGAACCTTGCTCAAGAACACCTTCAATTTTAAAAAGGGACGAAAACATCGAACGTGTGCGTGCTGTTGTGAGATCAGAGCGACGTTTAACAGTAAGGACGATAGGCAACATGCTAAACTTAAACACTTTTACCGTACATCAAATTTTAATTCAAAATTTCCACGTGCGAAAAGTTTGTGCTAAAATAGTGCCGAAACACCTCACAACTGAGCAAAAGAACAATCAAAGAAACGTGTGCATTGATCTTCTTGAGAGGATTGTCAATGACCACGAATGGTTTGGTTCAGTTCATTGATGATAAAATCTGAGTTTTTGGGTACGATCCTGAGACAGAACAGCAAAGTGAGAAGTGACACAAAGGCATCTCCTCGAGCAAATAAAAGATCAAAACAATGCTGATTTGGTTTTTGACAGTAGAGGTATCGTGCATAAAGAATTAGTTCCTCCACAACAGACTGTCAACCAATTGTTTTACAAAGATGCTTTTGAAAAGCACAGAAAAAAGGTGAATCGAGTGAGACGAGATGATTACAACGACCAATGTCACACGGCCACTACCATCACAGAATTTTTGACCTCTGAAGGTATTCCTCTTGTTTCACAGCCCTCCTATTCACCTGATCTGAGTCCTTGTGACTTTTTTCATTTCTAGACATTAAAAAATGTATAAAAGAACGTCATTTCGAAACGCTGGTAAATAAAAAACTAATCGCATTACTTTTTTCAGAAATCTTACATTGTGACCTGTGGTAAATTGATGTTCAGTAACAACAGACTTAGAAATATACATTTTCTTTAGAAATGCTCATGTTCTGAAATGCGTCTGATAACGGAACGACCAGTTTCACCGATGTAAACTAAACTACATCAACAAAGAATTTGGTATACACCTTGAGATAAAAGTGTAAGAAATTTGTCCTTGGGAAAAGGAAAAATCTGAGATATTTTACTTGTCAAATTGAATATAAGTATAGTTTCTCTATTTGATCTATGACCTTTTGAATGTAAGATAAAAAGACCAATTTCGAGTTGAACTCAAAAGTAGAAATGTTCTTAGGTATTCGAACACGTAGATATAGACGCCGATTAATAACTACTTCAGATAACTATTGTTCAACAAAGTTCTAGTAAGATGACAGACCTATTTTAGATTCTCAAGTTCATAAAAGCGCGCGAAACCAAAGATTCAATAACTGAATGTTTCTGTGCAGGATGATGATAATGCAACCCATAAAGATATCTGTCCTTATGGGTGGATTAGTGATAAACAGAATGACCCCAAAGTCTACCGGGTTTACGAATCAAAAGAATGTCGAGGAATGGATGTTAGTTGTTTAGATGATCAAGAAACCTAAACAAATCGAGATGACTATGTGATCAAA
This sequence comes from Aquatica leii, assembly GCA_035610365.1. Taxonomy (NCBI): domain Eukaryota; kingdom Metazoa; phylum Arthropoda; class Insecta; order Coleoptera; family Lampyridae; genus Aquatica; species Aquatica leii. The sequence goes on from CM069436.1 coordinate 2,413,522, forward strand.
CAATAAACGTGCCGTCAATATACCTAAACTTTAAATTTTAATATCGATGATTCCAATGGAACAGGAGATAAAGGAGAACCCATTGCGGCACAAACTTGTTTGTAAGATTTGATCTCAAATTGGAAGTGTCAATAAGAAGAACCAAACTCAAAGATTTTTCGTGGTTAGACAGAACCTGTTCGATGAGAATCTTTAATAGAAACCTTGGTAAAAAGTGAAGTGATATCAAAACTCTCAAGAAGATTCTGAGGTTTCAGTCTGGTGAGAGTTGAAAATGTGAGAAGAAGTTTTAATATAAACTCGCAAAAAATGTTGGACCAAAATTTGGCTAGCTTGTAAGTAAGAGATTGGAGAGTACTGACGATAGGTCATTGGGAAGTCCGTATAGACAAGTTGGTTTCGAATCTGAAAAGTTAAGTCGACGTTTGGTTTTAGAAAGTATATTAGAAGATATGATGATTTGGCTGAGCTTTTGACAGCATAGAAACGTAATCAGTTTGGTTCAAAACGACAGTAGCGTCGAGAAAACAATGGTATCCAGGTTTCCACGACTTATCAAAGCTAACTTATCCGATTCAAGAATTTGGCCAGTGTAAGTACAAATGTAATCTGAGACTCAAAAGCACAGACAATGTCTGCTCTGGAAATTCGTATTGGAGCAACAGCAAAATTCAAATTGACGAACGTTTTCAAAGAACCAGTAGTAGAAAAAACTTTGGAATTCTTGGATTCCAACAATTGAAACTTTTCGTGACAAACTTCAGTGGTAAACAGTAGAGTGGTATCAGACTGCTACTAAGTAACGTTGTCAAAAAGATTACAATCATCCGAAGATGTTGGCAATCTCAAAATGAAGATAAAAGAGTTATTTAGAAAGCCTGTCTAACTCTCGACTGCTCTGCTTAATCCGTTCGCGTATCAACGCTTAACTAGAACCGTGGAAAATGTTATTAGAAGACCGTATCTAAATGCAAAACTTGATAATTTTACCAAAAAAAAACAAACGTAAATTCTAATTTTGAGTACAGCAAGGCTATGTTCTAAAACAAAATAAATTTTTGACCAAAATTTCGTATCGGAATTTGAAAAACAATTTTTTTTGAAATAAAGAATATAAAGATAATCAAGGCTACCACAACCGCCATTAAAAAATAAACAATTTGAAAGTACTGATTAGTCGCATGTACCAAGTTTAACGTATAGCTCAAGTAATATAACAAGAATGCCTAAATGGGGGTTATTAGTAAAACCAGTTTACCTAAAGTAATAGCAAACTGAAGTTACTTGTAAATCATCGTTGACGTAAGTTTCATACCAACTTAATTTAAAAAAAATTTTGGTAGTATCGATTACTTACTCAACAGTTAATTTCTGGCAGTAGACCAATTAGAAACGAAATCGTTTGGTAATTTAAATGGAATCTATCGACATGGGTGGAAGATGACGTCATTAATGGCTTGCGTTTACTATATGTAAAATTTAGAGAGTTTTGTCTTGTTTTTGCTTGGTTGCGAAAAAACGGTGTTAAGCAGACATATTTAAATTAAAATTAGAGTCACGAATAAAAGAAAGTCAATTGTAACAAGTAATTTTAAACTATTACCGTAATCTAAGATACACACAGAAAAACAAAACGTAATTAAAATCCAATTACCGAAACCTTAGTAACATTTTTTTTTCTGAATAATTAATTTTTATTGTAATGCTTTCGACGGTTTTCTTTTTTTTTGTTGAGAAAAATCAAAAACGCTAACGAGCGGAAAATACTTGATTAAAGGAAAGTGTGCTTCGAAATAAATTTATGCCAATTCTGCATTTCTCTCAAGTTGGTACTAAACTAAACTGAGTAAAGTTTTACAATATTTAGCTCTTGAACGAATCGTCATTGTTACGACTTTTTGAATGAAATCAAAATTGTGGCTAAGATCTCCGAGGCAAGTTTGATCGTTGTTTAAATCTCCACGGGGCTTAGAAATTATGTACTTGTGTACGAATTTTATCGTAGGGAAAAGCTGAAAAATTTATTACCCTACACAAACATCAGGTGTCGCCAGGTGGGGCTTATACTTTTTTTTTAAGACGCCACCGTTGTTGTTGTATAAAATTTTCCATTTTCCACCGAAGGCGATTGTTTGGAAGTATAATCGAAATAATAATTTCGCCCTTAGGTATTACACCATCATAATGTCGTATCTTTCAAAACGAGGTGCTTTTATTTTTCCTAATTATTACAATACCCTTATCAGTTTCGTGTTTATATTCGACAAGGGAGCGACGTTTCTTTTTTTTTTCAGCATGAAATCGCGTTCTTAAACAAGGAATTATTACGTTGTTTTTTTCGTTATTATCTTTTAATCTCGTTTGAATTAAAGCTGGAAGGTTGTTGTATGTGCAAGTACGAAGTGTGATTTGAGCTGATTAATGCGCGGTTAGGTGTTTAAGGGTAAAACGGTTTTGGGGCTAATTTTCTGCTGTTCTTGCAATCAACAATAAACTCAGACTTAATTTAAATTAAGGTTTCCTACTGGTTTCGGTTTGTAGGAAAGCGTCCAATCCATTTCAATATTTAACCCATCGTACGTACATACGGTCCAGTTGCTGTAATTAATTAAAACGCAGTAATTAAGTAAGAAAATCGATGTGGCGGTGGTTTTGTGCCCTAGGCGCAAAAGTAAGAAAAAAAAGAGGCGTCGGTCATTAAAATCGGGCAATAAGGGTTTTAAGCACAATAAAGTGCTCTACTTGTAATTGTATCTTGAGCGTAATAAATCTTTTCTCTTACCACAGAACAGAAGAAGAAATAGGGCAAACACAAAGAGTAAATGTGAAAGTCAGTCAAGTGTAGCTTTACTCAAGAAATTGGCAAGCCAGTTTAAACACGCTTCCTTTTCATACGTTTACAAGCGGTTTTTTTCCTTTTTTCTGAATTTGTATATAGTTAAATAAATGGTGGTTACTTTTTATCTGACGACTTTCAAAGGTAACGCTGTATTGTGAATTTTTCACTGAATTGTAATGTACTTTTTGTTACAACTTTCTTGTACAATATAAGTCCTCCTAGTTACGATCAAGATATTCCTTTGTGTACCAAATAGAATCTTTCTTTGTGAAGTGTTTTGTCATTTTTTATTCTATTGTGCGACTAACATGCAACTAACTAATCCAATTACATATAAATGAATGAACTTTCGTTTTGCTCCTGGTCGACGTTGACATTTGATATATTTTTTACCCTTTCGAAACTTCTACGTATCTTATTTTAATATTCAAATAGGTACAACTTCGTATAATAACGAAAAACTTTTCAACGAAATCGAAAATTTACAAACATTTAAGAAAAGAAAACTTTCTACTAAGATCGATTCCATATAAATTTTTTAAAATCTACATGAGCGTGGCATAAAACGTTTTCAAATATTTATCGAGTCGACTTTTTAAAAGCTTCGAAATCCGAATATGGATTAGATAAGATTTTATTTTTTTATGCATTTGACAGCATAATTATTTCTCTTCATTAATTGTGGAGTTGTGTTCGGAAAAAATCTCGCGAAGGTAATAAATGTTAACAGGTCCTGTCAAGCGCACGTCTGATTATTTTACTTCCATTTCCTCACCTGTTTTTTAAATAACTTTTCACCGAGAGCAAAACAATTCCAATTTTAATAACGAAACCGACTTACAAACGATTACTGAAGTTAAAATGTTTCTTTGAATGGATTCTACAATGAATTCGATAAGAATTGCGTTTTTCATTAATTTTTATAGAAATAAAAAAAGTTCACAGTCTACTGCCCACCTAAGCATCGTTCTAAACATAAAGCTCTCCCACCTTCAGGCAAAAAATTCATGATAAGTGGTGATTTAAACACTAACGATGATGATTAAGGATCGCGATTATCCACGACCAGAGAAAAATATCGGCTTACCCAAAAAAAAACAAAGAATTGAAAACCTAAGAATAATTATACAGGTAGCAGCATATACTCTAGTGGCCAATTACCATCTCGATGACGAGATGAGATTGAGGACTAAATTCCTTGTACATTACACAACATACAGTTCCAGGTACACAGTTCAATATTACTTACTAATAACGATGCCAAATACTGAAAAGAGCATACAAATCAAAGTAGTACCACAGACACATTGACTTGTGTAACAGTCAAAATTCCACCTTTCTGAAAAAGAAATGCAGAAATATGGCTCAGGCAAATTGAAGCTCAGTTTGCGACAGTTAACATTACTGTCGAAGAAACTAAATACAATTACATTCTAGGTAGTGTAGACCCAGAGGTACTAATTACTGCTACAACTACTTTTTACACAGAGTTAAAGAAGCGGTTAAGAAAAGAGTTCTAAAAAAGTGGTAGATCTCAAATGGCGCAATTAACTAAAACCTTTAAGAAACCGCAAAAATGCAGAAACCGAGCCAGATCTCGTTCCAAGAGACGAAATCAACGTTCTGAGAAATGCTGGTACCACTACAAGCTTAGAACAAAAGCTACCAAATGCGTCGAACCATGTAATTTCAACGAGAAGAAGAAAAACGATCAGGCCAAGCCCTGACTGCGGTTAGCTATTAACAACAATATTTAGTGGATTCAAGAGCTGAAATTTCAGTAGTTTCTCCTAATTCTCAAGATTTAACCCAGCAAGCTAATCGAGTTCTTTATGCAGCTAATCGTTCTAGTATATCTACCTACAGCAAAAAATTACTTAAATTTAATATCGAGTTAAGACGTGATTTTGTTTGGCCGACCGTTAATCAGCCTTTGGGCCAGTCTACCCCATTTAGTGTCCAAAAAAGATGGATCACAGAAACTATGCAAGGACTGTATGTCCTTGAATACCGTGACGAAACCAGACAGGTGCCCAAATACCCATGTACGAGATTTTTATTCACTGCTGGCCAATAAAAAATATTTTTTCGAAGATTGAATTGGTACGAGTATATCATAATATATTGGTAGCGGATGAAGATATTCCGAAGACAGCTGTGATAACTCCGTTTGGTCTTTTCGAGTTTGTGCGACTTAGTTTTGGGCTTAGAAATGGAGCTCAATCATGTCCTTTTTGTTATTTGGATAACAGTGTAATTGAATCGAAGACTAACACGCAACATAGGCAGCATCTGGATTTGTTACTAGAAAAGCTGCAGAAGATTGGCCTTACTATACACATTAATACATCTATTTTTGATACTCATTTGATTTCATGAGTTTTATGGCCATGTAAAATGCCAGTGAGTGCGTTGGTATTAGCTTAAAATGCTCTACTATAAAAGCACAAGTATTCGCTGACGAGTTTAATTATTCCTAGAAGAAGCTTTTTCTCCAAACGTAGAATGGCACTTTAAATGCGCAGTGTACAATACAAGTGAGTGCGTAGGTATTAGCCAAGAATGCTCTACTGTAAGAGAGCAAGCGTCCACTGAATTGCGATACTCTACTATGAGAGCGCGGGTATTCGCCAACGAGTTTAATTATTGTTAGAAGAAGCTTTTTCTCCAAGCGTAGAATGCCGCTTTAAATGTGCCGTGTACAATACCAGTGAGTGCGTTGGTATTAACCAAAAATGCTCTACTGTAAGAGCGCAAGCGTCCTTTGAATTGCGGTACTCTACTACAAAAGCACGAGTATTCACTAACGAGTTTAGTATTTCCTAGAAGAAGCTTTTTCTCCATACGTAGAATGCCGCTTTAAATGAGCCGTGTACAATACCAGTGAGTGCGTTTGTATTAGCCAAGAATGCTCTACTGTAAGAGAGTAAGCGTCCTTTGAATTGCGGTACTTTACTATAAAAGCACGAGTATTCACTGAGTTTAGTTTTTGCTAGAAGAATCTTTTTCTTCAAGCGTAGAATTCCGCTTTAAATGCGCTGTGTACAATATCAGTGAGTGCGTTGGTATTACCAAAAATGCTCTATTGTAAGAGAGCAAGCGTTCTTTCAAATGCGGTACTTTACTATAAAAGCACGAGTATTCGCTAACGAGTTTAATTATTGTTAGAAGAAGCTTTTTCTTCAAGCCTAGAATGCCGCTTTAAATGCGCCGTGTACAATTCCAGTGAGTGCGTTTGTATTAGCCAAGAATGCTCTACTGTAAGAGATCAAGCGTTCTTTCAAATACGGTACTGTACTAAGCATGAGTATTCGTTAACGAGTTTATTTTTTCCAGAAGAAGCTTTTTCTCCAAGCGTAGAATGACGCTTTAAATGCGCCGTGTACAAAACCAGTGAGTGTCTTGGTATTAACCAAAAATGCTCTATTGTAAGAGAGCAAGCGTTCTTTCAAATGCGGTACTGTACTATAAAAGCACGAGTATTCGTTAACGAGTTTATTTTTTCCAGAAGAAGCTTTTTCTCCAAGCGTAGAATGACGCTCTAAATGCGCCGTGTACAATTCCAGTGAGTGCGTTTGTATTAGCCAAGAATACTCTACTGTAAGAGATCAAGCGTTCTTTCAAATACGGTACTGTACTAAGCATGAGTATTCGTTAACGAGTTTATTTTTTCCAGAAGAAGCTTTTTCTCCAAGCGTAGAATGACGCTTTAAATGCGCCGTGTACAAAACCAGTGAGTGTCTTGGTATTAACCAAAAATGCTCTATTGTAAGAGAGCAAGCGTTCTTTCAAATGCGGTACTTTACTATAAAAGCACGAGTATTCGCTAACGAGTTTAATTATTGTTAGAAGAAGCTTTTTCTTCAAGCCTAGAATGCCGCTTTAAATGCGCCGTGTACAATTCCAGTGAGTGCGTTTGTATTAGCCAAGAATGCTCTACTGTAAGAGATCAAGCGTTCTTTCAAATACGGTACTGTACTAAGCATGAGTATTCGTTAACGAGTTTATTTTTTCCAGAAGAAGCTTTTTCTCCAAGCGTAGAATGACGCTTTAAATGCGCCGTGTACAAAACCAGTGAGTGTCTTGGTATTAACCAAAATGCTCTATTGTAAGAGAGCAAGCGTTCTTTCAAATGCGGTACTGTACTATAAAAGCACGAGTATTCGTTAACGAGTTTATTTTTTCCAGAAGAAGCTTTTTCTCCAAGCGTAGAATGACGCTCTAAATGCGCCGTGTACAATTCCAGTGAGTGCGTTTGTATTAGCCAAGAATACTCTACTGTAAGAGATCAAGCGTTCTTTCAAATACGGTACTGTACTAAGCATGAGTATTCGTTAACGAGTTTATTTTTTCCAGAAGAAGCTTTTTCTCCAAGCGTAGAATGACGCTTTAAATGCGCCGTGTACAAAACCAGTGAGTGTCTTGGTATTAACCAAAAATGCTCTATTGTAAGAGAGCAAGCGTTCTTTCAAATGCGGTACTTTACTATAAAAGCACGAGTATTCGCTAACGAGTTTAATTATTGTTAGAAGAAGCTTTTTCTTCAAGCCTAGAATGCCGCTTTAAATGCGCCGTGTACAATTCCAGTGAGTGCGTTTGTATTAGCCAAGAATGCTCTACTGTAAGAGATCAAGCGTTCTTTCAAATACGGTACTGTACTAAGCATGAGTATTCGTTAACGAGTTTATTTTTTCCAGAAGAAGCTTTTTCTCCAAGCGTAGAATGACGCTTTAAATGCGCCGTGTACAAAACCAGTGAGTGTCTTGGTATTAACCAAAAATGCTCTATTGTAAGAGAGCAAGCGTTCTTTCAAATGCGGTACTGTACTATAAAAGCACGAGTATTCGTTAACGAGTTTATTTTTTCCAGAAGAAGCTTTTTCTCCAAGCGTAGAATGACGCTCTAAATGCGCCGTGTACAATTCCAGTGAGTGCGTTTGTATTAGCCAAGAATACTCTACTGTAAGAGATCAAGCGTTCTTTCAAATACGGTACTGTACTAAGCATGAGTATTCGTTAACGAGTTTATTTTTTCCAGAAGAAGCTTTTTCTCCAAGCGTAGAATGACGCTTTAAATGCGCCGTGTACAAAACCAGTGAGTGTCTTGGTATTAACCAAAAATGCTCTATTGTAAGAGAGCAAGCGTTCTTTCAAATGCGGTACTTTACTATAAAAGCACGAGTATTCGCTAACGAGTTTAATTATTGTTAGAAGAAGCTTTTTCTTCAAGCCTAGAATGCCGCTTTAAATGCGCCGTGTACAATTCCAGTGAGTGCGTTTGTATTAGCCAAGAATGCTCTACTGTAAGAGATCAAGCGTTCTTTCAAATACGGTACTGTACTAAGCATGAGTATTCGTTAACGAGTTTATTTTTTCCAGAAGAAGCTTTTTCTCCAAGTGTAGAATGACGCTCTAAATGCGCCGTGTACAATTCCAGTGAGTGCGTTTGTATTAGCCAAGAATACTCTACTGTAAGAGATCAAGCGTTCTTTCAAATACGGTACTGTACTAAGCATGAGTATTCGTTAACGAGTTTTTTTTTTCAGAAGAAGCTTTTTCTCCAAACGTAGAATGCTGCTTTAAATGCGCCGTGTACAATACCAGTGAGTGCGTTGGTATTAACCAAAAATGCTGTATTGTAAGAGAGCAAGCGTTCTTTGAAATGCGGTACTCTACTATAAAACACGAGTATTCGCTAACAAGTTTAGTTTTTGTTAGAAGAAGCTTTTTCTCCAAACGTAGAATGCCGCTTTAAATGCGCCGTGTACAATACCAGTGAGTGCGTTGGTATTAACCAAAAATGCTCTATTGTAAGAGAGCAAGCGTTCTTTCAAATGCGGTACTCTACTATAAAAGCACGAGTATTCGCTAACGAGTTTAGTTTTTGCTAGAGGAAGCTTTTTCTCCAAATGTAGAATGCCACTTTAAATGCGCCGTGTACAATACCAGTAAGTGCGTTGGTATTATCCAAGAATGCTCTACTGTAAGCGAGCAAGCGTTCTTTCAAATGCGGTACTCTACTATAAAAGCATGAGTATTCGCTAACGAGTTTAGTTTTTGCTAGAAGAAGCTTTTTCTCCAAACGTAGAATGCCGCTTTAAATGCGCCGTGTACAATTCCAGTGAGTGCGTTTGTATTAGCCAAGAATGCTATACTGTAAGAGAGCAAGCGTTCTTTCAAATACGGTACTCTACTATAAAAGCACGAGTATTCGTTAACAAGTTTATTTTTTACAGAAGAAGCTTTTTCTCCAAGCGTAAAATGACGCTTTAAATGCGCCGTGTACAATACCAGTGAGTGCGTTAGTATTAACCAAAAATAAGAGAGCAAGCGTTCTTTCAAATGCGGTACTCTACTATAAAAGCACAAGTATTCGCTAACGAGTGTAATTATTGCTAGAAGAAGCTTTTTCTTCAAGCCTAGAATGCCGCTTTAAATGCGCCGTGTACAATTCCAGTGAGTGCGTTGGTATTAGCCAAGAATGCTCTACTTTAAGAGAGCAAGCGTCCATTGAATTGCGATACTCTACTATGAAAGCGCGGGTATTCGCTAACGAGTTTAATTATTGTTAGAAGAAACTTTTTCGCCAAGCGTAGAATGCCGCTTTAAATGCGTCGTGTACAATACCACTACTGTAAGAGCGCAAGCGTCCTTTGAATTGCCGTACTCTACTACAAAAGCACGAGTATTCACTAACGAGTTTAGTATTTCCTAGAAAAAGTTTTTTCTCCAAAAGTAGAATGCAGCTTTAAATGAGCCGTGTACAATACCACTGAGTGCGTTGGTATTAACCAAGAATGCTCTACTGTAAGAGAGCAAACGTTCTTTCAAATACGGTACTCTACTATAAAGGCACGAGTATTTGCTAGCAAGTTTAATTAATGTTGGAAGAAGCTTTTTCTTCAAGCCTAGAATGCCGCTTTAAATGCGCCGTGTACATTTCCAGTGAGTGCGTTTCTATTAGCCAAGAATGCTCTACTGTAAGAGAGCAAACGTTCTTTCAAATACGGTACTCTACTATAAAAGCACGAGTATTTGCTAACGAGTTTATTTTTTCCAGAAGAAGCTTTTTCTCTAAGCGTAGAATAACGCTTTAAATGCGCCGTGTACAATAACAGTGAATGTGTTGGTATTAGCGAAGAATGCTCTACTGTAAGTGAGCAAGCTTTCTTTGAATTGCGGTTCTCTATTATAAAAGCACGAGTATTCACTGAGTTTAGTTTTTGCTAGAAGAATCTTTTTCTCCAAATGTAGAATGCCACTTTGAATGCGCCGTGTACAATACCAGTGAGTGCGTTAGTATTAACCAAAAATGCTCTATTGTAAGAGAGCATATCCTGATCAAAGAGTCTACTCACAAAAATAATATTTACGGAACTCTTTTCGCGCAGGGTTGTAAATCTGTTTTATTGTGCAAATTCCCTTTAGACAATTGCAAATCGTTACCAAGCATTTTTTTTCTCTTTGGAGAAGCGAATGCGTAACGATGCTCTACGTGAACGTTACATTTGTTATGTCAAAAACCTTTTAAAACTCATCGCCTTGTATAGTGCATTGTTCGTTTTAAAAATGCAGTTGGGAACGTTCTTTCCTTCCGGTGTACTCATGCGTTCGACATTTTACACGCATACTGCAAAGTGAACACATGAACTTAACGCTCGGAGAAGCTTTATGAATCATTAGTTATCCAATAGTTTTGTATTAAACATCCAATTTGGAATCAATCGATGCTTATGCTAAGAGTCACTGAGGTATGATGCGCCTATAAATTTTGTTATTTTCGTACTTAAAAACATTACACTTTTCTACTTCAAACGCTTGGTATTATATTGTTAGTATTAACGTAACGACATTTTCAACCTGATATTTGCCTGTACTGTTCAGTTAAAATCTATTATTGTGACATAGTTGTTGTGCAATAGCCATTGTTATTAAAGTTTTCTTTCTTCTGTCTTGTTAATTTCGTCATTGCCTTCGTGTTATTGCACATCCTTTTTAGTTACGAGCTTAGAATCGCTTTCTCGTCCTTATCCGGCGATACTGTTCATTTAGCCCGTATCAATTTACTAATATACCTTGTATCTAGACCCACGCCTACTCTTCAACAAGGTTGAGCTAGCCCAGGCAAGGTGCGCAGTAGCAAGAAGCTTGTAACACACTTTATTCATGGATGAGTACAAGCTTTCTCAGCCCTTCTGAAAAGTCTTTTTATATGCCCCAACACGACGTGTTGAAAGGAAGTTGCCTTAGCACGAAACTACGTGTGGTGTTTTTACAAATAGTTGGTCCTGTAATGCAACAAAACCTATTCTCGATTTGAATTCGATTTAGAAAGACATTGAAAACATGTATCGGCAGGTGCTTGTTGATTCGATACATTCTTTGATGTCCTTCGCCACAGTCTTTTTTTGCAAAGAATAATCTTAACACCATAGCATATAGTACAGCTACTGCCTTCCTGGCCAGCCGTAGCCCAATTCAGTTTAGAATCGACTGCAAGGATTCTCTTCCAAAAATTTCTGAAGAATCAAAGATGACTTATATTTAGACGACCTTTTAACCGGTCCAGACTCTATTTGAGATTTATGTCAACGCGTCCAGACCGCTTATAGTCAAGGTAAATCTAAATGACGCAAAATAATTTCCAACAAAGATGCCCACACTTTAGATTTGTTGTGACATTTTCAATAGTTTTATGTTTTCAATTTTAGCTCAGTCTTTCGCAACTGTCATTTAGTAGAAATTATACTTTGGAACAGTGCATAAATTTGACCCTTTGGGACTGTTGCGTCCTTGTGCAATTCTAATCAAAGTTAGAGAAGTTAGAAGAATCCAGTTCTAAATCACAACACTGATAAGAATTTATTTTCTTATGGCCTACGAATTTTTAATGATTGTGGTATACCACAGCATCCAGTGTGTCCAAACTCAATTCCGATTGAATTACATAGTTCCTTCGACGGATCAATGCATTTGCATGGTGCATGCATTTACTTAAAATCCATTGATGATAATGGTGCAAACAAATCAACAACCACTAAAACCATTCACGATCCTAAAGTTACAGCTGTGTGCTGTTAGGTTGCTTTCTAAGGTTTTTGTTTGTGTCCATTAAGCGTAGAATATTCAACTCACGCAATGTTTCTGGTAGACAAACTCTACAATAGTTAATGTTTCCATTTGTTTTCTCTAAGCTAAAATTACTAGGATCTTTCGTAGCATCGCGCATTCAGCCTAGACCTTCATTTCTTAAGTGTAGGCTACACTTAAAAATCGCAAGGATCGAAGGTAAAATGTCAAGCCAGAACTAAATTGTAGAAGAATGAAGAAACTGAGTCAGTAAATATCAACATAGAAGACGCTCGTAGTACTATCCACGTCTTATTTATGTTCAGCCACCACCTATTATCCAAAATTCTTTTTAATGGCTTGCCAAATTTCGGTGATCCATGGGAGGCTAATGTCCGGTCCAACCTTTTCTGTCAAATAAAAACCCTTTTGAATTCTCGTCCTTTAACTCCGTTATCTCCTGATCTCAATGACGCCATTAACGTGCACAACTAGGATAAGACTTCATCACGCATCATAGTCATACTTACTTATCTCTTCAATAGACCGACAAATCTACAGCACATCGTGTCATCCGAAATAATTCGATAGTGATGTAAAACTGTTTTAATCTTCGCATTACTCAGAATAACCAACAATAGTCAACTCTGTCTGAGGATAGACCTGTTTAAAATCAGATATTATCTGAATAATTTGTGAAGAAAGACTTGTAAGTTAAAAAAATGCTTTCTAAAAAAATTTCCTTTAAATAGAAAGTATGTTTTTACAATTCTGAAATTAGTTAGAATAATAAACGTAACAATCGATACGCATTAAACTTTTCTTTTGCAATCATAATGTACAGTTTCGTGCTCAAATAAAATTTCGAGATTTTATAAATGCGGATGTCGCTAGTGAATTTTCGTTATTTAAAAATTTCCACCCCTTTTATCAGGATAATAAGGTTGGCATTATATAGCTTCCGTATGCAAAAATTGCGTATAAAAGCATGAAGAGAAGGTTTTCGATTTAAAATTTTTTTTTCATCAGTTAAGTAAACAATAAGGACTAAATAGCAACCTGTTCCCTTACATTTTTTAAACGACAAGAAAGGAAAAAAACTACGTCGGCCATGACCGAGCGCAGTTGTATTTATCTGTGTCAACATCTCAAAAATAACGTCTTATCGACGTTTTCTAAGTAAATACTAAAATGTTACAGCTTTGTGCTCGAATATTTGAAACGAAACCATTGAATTAGCGTTCTATGTACGTACGTATTTGAGTTGAATGCAAAGATTTCGTTAAATTAATTATTACGATGACAAATGAGTTTCATCGTTATACACGTCTACGACGATTACCAATTTATTAACACCAACAAATTTTCTCATCAAGTTACATGTAATTAGTCGAAGTAGAGATACGAAAATCTAAGAGAAGTAAATTTTCCACTAGAATAACAATTAAATTTGAACGAAATCGTTACGTGGCCCGTCGACGCATTTTCGAAATCAAAATTAATTGAAAGCGTAAAAATGTTATAAAAATCGCCGCCAGGAAAATATGAAAGTTTTAAACAAAACAATTCGCGAAAGTTTCTCAATAATAACCTACTTCGTTAATTACAATATTTCCTCGTTTAACAACAAACAACGACATTATTGTACGCATAAAAAAACAATAGAATTTTATAACAGTCACAAAAATACATTTGCATATAGAAAAAAAAGTTTAATTTGGTTTTAAAGGGCGTTTTTCTCAATTTCGATTTTGGGGGTAACTGATTTTAGTGATATCCTGACAAGTCAATCTGGCGAAGAGTAAAGAACGTGATCCTTCAATCGCGAACAATCAACCTATCAAAATGGGTAGAATCTTGACCTCAAATACGGTTCAGGCGTCAAAGGACTGAAAAAGGGCCACTTCTGGAACAATTGATGAAAGTCATCTTGGGGGGATTCTTTTTTATATGAAGGTCAAGTGGACACATTTGTTTGCAATTTAAATAAGTCGAGGAAGCAACCACCGATTCTTTCACAGTTTCCCGATTTTTATATAGATATAAAATTTTTAAAAAGAAATCATATTTTTGTGGTTAATATTAATAATGCGGATTAACTCAGATACTTATATTAGAAAAGTCGCCAAATTGTTTGGGACTCTTTCAAATCGTTTCGCATTCTCAAGAATGCTTTACAATGTCATAAAAAAGGCGTAGGTCTTTTATTAGAGCATAAGCCAATTTTCTATAAAGAGAGAATTTGTGCATCTAATTTTCTACAATGTTAAATGAAAGAAACCATTTACGTCAGTAAATATCAACATAGAGGGCGCGCTCGCAATCTTATCCACATTTTATGTATGTTTATTCATCTGCTTTGTTACAAAAGTAGTTCATCTTAAACTAGTCACCATCTTGTCTACGGATCCCTTAATTTAATAGCTTGCCACACTTTGGTGGTCTATGGGAGGCTAGTGAAAAAATTCTCGTCGTTTAAGTCCACTATCTTCCGATTTTAACCATCAACATTACAAAGTAAGTAAATATCAGAAAAGAGGGCGCGCTCGCAATACCTTCCACGCTTTATGTATGTTTATTCATCTGCTTTGTTGCAAAAGTTCTTGATCTTAAACTACTCACCACCTTGTCTACAGAATCCTTATTAATGGCTAAGCACACTTTGGTGGTCTATGGGAGACTGGTGAAGAAATTCTCGTCGTTTAACTCCATTATCTTCCAATCTTAACGATCAACATTACAAAGTAAATAAACATCAACATAGAGGGCGCGCTCGTAATACTATCCACGTTTTATAGATGTTTATTCATTTGCTTTGTTACAAAAGTAGTTCATCCGAAACTACTCACCACCTTGTCTATGGAATATTAATGGTTAAACACACTTTGGTGGTCTATGGGAAGCTGGTGAAAAAATTCTCGTCATTTAACACCACTACCTTCCGATATTAACGATCAACATTACAAAGGCAAAGAAAACCAAAACTAAATTGTAGAAAAAACTAAGTTAGTAAATATCAACATAAAACACGCGCTCGCGATACTATCTACGTCTTATTTATGTTTATTTACTGCTTTGTGACAAAAGCAGTTCTAGTGTTCTACGGAATCCTTTTTAATCACTTTGGTGGTCTATGGAGACTGGTGTCCGATCACCACTTTAAAAAAGCTGCCAGCAGCTTTTAATGTACGAGGAAGTGTCCAACCTTTTTTTTCAAATAAAAACGAATTTGAATTATCGTCCATTATCTCCCGATCTCAACGATTCACATTGTAAAAACGAAAAAAAAACAAACCAAAAGTAAATTGTAGAAGAATGAAGAAACTGGTTAGTAAATACGTTTTATTTATGTTTATTCATCTGCTTTGTTACAAAAGCAGTTGATATTGAACTAGTCACTGCCCTGTCTACAAAATACTTTTTAATGACTTGCCACACTTTGGTGGCCTATGGGAGGCTGCTGTCTGCTCAGTCAAGCACCACCTTAAAAGAGTTGCCGGCAAGTTTTAATGCACGAGAAAGTGTTAAACCTTTTTTGACAAATAAAAGCTATTTTGCATGCTCGTCCATTTAAGCCATTATATCCCGATATTAACGATCAACATTATTAAAACTACAAAAAAACAAACCAAAGCTAAATTGTAGAAAAATGAAGAAACCGAGTCAGCAAATATCAACATAAAGGGCACGCTAGAAATATTATTCACGTCCTATTTATGTTTATTCATCGGCTTTGTTACAAAAGCAATTGTTATTGAAATAGTCACTGCCGTGTGCACAAAATCCTTTTTAATGACTTGTCACACTTTGGTGGTCTATGGGAGGCTGGTGTCTGGTCAGTGAAGCACCACCTTAAAAGAGATGCCAGCAAGTTTTAATGCATGAGAAAGTGTCAAACCGTTTATGTCAAATAAAAGCTATTTTGTATGCTGGTCCTTTTACTTCGTTCTATCCCGATATTAACGATCAACATTACAAAGGCAAAAAAAAACAAAACTAAATTGTAGAAGAATAAAGAAACTGAGTTAGTAAACATCAACATAAAGGACGCGCTCGCAATACTATCTACGTCTTATTTATGTTGATTTACTGCTTTGTTACAAAAGCAGTTCATCGTAAACTAGTCACCACTTCGTCCTACGGAATCCCTTTTAATGGCTTGCTACAATTTAGTGGTCTATGGGAGGCTGGTGTCTGGTCAGTCAAACGCCACCTTAAAAGAGTTGCCTGAAAGTTTTAATGCATGGGAAAGTGTCAAACCTTTTTTGTCAAATAAAAGCTATTTTGCATGGTCATACTGTAACGTCCCGTTAGAGTTCATTACATTTAAAATTCAATTTTTGCATTCGCTTATTTTATGCAACTGATATTGCATTTAAATTTATTCAGTTTGGCAACGTCGCGTCGTACTTCGAATCGACCGTGCAATCGATTTTTGTTCGTACTTCCGTTTGAGCCATCTTTAGGCTTGCACGTCGTAAGTGTTGCAAGGAAGACAATTTTATTAATAATGGCGTAAACGTATACAAATTAATTTTTATTTTTCTTCTTTCCAACTAATTGCTGGTTTCCCTATTGAATTCAACATTTTAGTGATTTCATAATGTCATGCAATTAAGCGACAAAAAAACAAACCAGAACTAAATTGTAGAATAATGAAGAAACCGAATCAGTAAATATCAACATAGAGGGCGCGCTAGCAACATTATTCACGTTCTATTTATGTTTATTCATCTGCTTTGTTACAAAAGCAGCTGATATTAAACTAGTCACCACCTTGTCTACAAAACTCTTTTTAATAGCTTGCTACACTTTGATGGTCTATGTGAGGCTGGTGTCCGGTCACCACCTTCAAAGAGTTGCCAAAAACTTTTAATGTATGAGAAAGTGTCCAATTTGTCAAATAAAAACTATTTTAAATTCTGGCCGATTAACTTTATTATTTCCCGATCTCAACAATCAACAATATAAAAGCGAAACAAACCAACCCGGAACTAAATTGCAGAAAAATTAAAAAACCGAGTTTACCTAAGTATCAACATAGAGACCGCGCTAGCAATATTATCCACGTTTCATTTATGTTTATTCATCTGTTTTGTTACAAAAGCAGTTGATATTGAACTAGTCACTATCTTATCTACAAAATTCTTTTTAAAAGCTTGCCACAGTTTGGTGGTCTATGGGAGGCTGGTGTCTGGTCAATCAAGTTCAACTCTATTATTTCCAATCTCAGCGATCAACAATATAACGACAAAAAAACATACCAAAATTACATTGTAGAACAATGAAGAAACCGAGTACGTAAATATCAACGTAGAGGGCGCGATCGCAATACTATCCAAGTTCTATTGTTTTTTTTAAACAAACCATGTTTTGAAACCGACAACCTACTGCGATTAAATATTTTACTCAGTTTTTTTCAATTTTTATACTACCAAAAAATCCAGTTTTCGGCCAGTCTAAATTTTTGGATTTTTCAACAATAAAATCGATTGTTGATGCTATTTGTTTAAACGTTTAAAGCGTAGATCAAAAAATGGATTAGCTGACGATGCGCTATAAATTGGGTCTCCCTAAATTTGATCGATTCATAACTCTTAACTCTCAACCGCTTTAATATATAGAAAAAAATAATTATCAAAACTACCATAGTTTTTATAGCTTTTCTTATGAAAAATTTTTGACTTTTTATTCGAGCTTGAAAAATAAAATAATTTAAAAATTATTACACTTGGTATAAATTTTTATGTAATTTGGGCATTTTTTAATTATTAAAATCATGATTGATTTAATTGTTAAATTTTTTTAGTTTTAATAAAATCCACATAATTTTTATTAAAGCGGAAATAAATTGCTTTGACAAAATGTTTTTATCTGCGCTATAATTTTGAAAAAAAAATTAAATTATTAAAAAATGATTCTTTTAAGATTTTTTTTTAATTTTAAAAAACGCCTGGTTTAAATTAAATTTTTGAGTGCTGTTATTGTTTAAGGTTAGTCTAACTCTGCTAAGTTGGTAAACTTTTTATCAAAAGTTAAGTTTTTAGGTAAATTGAAAAAAAAAGTAATTTTTGTAAATTATATATTATAAAAAAGTTTTTGAATTTTTATCAGTTTCGAAAAAAAATTCAAGTATTCTTAATTATTACACTTATAAATTTTTATAAAGTTCAAGAACTTTTTTAATTAGATAAATTTTAATTATCAAATTAATTGGGTCTCCCTAAATTTGATCGATTCATAACTCCTAACTCTTAACCGCTTTAATATATAGAAAAAAATAATTATCAAAACTACCATAGTTTTTATGGCTTTTCTTATAGAAAATTTTTGAATTTTTATTCGAGCTTGAAAAATTAAAACATTTACAAATTATTACACTTGATATAAATTTTTATGTAATTTGGGCATTTTTTAATTATTGAAATTTTAATTGTTAAATTTTTTAGTTTTAATTATATCCACATGATTTTTATTAAAGCGGAAATAAATTGCTTTGACAAAATGTTTTTATCTGCGCTATAATTAAAAAAAAAATTAAATTATTAAAAAATGATTCTTTTGAGATATTTTTTTTTTAAAAAACGCTTGGTTTATATTAAATTTTTGAATGCTGTTATTGTTTAAGGTTAGTCTAGCTCTGCTAAGTTGGTAAACTTTTTATTAAAAATTAAGTTTTTAAGTAAATTGAGAAAAAAAATAAATCTCCAAAGTTACCTTAATTTTTATTCATTTTTTATACTAAAAAAAGTGTTTAGATATTTATTCAAGATTGAAAAAAAATAAAATTTTTCTCAATTATTTTGCGATTTTTTAATTAAATTAATGATTGTTTTGATTCATAAAATTTTGCAATTTTAATCAAATTTGCACTATTTTAATCACAAGTTTAAAAAAATCATTATTTTATTTAAGTTGACTGAATTTTTTAAAGATTCTTTATTTTAAAAAATACTTTATTGCTTGAATAAAAAAATTAAATTATTTTAAACATTTGCGTATTTGTTTAGAATGTTTGAATTGTCTTTAGTTTTGGCAAGTTTTGATTAAATTTTTGATAGAATCAACAAATCTTGTTTTTTTTACAATTTTTTGATTTTTAAAAAGTGCTTGGATTTTTTATTAAAGTTTAAAAAAACAATTTTGAAGTACAGCGTCTTTATCTTGATTGTAAAAATTCTGTCTGATTTCATTTTAAAAAAAATCATTCTTAAAGCAACGATAATTTTTCTAAATGTCCTTATAAAAAAGTTTTGAATTTTTATCAGTTTCGAAAAAAAATTAAAGTGTTCTTAATTATTACACTTATAAACTTTAATGAAGTTCAAGAATTTTTGTAATTAGATAAATTTTTTCTCAAAAGTGGAAATGTGTTACATCTGAGTCTTTTTAGATATTCTCTCTCTCGATTGTTAAAATGTCTTTGTTCTTACAATTTTTTTAAAATTTCGATTACCTAATTTTTTATGGATTTTCTTATATTAAAAAATAGTTTAGATTTTTAATAAAACCTTGAAAAGTAAAGTTTTCTTTATTATTAAAATTAAAATTTAATTATTAATTTAATTTTGCAACTATTTTTGATAGATTGTTTAGAGGATTTATTCAAATTACCAGCCCACCAATAATAAATTCGCTAACTTTCAAAATGTATTTTTTACATGTTTCTAGCTTAAAATTATGAAGCTCATCTTCAGAAAACTACAAAAAATATTTATAACTTATAAAAAGTTAAGATTACAAAAAATGTTTAACTTACATTTTTTGAAAAGTTGTAAATATTTTTTGTAGTTTTCTGAAGATGAGCTTCATAATTTTAGGATCGAAACATATGTAAAAAATACTTTTTTAAAGTTAACGAATTTATTATTGGTGGACTGGTAATTTGAATAATTTTATTTTTGACAGACTACTGTTTTTGAATTCTTCGATTTTTATTTTTAATTTCTTAGTATTCAATTTATATAATTTGGCTGCCAAATTATTTCCTTCTTTGTTTATTGTATATAAACCCAGTTTATGCTAACTCAACGTATACCAAGCATTACAAAGGTAGATAGTTATTTAAGAGTCCAGAGTTCAAGTCAAGTACCTGCTCGGGTGCCAAAATGTAACATGTCAAGATCAAAATCTAATGTATATACCTACATACAATCATTTTTTATAATTATTGTTTTACTAAAGAGAACTAAATAGCTACCAAAGCAGACGTAAGTTTCTGTCGTCCTTCTACTATAATTTAGAATTTCTTGTTAAATGTTTCTGAAATTATACAAAAAAAAATTTTTCTGACAACTTTAACTTTAAAGAAAAAAATCAATGCGCCCAAATTAATTTGTATTAATCTATTTGAAATTTCAGTTGAAATATTCTGAAGAAAGTTATACCAACCTAAAAACAAAATTGTTTTATTTTACATACCGTTTTTAATTAAGTCAGGATCGTTCTAAACATGGCGGATGAAACAGTAACTAAATTAACAAAATTTAACCAAATATTTTCTAAAAATGTGACTCATTTCGTAAATGCTTTTTATAAGATGCAAATGACGGAACAGTTTGTCGTGGTTATGACCAACTGCGATTCTGTGTTCTTTCGAAACAGAGATTTCTACATTTCTAGGAAACGTCGACCGAGTAAACCGCAAGCATATGATAAATTCGAAGAAATTACGCCCGGACCACCTACTAAATCTGTGGTCTTGTTTTCGGCTTTGCACTTATGATTTATTTTTAACGATGTAATCGACAAGCAAAGATAACTTTAATAAGCCCTCGTTGTCCCATCTAGAAAATAAGCTTCGCTTTAATACTAATAATACTTTGTTTTAGGCACAATTGACGAGGCTTCGCGCGACTTATTGTTAGTAAAGTAAACAGTTTATTAATTAAATGCCGTGCTTGTAAAGCAAACAAAAAAGTAAACTTTGTAGATTTAAAGGTTAGAAATAATCTTGTTTGTAAATTTGACGTAGCGTAAAATGGTTTTTACAGCGCGCCCCGTAAAAAACGTAATATAATGGGAAGACAATAGACTATTCACCGTTCATTAGGTTATTTTCTCGAAATAGATAGTTTCAATAACGAATAAAATGGTTTCGGAGCGAACCACCCCCGAAATAAATGTTTTCCGAAATCCCAATGGGTCTTTACCCGATCAGTTCACACAAAAGGGGTCTTTAATGGGCAGGAGTTGTCGACAACTGAGACTTTCGGTTGAATAACTACATAAACTTGGGGCGTTATGTTGTGCGGTGCCGTGGGAAGGAATTGTACTAACAAATAACGCCATTGTTTCGAATAGACCGGAAATTTTAGTAAAGTGGCCGATGGAGTCGGTCGTTTCAGATATGATTTTGTTCAAAGTAAACTCGAACTTAATGTCGTAGCGAAGACCAAACCCAAAAAGAACGTTGCAAAACTAATAACATTCGTCGAATTTATAACGATACTTAAATCGCGGCAAAATTAAAACTTTTTTCCAACCTTCGTACAATCATTAATGGAATGTTTTTCATCGAGCACACGTACAATCACTCAAGACCGAATCGCAAAATGGAATTAAAAGTTTTTCACTTTTCCTCGTCGTCGAAAAGTTTCATTTTTCTACTTAAAAACTCGCGCCGAGAAAAAATATAACTAAAGTATAGATTATTATCTAACCGTGAAAACGTAAAACAACTGCTTAAAGGGTAAAAAACATAAAAGACATTATTCAAGGAGTTCCACTTAACTTTTCATATAAAACTACAAAAGATATCTGATAAAATTCCAATATTGATGGTGAGTTCCGTTAGATTTGACAAGAAATGGAAATCACAAACATCCTTATCGGCTATTCAATTTGAAATCTAATTTTACCAACCGCTATCTTTTCAGCCTCGAGCTAAATTTCTTCCGAATTTTCCCCTAACGAAAAAAAAAACTTTCGATTATTGCTAGAAAAATCTTTTTAACATTTAAAGATGCTTAAATTTTTTTATTCAAAATCATTAACATAAATGCGCTTTTTTGAGACAAAAAAAGAAAATTTGACTGTCAAATGCAGATAAGACTCGATCTTGAGGAAAAATCGCCAATTTAAAACTTTTAATAGTTTTTTCCACTTTAAATCGAATCAAGAGTTTTTTTTTTGTATATTTTGTATATATTATTTATTACTAAAGTTTGCGTTGCAACCACAAAAGCTTTTCGTATTTACGAACTATAAAATTAAAGGCTTTATTATCCCGTTGGAGGTTGTTTATTCACTACACCAACCTGTGTCGGGTAACATAAATAATCGTGTAATTTATAATTACGTTTTTAGTGCGGGAGCAAATTAATTTTTAAAAAGAATATTGCGCGATCAGTCGATGAATACAAAATGGCGGTTCGTTATACGATAATACGATAAAAGAATGAACGTAGAGATTACATTTAGGCTTATAAGAGATTATACTAATAAATTGTGTCGTTATTCTTGGAAAATTTTGGAAATTGCACGAAATTTTTCTCTCAGAAAACGAGGAAAAAACCTGTTGATTTTGTCGTCGTATTATACGACGTTGCCTAGTTTATACCAAATGCTTTGCACTTATTGTTTTTGCGTTATCGAATACGGATTATTTCTATTACGGGCGTGTTTTGTGATTTAACAATAGGCACTTTGAAATAAAACTTCGTGTAATTATATTCTAATTCAGTCTCGAACAAGTTTGCCGAGTTAGAAGTGTGGTTTACTACCAGATTATTGTTCTCTGTGTATTATCTTCCTCCAATTAAAGCTTCCCTTTCTTCTAGATCTGTTTCGATCTATTTTACGCGTTGATCTAATTCTCGCAAAGACCACCTTAAATAATTAGGCGTTTCATTGTTTCGCGACTAACAATTTGAATTTATTTCCAAAAAATAATTTTTAACATTTATCACGTAGCAGGCGCAACTCTAATTTGCTTTTGTAATTAATTGCTGCGCAATTTTATAAACACTGAAAATTAGATGCGATGTAAAATGATTCAAAAGTGTGTTTTAAATGCTTAGGGAATTTTAATTGTTAATTCCGGTGAAGCTAAAAGAGGTTTCGGCGCAATGAATAATTATTGATAACGACAAGCACCGTACAATTAATGTATGATTGAAAAGTTGTTAGAATTGTTACGGTTGTTAAAGCCTGGAATTTTATTTAGGGCATGCCCGCACCCTACAAATTATATTTAGTTCCGATAGTGTTTTTCGTGTAGTTTCATAACTTGACTATTGAAAACAAACTTTAAGGTACTTTCCGTAAGTAAATTTTAATTCAAATACAATTAACCAACGTAATTAACAATCTTTCTCCCAATGCTGATGAGCCCCAAAAGAGCAAAACCGTCGGCCCGTAATTCAGCCAGGTGGTATTTTTTTCAATTGCATCGATATTGCATTTTCATAAGTATCAAGCATATACAAATAATTTTGAAATAGTTTACAATGATGTATCATTCACAATATTTTTAATCACTTACAAAGAGTGATTCAGTGTATTTAAATATGATTCAGAAATGTGGTTCGCCTGTTGGGCGGTTGGTGGGGCATTGAAGGGTAGGTCACTCGGCTATCTAGGGAGAGGTAGTCGAGCCGAGTGTTTCTTGCTTTCTTTTCTCTTTTGTTGCTTGGACACTTGCTTCTTTTCCTTTTGATAACGTTTTCTCTTAAGTGTTCACTGCAACTATGCTTCCTCTTTCTTCCTAAGTTTTTTCTTTCTATTGCTTCAGTTGGGCGGTTGCTTGGGAACCGTAGGGTGATCCCTCTTTTCGTTTTTTTACGGGGTGAAGAACGAAACAGGCATTACGATCAAACCTTATCTTTCTCCGTCTTTCTCTATCTCTTATCTTTTCTACTCTTCATTTTTATCTACTTGGGGCCTATCTATCTTTTCTATGTGCCAACCATTTATCTTACTTTTTGGAAATTCTTTGTTGTTCGCCTCTTAGGCGGTTGGCTGGACATTGAAAGGTTGGTCACTTCCTTTCGTTTCTTCTACGGAGAGAAGAACAAATCAGACACTTACATCTTGTCTTATCTTTCCCCGTCTGTCTCTTTTCTTCCTTTCGGGTCTTCCTTACTTTTGATTTTTTCTTTTTGAAGGTTTGCCTTTAGGAAAATTATATCTTTTGTTTTCTGTTATCTTGATTTGTTGCTTGAATACTTTCTTTCTTTTTTTCTTTTTAGTAACTTCTTTCTTTAGTATTTACGCAACTATGTTTCTTTTCTTTCTCGGTTACTTCTGTCGCTTTATTAGGTTTAGCGGGTTTTTGTTTGGTGGTTTTTGGTTTCGAGCTTGGAATAGACTGCAACGTCGCTTCTTGTACTCCGTACTTCCGCTTAGTCGGCATTTTTGATGTTGTCAGTCACCGTTAGGATATTTCTCTTCTTTGGGTTTCTTTTGCTCTTGGAATATTCTAATACGTTCTTCGGCATTTACGTTCCAATGTGACATTCCAACACGACAAGCACTGACTCACGATGCTCAATTAGCAAGCGAAGTTTTCTGTTCTTTATTGACTCATACTTCTTTTTCTTTTTTTCTTTTGGTTTTGTTTTGGGTTGCTTTGAAAGTTTTCTCTTTGCTTAAGCTTTGTCTTTTTTTTCTTAGATTCACCGCAACCATATCCTTTTCTCTTTATTTTCTTTGTTTGCTAATTCTCTCTTTTGCTACATTGGGCTTAGTAAGTTATTCGTTTCGCTGTGTAAGTCTGAAACTTGAGACAGACTACAACTTCGTTTTCTGTACTTTATGTACTTCCGCTTGCTCGGTTTTTTGGATGTTGTTAGTCTTTTTCTTGCAATATTCTATTTCGTTTATCGGTTTATAAGTTTCATTGTTACAGTCCAGCACAGTGATCGATGATTAACAAGTGTTCGTTTAGCAATTGATAGTTCTCACGTTCTCTTCTTTCCTCTTCTTTCTTTCCTTCTCTTCGAATTCTAGTTCTGGGGATTATTAGTACTTGGGATTTTGGGTTACTTTTTTTGGTTTTGTATTTAAGGGTTGGGGTTTAAGAAGATTTTAGGGCTACTTAGTCCTGGACGCTTGTCTAAACTTCTACCTTTCCTACATTCTTTTCTTTTCTCTGGAATTCTTGTGATGCTTACGTCCGTACTGTATTGAGTTACTGATTGTTTGTACCTTACTTTTTGGTATCGCTTATGCGCTTCGGAAATTAGTAAACCGTGTTGGTATTCTTTTTTTCTTTTAGATTAAAGTACTCTTGGTTTCTTGGAGATACCATTCGCTTCATGCGCTTGTTACAGTTTTGGTTCGCGGTATTCTTGAGATTCTAGAAAACCTCTGTCTCTTCTGTATTTGTGGTAATCTGATGAGATTACACGGGGTTGGGTTTCTTAGAATTGGGTTGGTTTTGGATTTTAGGGTTCTATCCTTGGGGTATGCCTAAATTTCTGTCTTGATTTTAGCTTTCGTTTTGTTATCCCCGCTCCACGCTTTTATCTTGCTGGGGGGAATTCTGTTACGTGCAAAAATTTCATAACGTAATACCCTGTATATTGAATAAAATTAGATTCCGGTTTTGACGCCCTCTGCCGATCTTTCTTGTTACTGTCAAGACATTAAGCTGACAACTACATAAAATGGTCTGTTTCGTTTAAAAACTGGAAGTTCCTAGGAACATCATTTGTAATGGAAATAAAATTAAAAATCCATTACGTATTTAAAGTAATTTATTCGTCACAAGGTAAGATATTTACATCCGTTTTGTTAGGATTCTTTTGTAATTTCTTTCTTAATTTGATAGTTGTTCCGAAACGCTTTGGCCACATGTTCGATTTAATAAAAGAACAATAAAGAATTAATATCGATAAATACCTTCACTAAACACTTAGGATTCTGGAAAGCATATTATCCACACCGAAAACAGTAGTCTTGACCAGCATTTGCCTTTGAGATGTTATTTCTTATACGTCAGTCGATTGCAATACCCACCTTTTAATAATTGCGAATAACAGCATTCGATACATCGGGTTCTTATATCTAATTTCTTTTATTATTAACAGTTTTGTAGATTCCTATCTTCGTGAGTTATTGTGTTGAAACGATTTGCTATTCATAACTATTCCAAGCTCACTCACCGACGAAAACGTTTTATTCGATCAAGTAGGTACTGGATTGTGAGTAAGTTTATTTAATTATTTTGTCGCTGTCAGAAAAATCACTCACGGAACTTTTGCTTATGTTAATTTCCGTAACTACGATCATTGTTTCAATACCATTAAGGCAGTTTCATTAATTATTTTGTGTGTATCGCATGCTGTGTACAAACGATATTTATTACAAAATTTTCCTTGCTATTCCCTTCGATTTAACGTATGTATTGTGTTTTGCCGATACTTCTGGCATTTATAGATTGAGAATTAGATATACTCTTGTTATTAATCTACGTTCTTAAATTAAAGTTGTTATACCTGTTTAATCTTTCTTTTATGGTAACATACCTTTCTCTTTTATTGTGGTTACCCGAACATCAGAGTAACAAAGATTACGAACCTAAAAATTCGTTACAAGCTTGGACCGTCTGTCTTGATCAAGGCAGAAGTGTTAATTATAAAAGATCTGGCGCCCTTTATTATTGTTTACTTGAACCTCCCCTATCTCCGACTGAGTGAGTTGGTCGTGTAAGGTTTGTAAGACCTATAAGCTTGTAACAAATTGTGGTTACGAGTTCCTGCTTAACCAGCTGGGTAGATCTAACAAAAAAATTTAAAATATAAGGGCGCCATATACGTTTAAACGCTACTGGAATAATCTTATCCGGATAACACAAGATAGCGTTGTAACCCGCATCTCAAAAGGTCTACACAATATTATAAAGGCGTGAAGAAATAAAAAAGAAAAATAGCGACGCGTCAAATAGATCAATTTGTATTTATCACTAGAGTATGTTTCTATAAAACAGCTCAACCACAAAGTTTAACAAGAGTATATCACGATCGCGGTATTCCTGGTGGGTTTGCAGCATTCAGTTTTAAAATTAATATCACCAATACCTTTAGTGGAATTACACAGTACCAATCTATTATAAAATTATAGAAAAAACAAAAATAATGTCAAACGGTGGAAGCACATTTACTTGATTACACAAAACAACAAAACTGATTACTTCTTAAAATCGCAATTAGCAAAGGAAACATCTATAAAAACCTGACCATAAACCCGAAGATTTCTAACCTAACTTTACGACGTAGCTGGCGTAAATCACCATCATTAAGCCGTGGAATTCTTAGCCAAAGCGTTTCCAGTGCTTTTTTCAGTTGGATCAAACTTCTTGTCTTTAAGTGTTTTTAAAGTTTATTGTTTGTAGTTTTCTTGGATTTTTTCCTATCCCTACACTTCAGCTTTGTTATGTTAAAAATCATTTTAGATTCGGTTGGTAGTATTGGATTTCTTTCTCTTCTGGTTAGTCCACGCGTTTGACATTTTACATGCAAACTGCATAGTAATCTTGTGCCATCCAATCATTTTATGGCTAAATTAAAGGTAGAATCAATCGATGCTTATAGGAAGAATCGCCAAGGTAGGATGCAGATTTGCAGTTAGATTTTTTGTCGGTTCT
This sequence comes from Aquatica leii, assembly GCA_035610365.1. Taxonomy (NCBI): domain Eukaryota; kingdom Metazoa; phylum Arthropoda; class Insecta; order Coleoptera; family Lampyridae; genus Aquatica; species Aquatica leii. The sequence continues at coordinate 2,441,018 of CM069436.1, forward strand.
AGCATTTATGACCGTACCTTCTAAATTAAGTGTTCAACACATGTATTAATTCTTTTGCGAATTGAATGCTTGCTGTTCTTTTAGAATCTCTTTCGTAAATTGGCGAGGATTGTCGAGTTTGTGACCATCTTCGACCCCAATATATCATAATATAATAATTTTTAAAAATCTGTCAATGCAACTGTAGTAAATTTCAAATCTAACAACAAATCTAGAAAAATGGAAGTCTAGCGCACGTCGTGTTTCAAAATTGATTGTAAACTGATTAGTCCTATTTGTAATACCACTGCGATATACTTGTATATTCATTTTCAGCTTTTAGGGATAGTTGCACCTTACTAGTACTAGAAAGGGATTACAAACCGTAAGTAACCCTTTGCTTCTTATCACATTTTGCTATCAACCGTATGTACTGCGACTGAGTATACGCCTATTTGTTGTCATAAATTATCGGTGTCATAATTACCGTTTAGATTATTCAAGCTCGGAGCTTGATTTGCTGTGCGCCCTTCTTAGTCAATTTATATCAATTTGATATGTTAAAGTTCAATTTTAAAAACATTATTTTTTCTATTTTGATTATTGGTTTTACGGTATTTTTGAATTTGTTGATTTCTCATCACTGTGATATTGCACTTACGAACATTGTTGACTTTATATTTTTTTACAAATTAAGTGCACGTCTTCAACTCCAAATACCTTCAAGTCTTCTTCTATCGCATCTTTCCATCTTTTCATTGGTCTTTCTTGTTTCCTGAATCCGAAAAGTGTCCACTTTGTAATCTTCTTTTTAATCTCCTTCTCATAATATGTCCAGCCCATCGCAATCGTGTTTTTACAAATCAGGCATATTTTCTTCTCGTTTTCTTTGATCTGCATCAACCTTACTTCAGAAAATTCTCTATTGTCTCATTCTAAAAGTTCCATACAGTAAGAGATATGTTTTTGTCTTAGTACTTCTCTCATTGTCAACCTAACCACAGGTTAGTTACTCTGACTGGCTCAGTTAAAGTAAACCCATCTTTGCTGATAAGTCTTCTTTGAAGGTTTAGGCTTTTACGATAGTAAAAGTACCAAAAGCATCAGCAAGATGAAGAAGAACAACAACAAGAAAACTGTTACGTGCAAAAATTTCATAACTTAATACCCTGTATGTTCATTACCTTCAAGTTAGATTTCTGTTTTTGACGCCTTCTGCCGAGCTTAGTTTTATTTGATTTCCTGTCAAACCGTCAACGACTGAAACTCGTGCTTGAGATGAGGTTAACTTGGTAAATCTTATAACATCGGCGTTAATGGAAATAAAATTCTAATTTGAAAACGCATTTCGTGTAGTTTTTTCATCACAGGGTAAGTTTTTCTTATTAGTTTTTAGAATTCTTTGGTGATTTCCTTCTTAATTTGATAGCACGTCTAGGCACTCGTGTTTACGTCAGTTTTCATCTTTCTAAACTTGTTTTTAGGTACTGAAAACCATAATTTGTTTGATCCATCGATGCAACAAACTGTTACATAAGACCCAGTTATATGAAGTAGAAGTAAGTAAATCTTATTATGATCCACAACAGGTACATGTTGAACGTTGTGCTGTCTGATCACAGGTAAATTTCTGGGTGGCCAGAGAGAAAGCACATGTGCTTTGAGTGCCCAGTTTGCATTCCTAGCAGAAGGGCTATAACCTTCGAATCACTGCAAATATTCCAATTATGCTCAGAGTACCTAATCAGCATCAGTTGTGTTCATTATTTCGGAGGTTCAATAAAAAGTCTCCACTTTTTTGCTACGTATTTGTTATTATATATGTCATTCATGAGTCCTGTCACGTCATGACAGAAGCAGACACCGTGCTTCATGTGGCAAACACAAAAATGCACCTCTTCTTTAGTCTGGAACCCAACAGTTCAGACTTTCTTTCGACATGGACAAATCAGAAACCAGGACGTCTACTTCGGATTGGTTGGTCAAATGTGGCTTTTTAATCTCACTGTCGGCATCATACGTGTACTCTACAGTTTCAACGTGACTGTTATTATCTTCTCTATCACTTTCTTCTTTGTTTGTTGCATCGGACGAGGAAGGAATTGGCACTAAGTAATCTGTAGCATGCACCACAAGCTATAGAGAGAACACACAATTTTTGACTTGATCTTCTTGCATATGTTCGTCATGCAGAAGAAGCAATCCGAGTGGTGATCTTTCTGCTACCGCCAAATTATGGGCAAAAGACATTCGATTACGTCCACCATTTACCCACTCGGTTAGGCCAGGGTAGCAGACAGTGCCACAAAGCTGAAGAGCTTTTGTTTGATCTCCGATTTCACATCCAAAATAATGTCTGTAAGCTATACGTAGCGGTTTGGTCATCTTCTTGCGCTGGTCGGAGGTCGTATATTTGTTGCTAACAAATGTAGCAAAAGCAGTCCGAGAGTGTTCACACAACTGCGCCCATTCATCTTTTGTTTACTGATTCAACGTGTACGGAATCCTCTTATACGAATTTACTTAAATGCGTGTTACTTCGATTGTTGATTAATAAAACGCAGAACCACACTAGCACAATCCATTCTTTAGTTTTCTCTGAATTTACAAGTTAGAAGTTGTCCAAGTCCGTCTGTTTGTGATTACCACTGCACATTTATCTTTTTACAGCAGCATAGAGCAGAGTAATTTTGACAATACACAGACGCGCATTCGTACATTATACTAGATAATACGGCTCGTTAATGTAACTGCATGTATAGGCTTTAATAATCAAGCTACTAAGCATATATTAGAAGATATTGAAGAAATAAAAATTGCAAGAAAAAACAAACATAATAAAACCACAACGTATAACATTGTAAGGTAAAGACGGTCTTTTGCCCTTTTGGGGTTCTTCAGCAGTCGGAGTTTGTAGCTTTATATTAATAAATGATGTTAGTAACATGAGTGAAATATGATGGCAGAGCCATCTCATAGTATAAATAATAGTATATAAATCGCGATAGAGATAGAAACGTTGAAAGCTGATTTTATACCCGCCTAATTCAAATTTCTTGCTTCTCTTTGCTACTAACACTAGTTTTTAATCCACCGCTGCATAATTTCTTGTAGTTTTCTAAGACTGAAATATATAGAATGATTTAGTCGGATTTAGAAATATTTCACGCCGAAACACTTCAGACTGTAGTATATTGCTATAAAAAAAATTATCACGTTTAAATATGAACGATAGATGAGAACAAAACATATATCCTTTTTTCAGTAATTTATAATAATGAGCAAACAATTTCTTGTCTCTATTCCTTCAGTTGGTTATATTTTTAGATGACAAGTAGCTTCAATCTTATGTATCGACACAATTAATCGTAGCTACGACTTTATTTGTTTACTGTATTATTTTTCTTCCACTTCGTGGCATTTTATCTGTCTAGTGTATAACAAAAAATCTATGTAATATTTACGAACAAGCGTTTTAGAATAACAATAAATTCCAGAATCTTAATATAGTGTGATGATAAAATCGAAGTTTAGTAATAAACTAAAAGTTCAACAAATATATTAGCCTTAAACTCGCTACAAAAGAGATAACGCATTCTATTGAAAAAAATAATTTTATAAAAGCGACTGGTACGTTAGCTTTTGATTTGCATTTTATGAGAAAAGTGTATATCGCGACTCGGCGAGATTCTCTTTTAAAATTTACATGACATAGAATAGAAATAGGTAATAATACGCAATTTCATTTGAGCATTGAATTTTCTTTCATAACACTAAACTAATTCAAAAACTACAATTAAGTAAAAAAAAAATCTCGGTCGGTGTTTTTTTCTTATTCTCTTCGAAAGATTTAACTTTTGGTTTTTGTCTAACTTTTCTAAGGTCCTTTCTAGTTTTCAAGATTGGAAAGTGTCGTGCTTTGAATGTTGAAGTAAACCGGCTTTTACAGTTTTCCCATGTGTAAAACAAAAGGAAACAGTTAAATTCGTAAATGTGTACAAAAACTCTTTCGTAAGCATTGTGAAAATAACGCAACCATTTTATAATACAAAATTCATTTCCTGCTTTCGTAAAACGTGAGAAATTAAGAGTTTATATAGTAAAATGAGGGATTAAGCTGCCGCTAAAATGGCAATTAAAAAGAATAATCTGCTTACCGTTTGTGAAGCTGCCATCATTACCGACAAATTTAAAACGTTAAATTATAAATTATTGAAGACAAAGCTTCAAAAACGATTTGTTTTTTAATTTTATTATAATGGCGACGTAATTAACTCGTTGTTGACCCGCTGTAAAATTTTGTTTGGACCAACGCCTAAACGAAGAATCGATACATTTAATTATTTTTTTATCGCAATTTACTGAATGTTTTATTTTGATGGTTGTGCGTGCCAAAATTCATTTTGGGATCTAGCAGACCGAGATTAATCGGCATAAAATAAGAATGAATCGATACGAAGGATGTTCAAAAAGTTATATATTATGTTATAAAACGGCCGGTATAAATATATAGGTACGTAGGGCCCGTGCTTCATCGCTGATATACAGCAATACAATCACGTTCCATCACCGTCAGCACTTCTGACGTTAATACATTTGCAGAAAATCGTTTTTATCTTACGACTAAGAAAACTGCTTAATCAAATTGTTTGAATGTTATTATTTTATGATTTCATTAATAAAAGGTGTGTTAATAACATATTAAAACAAAAATGTAAATTATTGAGTCATGGGAAAAATGCAGACCAATTAACACGTCATGGAGATTCTCGAGGTCTTATTGAAAGTAATCACCAAAGTAAAGTGTATGAAAAACTGAAGCCCAAACACAATTGTTGCTTCAAAACGTGACGCTATTTATACGTGATCTTGTTTTTCACAATTGAGTGTTTTTATATGCAATAAAAGCAATGCGATTTTGCATCAAATGACATAACTTTAGAATAATTAATAAGATTTTTGGGCGTAAGCGAATATCCAATGCTAAAAAAGAAGAATTTTGTCAGACGACGATTTAGACTAGTTGAATAGGCCTCGACGACACTGAAATGTTAAGACGCTTCAAATTTTTCCAGTGATGATGAGTCACTAACTGCAAAATATTCTACGTAATAAATAACTTTCTTGATGACACCGACAGTGGACTGAAACTTTGCATGCGTGGGACCAAATTTCCAAGTTTTTTTGATAACAGAATAGCGGATTACTGCTCATTAGATCAACAACTTGCAACTCTAATTTTAGCTCTCCACAGATGTCAGTCTATTCGCCGCTTTTGGCATCTTAATAATAATAAAAATTAAACTCCCTATAATCGTCTGAGCAGCGTTTTATTCGAAATTGGCATACATTGCAGCAGATGCAGTAGACAAAACAAATCTTGATCTTGGGCTGATATCTTAAACGTTTTAATACTTTCTACAAATCACAATCCGTCAATAGTTTCAATCGATAGTAGTCAGACAAAAAAATATTATCAAGTCACAGTACATCGTTGATTACAACAACTTAAGTGCTGTAGATAAGAATGACACGTAGAAACTGACCTGACAGATCAAATACTATCAAAAATCGTTCTTCCATACCATATATGCTATTGTTATTATTCATGTCTGAATATTCAAAACTATACACCATGGATATGAGAACTATGTGTCACAACTTTTGATAGGTTTTTCGATGACTGAACAGTCCATTTTGGATGTTATGACCCGTTGGCAAACCTCGCATACAAATTCCTTGATGGTTACCATTTTTGCGCTTCTTCAACCTTATCTGCAAAATAGATAAAATAGTCTTTATATATCTTTTATACCAGACTACTATATTCCATACGAGTTATGTGTCCGACACATCGTAGACGAGATTTCGTGAGAGTTACTTCAACGAGACTATTACCCGCGCGTTCTAGGATTTAAACGTTGGAGATCTTATTATACCATCTCACTCCCATTAGCTGGTGTAAGTGTTATTGTTGTAGTTTTTCCAACTGTCTTAGGTGTTGGGTGTAAAGTACCCATGTTTCGAATCTGTAGAGTAGGGTAAGAATCACAGCGCGGTAGACCTTCAGTTTTGTCCCAAAAGACTCTAGAAGCAGCACTTATTTGTCCTCCAAGTTGGCTCTATCATTGATGATTGAACTAGTCAACATACATTCGGAAAATATTTCCTTATGGCGATCTTCATGATGGAAGATTTCAGTTTAGTTAATATTTAGTTGCAGGTCAAGGCCGTTATATACCCTTTGGAAAGTGTCCAAATTGTAGATTATCAGGAGATGAGACCAATAATGCACAGTCGTTTGTTATGAACTTTGTCTGTGGCTTAATAAATGCTTTCAGTTGTCTTAAGTTGAAGAGTCCACCGTCGATTCTAAACCGAATTCCTATGTCTCTCACCTCTAGACTATTATCAACCAGTATGGTTAGAGACGCCGTAAACATATTGAACACTAACGGAGCAACGCCGGTTTGCGTTTAGAGAAGCTTTGTAAATTTTTCGTTATATAAAATCTTGGTCCAGTTGTTTTCATGCATGCTCTTGCAGACAGCTAAGAACTTGACGTTAAATAACTTTCCATAAGACTTCTGAATTTACGGAATCAAAAGCCTTACTAAGATCCACGAACGCTGCATACATTGGTGTTTGTAGTTCTCTACTCTTCTCTTAAAGTTGATGGAGAACGAAAATTAGATCAGCTGACCTGAATCCCTTTTTGAGCTTCCGGCAGGAATCCTTGTATTACTGGGCTTAGTCTGTTTGTCATTATTCTGGTTAGGATCTTTCCATCCGTTGCTAGACGAGAGATTCCCCAGTAATTTTCGCAGTCTGAGGCGTTTCTTTTGCGTTTATTATATATTATATAACGCAGGGTTGCTCTACGGCTGGTGCCGCTTTCCTGCTCCCATCTTCCAGGCTTTTCTCTCGTTCCATTCTTCGTCCTCTAGTCCTCTGGCCCCCTTCGCTGTCTTCACCCCTTCGGCCTTCCGCGTTTCCTTTTCTCAGGTGGTACCCACTTCATCGCTTTCTTCGGCCATCTCTCGTCATCCATTCTCTGTACATATCCGTACCAGATAAGTTGTTTTTTCTCCACTTCCTCTATAATATTCCTCTCCATTTCGAGTTGTTCTCAGATGTCTATATTTCGTATTCTATCCGTTCTTACGAGGCCACAACTTTTCCTCCAGTACTGCATCTCTGCTGCCAACAGGCAGAACGAACTGTTCTTCCCCAGCTGCCATGCTTCTGCGCCGTAAGTGATCACACTTTGTACTAGGGCCGACTACATTCTCTTTTTGGTATTATTTGATATTTTCTTGCTCCATAGTATATCGTTTAAGGATCGTGTGACCATTCTGTCTTTATTTATTCTACAATTGACTTCTTCGCTATCTCCTTTTTTTGTTTATGATTATTCCCAGGTATTTGTAGCTTTCGACGCCTTTGAGGGTCATGGTTCCCAGTTACAGGGCTTCAATTTTGTCATTCCCTATTACCAAATACTCCGATTTGTTAATATTAATCTTCAGTCGGGCTTTCTGGTAGTATTCGTTTCTGACCATATAACTGAAGTCGTCCGCGTCTTCTGCTACTGCTACTTAGTCGTCCGCGAAGAAGAGAGTATACAGTTTATCTTCACCGACCTTCAGTCCTATATTTCTGCATTGGCGTCTCCATTTCTCAAATATTCTTTCCAAATATATAGTAAAGAGTGTAGGAGATAACCCACAGCCCTGTCTAAGCCCCTTATTTACGTGAAAGCTTTGCGAGAACTGATTTCTTAGTCGTATCCTGGTAGTATTGTCCTTGTAGAGGTTCCTTGTCGCATTTATTAACGTAGGGTTTACATTGAAGTTTGTCAATTCGTTAAAAAGCCTTCCAACCCTGAAACCACATTGCTCGTCTCCTATTCTTTCTTGTATGTCCTCTTCTATTCCTATTGATATGACGGAAATTCCGCGATAGCTGGCAGGATTATTTTTTGAGCCTTTCTTATGTATGTGCGTGGTATACGATGTCCTCCACTCTTATGGGATCGTTTCACCGCTTATACACCGTTGAAAGAGTTTGATAAGCATATGGTGTAATTTGCCCGCCGCGTACTTTATTAATTCCGCATATATTCCTGCTGGACCAGGGGACTTATTTGATTTTAAGGATTTCAGTGCTGTTTCTAGGTGATCCATTTTTAACACCAGTTCTGTGGTGGGTATTATATTGGCTTGTGTTTGAGTGTGGAGGTTGGGTCTATCCTCTATTAGTAGTTGTTCAAAGTAGTGTCTCCATTCCGATATATTAATCGGTGATATCGCGCATAATTTATTCTCTGATTTTCTCTCCACGCTTCGGAGCTTTTGGATCCCCCAACGTATTGCTCCATATAATCACATTTGTCAATCCAAATTTTATTCCTTCTTTGTGCTATTTCTCGCTTCACTTCCCGGCTTCCTTTAAGCATGTTCATATTCTTTTTCCACTGTCCTTCTCAAGGTTTTTATCTTCTGTTCTACTCTTCTTTGATAAAGATATGCAGTGCTTTCTTCATATAGACTTTGAAAGTTGAACTGTTCTTCCGTTGTTTGTCCTACATTCTTATTCTCTTCCCTGTTGTTATTGCTTCATCGATAAGGTAAGTACACCGTAGAAGTAAGTAGATGATGATCCAAGCCACAGTCATATGTTCTTTTTACTCTGACATCTAGAACTTCCAGACGCATATTTTGTTTTATCACGAAATAGTCAATTATTGACTTAATATCTCTGGTATGTTGGTACCACGTGTACTTATGTATGTCTTTGTGTTCGAAGAAAGTGTTTGAAATTCTCATTTCATATTCCTCGCATATATTTATAAGCCTTTGACGATTGTCGTTTCGTACATTTTCTTCAATTCGACCGATTACTGGATTGTTCGCTTTACTTCCTACCCGACTGTTCAAATCTCCTACTAAACTTATTTCATGGCTCCTAGGGATACTATCTATTACACTTCTTAGCTGCTCCCCGAAAGCGTCTTTAATCGCAATGGTAACGTCTTCGTTAACTCCATACACTGCTACGATGCACAAAACATGGCTTCTAAAGGACATGTTAATCGTCATGATTCTTTCACTGACAAAATGCCAATTGTTCACATATTTTTGAAATCTGTTGTGTATCAATATGGAGATCCCCGCCTTTGCTCTTTCGTTTTTGTCCACTCCACTATAGAAATGAATGTAGTCTAAGTTGTTTTGCCATCCTCTTCCTTTTAGCTTGGTTTCTGACAAGATGCCGATATCCGTCTTGCTATCTATCATTTCCTGTAGTACCATCTGCTTCTTGTTGCTCAGGCCTTGTACATTCCGAATTCCAGAATTTAAAAAACCGTTTCGTTGGTTAAGTCGTTTCCTTGTTGATCCATCCAAGTTCTGATGCGTGATTCTGGGATTTTTTGCATTACAAGATTTTTTCCGGGGGACAGGTCGCAAGCCTGCCGCCCCAACCCCCACCCTTGGAAGACCGGGTATCTCATTTTGGACCATTCCCCCGTGACCTGTCCGGCTTGGGAGACCCTGCCAGTAGTTACGCTACCGCCGGCATAGCTCTCAGGTTCATCAGGGGGAATATGTTTATTATGGTAAGGTCCCGTAAATTGTGGCACTTTCTTGAGCTTGATCAGATCATTTTTAGTGAGGGTTTTAAAGATTTTGTCCGGCTGCTTTGATTTTTTTTTATCTGGCTAATCCCATTCATGATTTCTTGGATTTTCTAGTTAATTAAACAAGCTATATTGTGGTATGGTGTTGAACATCTAGAATGCTGTGATAATGCTCACTGAATCGTGCTCTTATTTGTTCTTTGCTTCTTAGTAGATTACCGATTTTTGTATCAAACAGATTATTTTGCCTTGGACCAAAAGGCACTTTGATCTGTTGAAAAAAGTTGCGCGCAGCTTAGGATTTGGTCCGCGTTTGCATCAGCCTTTTTGTATTAACATTTGACATCGTCTCGTATCAGATAGAAATTGGATAACAGTTTGGTTTTTTCTCTGAACCAGTCCTCTTGCTTCCTCTCGTTAGCTGCAGCTAAGATTACTTTGGCGGTATCGGCAATAGTATATCTGAGATGCATGCAGTAGGATTCAGGACCGCAAAAAAAAGTCGGAACAAAACCATAGATACAACAGTACTAAATCCTTTAAACTTGTAGAAAATTAAAAATGCTTGGGTGCTCTCTGTCTGAAACTGACGAAGAAGATAATTTAAAACGGTGGTTATTTCTTCTCATTTTTGCATGATTTTAGTTTAGTATTTTAAGAGTCTACCACATTCTCCTTTACCTAATAATCTTTTGTAGCGTTCTTATTGGCGTAACTATACTTTCCACGAAACATTTCTTTGTATCAGAAAGAATAGGTCCAGCATATCCATCGATTTTCTTCAACTCGTCCTCAGTCACTCTAAGAAGTGAGGCTAATCATAAAATAAAAAAATTAAAATTTTTGATGCAGTGTAGAAACTGAGATTATTTTCGCAGTCATAACCAGAATGAGTTCTTTGACTTGACGTGAAATCGAGTGCCGTTAGTTTTCTTGTAGAGAGTAAGGAAACGTTGCAATCGTTACCACTCTGGTTTGTAAAAATGTTGCCAATTAATTGGAACGTAGTCTGTGACCCAGGTGCATAATATTTTCATAACCCTATAACGGCCGATTCATTTAGATTTTTGCATTTGGTAAAAGTAAAAGTTTGATCGCAGAAGATTCCTCGGTAGCGCGGTGTTTTATTCGTTACCAGTGGTTGGCTTGATGATTCCACTAATATTTCGTAATTATTTAATTAAACATCTACTCTCTACGTGTGTGGCATGTTCAATCATACTAGAGACCAATACTCCATGGCTGTTGTTAATACTGTTAGCTGTTCCAAGTTTTAAATTTTGTAGCAACGTTGATGTAGTATTTTTCGGATTGTATCACGTTTCTGTTAAGCATGTGCAATACGTGGTACTTTGGTATTTTTAAAATAAGTTTTTTCGTTTCCGATTTGGAAATTTGTATATACACATAAACAGATAAACTGGCATTTGCGCACAAATTTTATTACTATAATTTTGGTTTTAAGTTTTACTTCATCAACTAGATCTAGCCGAAAAGACATCGAAGTGAGTAATTAAAGTGCCTAATCTTTTATGTTGTTTTTTTATGTGTTCTAGAGCGAAATTTATTTTTTTTATGTAATAATAAAATTAGTTTTGCCACAAGTATAACTAATTAATTCAATTTAGTTTTACCATCAAATTAAGTATTGAACGATTTCATTTATTGTTAATATTTTGCGTTAAACGAATACTCCTGAAAGACATTCATTTATTTGTCTCTGTGAATCTGTGTAGGCGAGCACCTGTAATTAAATTCTTGTTCTGGCGCCCTTTTTTAGGTTAGAATCCACTTTCAGCTAAGTTCACGTTGCAGTTTGTTACCAAAGTTAAAAACCGAAGGCAAAAGCTTGATCGCAGAAGGTTTAGAAAACATGTCAGTTCCACAACAACGTAGTAGTTTTTATTTATCTTTATCTTTGGTTTATTAATTGATAATATTTCGAACGTTAATTAAAAAAGAAAATTTATTAGTTGAATATGATAGAATTTTACTTACTATGATAACGTCACAAAATTAAAATCCTTCGCATTATTTTGAGACACCTTTTTAGAAAGAAATTCGAATACTAAAAATAGAATAATTTTAATAAAAAAAGTGAAACGAAATCGATATAGATTTTTATGAATAACCACGTCAAGTTCCAACAAAACGAATATTTAGTAATGTTGATTACCAATGCAATTAACATTCCATAGTTTGTCAGTTTAATCATCAACGAGGTTTCCAAAATCTTGCGTTGTCATCGCATTCTCTAAGTCACGTCGCGTGAAGTAGTAATTAGCGCGCACAAGATTAAATTATTTCCTTCTATGATAATTTAATATCTATGATTCACTAAAATCGTCACAAACGTGGATATATCCATCACCGATCACAATTTTTGCGAAATGGTGCTTCACATGCATTATAGACAGAAATTTAACGTAGGTAGAAAAAACGACATCGATTTGTAAACTGTCAAATGTATTGGACGCGTATAAACGTGACAAGGATACAACCAAAAATTATCGATTTTTTTTCGCCGTCCAACATGTCAAAATCGCGTTGTACATCAGAAGCAACGCATTTTTATTCAATCGATGATGAAATAGCGATGAAGCAATGTTTTACCGAGAAAAAACGTAATTAGTAATGGAATTCGACCAAGCTCGTAGCGTTGATTAAAGTAATTTGATTCATATTCTTCAGCATCTTATGTTTCGTAATAATTAAAGCCCATTTCCTGTTCTTACGATATCGTGTTACTGAAAACACGCTAAAAAATGTAAAAAAACTTTTAATTAGCATAAAATTTAATTAAACGTGATGGATTAGAAGAGAAGAGACAAAACGGAAGCGTCTCCCCATTATAATAAACTGATGTGTGAAAGTGCGTGCCCCAAAGCAATTGAAAATGACACTGCCTTAGTTGACATTGGGTTAATGAGACAATTTAACCTTTTATGAATTTTGACAATTACTTCGGCGTTAAGAAGAATGCTCCGGGCTAAGAGAGTTCTATTAGTCACTGGTATCTTTCTGCGGCGTTGCGGTTAAATCAGTGTTGTAAATAACTAGTTCAGTTTGAAAAAATTGTTTCAATGTCGACAAGGATAGAAATCAATGTTTTTGTTGGGCTAATGTTTTTTTAAGTGCATTCATATATAGAAAATATATGACCCCGTTTGCGTTTGAGAGAAAAAAAATTTCTAATACCCTTGGGAAATATAAAACAATACCTGCCAATTTTCACACAATTTATACACGTATCTCAATCAAAAAGGAATCACATTTAAGACAAAGAGACGTGTGGTAACAATTCATATACAAATATTGATTGGTAAATTAACATCAAATATTAACATTCGTGTGTGTGCTTAGCAATATACCCCCTATTATTTACAATTACTGGATCAACGTTTTTGTTTTTCTTTGCATTAACTTATTTCTGTCTCTCTTCGAACGAGTAGAACCAGGAAATGTATTATTCTTTTTCATGTTTATTGTTGAAACGTATTAGATTACCCCGAATGTATTTATCAACATGTTTTGTGGTTTCGAGTTTATTTATATAATTAACATTTGTTTTCCATGCGCAAGAAGAGGAAAAAAAAATAACAATGAGAGTTTTTCCCACTTACAATACGTCATTTCTTAAAATAACACGCTTTTGTTTTTACACATTTTCTCACAAAACAAAAGATTCTTGTAATCGTGTTCTGCATGAAAATTTGACGATCTAAAGTGAGGCAGTGTTTTTTTAAAACTTTCTGAATAATGACATAACATACCTTGTATCAAAACGATGTCCACTTCACGTATGGTTTTTAAAGACTTAAAGCATCGCAAAATGTGTACGTTTCCGCAAAAAAATTATTTCAAATATTCGTATTAGTACCTTTCTGGATTATCTTTGTTTATTCCTTAGATGTACACGATTTGTTGCCATCTTGAAACTCGCCATTTCAAGTTATGATAAGAAGCCAAATTCACATGCCATAATCTCATTCTTATTGCTTTTTGAAGTAGACGTATTAGGAGGCGAACATACCAAAGATGCATCGTGGTTCAGGGCGCGGTCGCGTTCGCTTTACATCGAAGATGCATGGTTTAGTTCGCGGTTGCAGTCGCTAGCTAGTTTATCAGCGCGACACAACCTAGCATTTTCAAATTTTAATTTAACTGCTTAAAACTACAGCAAAATTAAAATACATCTTCAACTTTACAATAAAACATTGATGAAAACCGCGATCGCGCCCTAAACCGCGGCCCGTAACGTTCTTATTCCAGAGAAAAAAATTGTGATCAGCTCACTCTTCTGTCCTTGTTGATTTTTTCTTTTTCATGTTTTCCTATTATTTTGTCAGTATCTAAACTGAGATTGTTTATTTCGCATTCTTCTCGAGTTTTCCGATAATCCAAAATCGATAATGATTTCCTAACTGTATGTTTTTGAGCATTGTTCTAAGCTAACTTGGTAAAGTTCTCTTAAGCGATAAACGGCCTCGAACGGAAGATTTTAATGACAACATCTAAATCATAGAGATTTAAAAACCTCATTTGTAAAACATATGCATTTGGTTATGGATACTTAGAAAACTATAAATCAGTACGGAAGATAGCACAGTTGAAATTTGACAGCGAAAGTCAATAATCTATTGACAAGTAACGCCGTCAAAAACCCAACTATAAAATAGATTACAAACACTGTCGGTATAAATGTGAGAAACATCAGAACTAGTGAATAGCTGTTTCGGTTCTTATGGAATTCATCAGCACTAGGATACACTCATGTGTGTCCACAACCAATTTATTTATTTATTTAATTCTATTTATCATACGTGGTATTTTTATCTTAGGATGGCATTCCAAAAACATTTCAAATATGTTGGTAATATCTAAATGATATAAAAGAGTGTGGTTGTCGAAACACACAGTGTTTGATTGTAAAAAAAAATTTCCAGAGGAAATATAGATAATGATAACGAAAGCTTGTGATGCCAGCATGCCCAGGTCTTGTCCGACCGAACTAACACTAGTATATATTGGTGGAGCGAGAAATTACCCAATTTTAGAAAGGAGTGTCAGAAAATGAGACGTACTGCCGCTAGAAAAAATAGGAGAGGGAATACAAAACTCACGCCAGACACACAACAGTATAAGAAGATTAAAAGTGAATTCAAAACAGCGTACTTGTTAGCAAAAGATCGTACTTGAATGATGCGAACGTATAGAGAATGAGCCATGAGGTAGAGGATACAAAATAACAACAAAAAAAATTCACAGTTGATCAACCTAAACCCACAATCAAGTTAGAATCATAGAAGAAGGGACTGCTACTTTATTCCCACACAAGCCGGAGTTTGTTAAGTTTCTTATGGATACTCCCCCACCACCTCTGTTCAACATGAACGAAGTCTTCGAGGCGACAAAAAAACAAAAAAAGTGTCCGGACCCGATTGCATACGTCCGAAAGCAATTACTGTGGTCAATAACCTGACACAAAAATGGAATCCATAGAGTCGGTCAACTGATGGGCTACAAAAACCAAAAAAGCACCTAAATGACCAGGACATAAAAAACGTGTTCAATTCGTTGGCGTGGCCGGTCATCATACACGCGCTTGTGACAAAGCTATTGAAAGCTACTTAATAAACCTGATCAGTTACCTCAAAAACAGAAGACTGGTTCCTCAAGGTTTTGACGAAATACTTGCCTGCGAGAGAGGGCCCATGCAGTGGCTTTCGCCGATTACCTTTCTCTACTAGAAAAGAAAGCGAGCTCGTGGCAAAGACTAACGGTGCTCTACTCACATTAGAGAACTCATATCAAAAGAGCTAGCGCAAGCTTTCAAGAAGACGAAAGCCATTACCTCTTCAGACAGAAGGCAAATTGATATACCTCGAGATTTACATGCACAAGTACGATAACTATAGCCATTACGTAGAAATGGTCGCTGCCAAAGCTACGAAACGGTGTCAGCCATAACACAGTTCAAGCCTAACATAAAAGGACCGTTTATAATGAAGAAAACCTCACCTCACGATACGCGGTTCTGGTGTGGACAGAAGTGATGAAGATGCGCAAGTACCAGGGTATAGTCAACAGAATGCAATGAAAGACCTGCACCGCATAATTTCGGCTGGAACTATACCCTGGAACTTGTGGCACTAAAGAAACAGAAAATCAGAAATGACGACAAGCCATCTGGCCGAATGGCAGAGCAGCCTAAAGAGCCAATAAACCAGCAGATATATAGAAAATGTTGAGAATTGGGCCAAAAGAAAACACAGAGACTTAAACTATCACATCCCCAGACAGAGAAAAAGTGTTTATATTTTGGGGCCGTGGACAACCCAAAGCACACGATCTTTGCCTGTCCTAGATGGATCAGCCTTAGAAAAAAACTGGTCGGTTTGTCCCCCGAGACACTGATACAGTACGCGTTAATGAGCAAAAGGCATTGCGAGAGTATCAGTACCTCGATGAAGATGATAATCAGATAGAAAAAAGAATACTTCTTAAGGTAATATTTTAATCTTCTTAAAGTCTTCTCCACAGATTTATTTATTTTTTGATATTTTATTTTAAGAACTTAATTCTTAAGGTTACAAAAGAATGGTGAGAGCCTATACCATGAGATCGAAGGAAGTACACACATGTGACCAGCCCGCCTACCAAGATCTTTTCATTTTAATATCGTGGGTCAACATACTCAGTATATATTTATACACGTTTAGTAAGTCGGATATGTTTGTGTATTCGCCCTGTCTTAATTTAATATACAAATTTTATATGCCGTGTACGTTATTAGTTATGATTATATATACATCGTAATGGTCCAGCCCTAACCGAGTAAAAGAAAACTTGAACGGTGCGTGTTTCTTATTTTTATTCCATCACTGCTATTTATAGTAGTAGTAGTTAACACTACATAGTAATTCAACTTCCGAACAAAAAAATTGGGTATCCAGTGCTGACGAGATCCAAAGAACGAAACAGCTGTCCACTAGTTCTGATGCAGTTTCTAACAATTATACCGATAATATTGCAGACGATGTCAAACGGCTATTAATGTTGAAAAGTTTAAAATGTACTGCTTGGATGACGCCAGACGGTATGTAGAGTTGTATTCATGGTACCCAATGCCGACATCAGTCCACATTGTTCTGCTGCATGGACATGCCATAGTTGAAGTTTCTTCACTGGCAATTGGTAGGCTATCTGAAGATGCGCAGGAAGCTCGGACCATCCGGCGTTACCGAGAAGATTTTCGCGTAAAATTCTGGGTAAAAAACGACGTGTTCCAGCGGTTTCTGGCATCTTCGGATCCTCTAATTTCTAGCTTCTAGCATATGGCAATCGCTGAAGAAAGAGAGATTCAACCTGAGGTAAAAGATCTCCTCGCTGAGCCATCTCTCAGCGAATAACCCGATAGCGACACTAGTAATAGCAAAATAAGCGACAAATTATAAACTTCATTAACCTCTGTAAATTTTCAATAAAACGTTCCAATACCTATTCATAATCAGTGATCTAGAAATCCAAAGTTTAACACAAACTCGCTAAGTTTATGTCTTTAATCCGCCGAATTGAATCCGACATTTTGAATTTTACGAATCTGACATCGAATTCGTAATCAGTGACCTCAGAATACTTTGCATGCAAAGTTTCACACGAATCTGCTAAATTTATATTTTTTGATTCGCCCTATTGGATCCGCCATTTTGAAATTTTACAAATCCAAAGAACACTTCCAAACCTTGAGATGAAAGTTTTACAAAAATTTTGGAAGATGATACAAACGTTCCCGTAGAAAATTATTTAGAATTTATTTTTGTAACTCTACGACAGCAGTTGTATGAAATAGAAAAATGAAAAGAAGGCTCATTTAGAAGGCTCATTTTGCATTGATTCTCTACTAGATGGATAACGACATGAACCCAAACAAACTGACGTTTCGCAAGACATTGCAGCTTGCATCCTCAGAGTAGTAAATGTAACTGTCACTGACTGGTGGTAGGTGAAACATTATATGAAATGAAAATAGGAAATAAATAAAATACTTAAGCTTCCCTCGATAAAAACTAAAGTATAGCACTTGAAAGCAATATAAATTAAACAATATTCTGCTAATTTATGCTTTTTAACCAAGAGTGGTCGTAGGTAAACTACAAAACACTGGCAAGCCAATCAAAAATGTATGGGGTCCAATAACCGCATTTTGCAAATTGGCACTTCCAAAACACAAAATTTAACTTTGTGGCCAAAAAGATGGATAAAACTTAATGATGTGCGTTCGTTATACCAGAAAGCGGTTTAGTAACCACGAATAATTATAGACTAAACGTGATTGAACTTGTTTGATTTAAGGTTCAGGATCAGAAGACAAAAAAATTGTAGTCTAAACTGAGAAATGTAAAGTTAGAGAAATGACGACGAATATAAATTAAACAATATTCTGTTAATTTACGCATTTTAACCAAGAGTGGTCGTAGGTAAACTACAAAACACTGGCAAGCCAATCAAAAATGTATGGAGTCAAATAACCGAGTTTTGCAAATTGGCACTTCCAAAACACAAAATTTAACTTTGTGACTAAAATAGTAGATAAAACGAGTGTTTAAATGATGTGCGTTCGTTATACCAGAAAGCGGTTTAGTAACCACGAATAATTATAGATTAAGCGTGTTTAAGCTTGTTTGATTTAAGGTTCAGGATTAGAAGACAAAAAAATTGCAGCCTAAACTAAAGAAAGTAAAGTTGGAGAAATGACGACGAATATAAATTAAACAATATTCTGTTAATTTACGCATTTTAACCAAGAGTGGTCGTAGGTAAGCTACAAAACACTGGTAAGCCAATCAAAAATTTATGAGATCCAATGACCGAGTTTTGCAAATTGGCACTTCCAAAACACAAAATTTAACTTTGTGACTAAAACAGTAGATAAAACGAGTGTTTAAATGATGTGCGTTCGTTATACCAGAAAGCGGTTTAGTAACTACGAATAATTATAGATTAAGCGTGTTTAAGCTCGTTTGATTTAAGGTTTAGGATCAGAAGACAAAAAAATTGCAGTCTGAACTGAGGAAAGTAAAGTTGGAGAAATGACGACGAATATAAATTAAACAATATTCTGTTCATTTACGCATTTTAACCAAGAGTGGTCGTAGGTAAACTACAAAACACTGGCAAGCCAATCAAAAATTTATGAGATCCAATGACCGAGTTTTGCAAATTGGCACTTCCAAAACACAAAATTTAAGTTTGTGACCAAAATAGTAGATAAAACGAGTGTTTAAATGATGTGCGTTTGTTATACCAGAAAGCGGTTTAGTAACCACGAATAATTATAGATTAAGCGTTTTTAAGCTTGTTTGATTTAAGGTTCAGGATTAGAAGACAAAAAAATTGTAGTCTAAACTGAGGAAAGTAAAGTTAGAGAAATGACGACGAATATAAATTAAACAATATTCTGTTAATTTACGCATTTTAATCAAGAGTGGTCGTAGGTAAACTACAAAACACTGGCAAACCAATCAAAAATGTATAGGGGCCAATAACCAAATTTTGCAAATTGGCACTTCCAAAACACAAAATTTAAGTTTGTGACCAAAATAGTAGATAAAACGAGTGTTTAAATGATGTGCGTTTGTTATACCAGAAAGCGGTTTAGTAACCACGAATAATTATAGATTAAGCGTTTTTAAGCTTGTTTGATTTAAGGTTCAGGATTAGAAGACAAAAAAATTGCAGCCTAAACTGAAGAAAGTAAAGTTGGAGAAATGACGACGAATATAAATTAAATATTACGTTGATTTACGCATTTTAACCAAGAGTGGTCGTAGGTAAACTACAAAACACTGGCAAACCAATCAAAAATGTATGGGGTCCAATAACCAAATTTTGCAAATTGGCACTTCCAAAACACAAAATTTAAGTTTGTGACCAAAACAGTGGATAAAACGAGTGTTTAAATGATGTGCGTTCGTTATACCAGAAAGCGGTTTAGTAACCACGAATAATTATAGATTAAGCGTGTTTATGCTTGTTTGATTTAAGGTTTAGGATTAGAAGACAAAAAAATTGCAGCCTAAACTGAAGAAAGTAAAGTTGGAGAAATGACGATGAATATAAATTAAACAATATTCTGTTAATTTATGCATTTTAACCAAGAGTGGTCGTAGGTAAGCTACAAAACAATGACCGAGTTTCGCAAATTGGCACTTCCAAAACACAAAATTTAACTTTGTGACCAAATTTTATTATTATTTATTATTTTTTTAGAATCAATGCTGCAAGTTAAATAGAAGCATTATAAAACGATGCTTAAAATTAAAAACACACTGTATATTAACTTAAAACTTTCAAGTCAACTATTAAAAGAAATGGTTTTCAAAGAGTTAAATTCCATAGACGTCCGGGCCCAAAAAAGTAGAAAAATTATTAAACACACAACGTTCAAAAGCATGTCAGTGTTTATGATTATTAAAAATTAGATGTAATTAGCACAGAACTTCCTTTGATCATAATTCTTACTGTAGAAAATAAAGTCTCGGATTATAACATAAATTCTTAAACTTCAAGTAACTTTGGTTACAAATTATTTAACGTATACGATGTTGCAAAATCAACAGACTTGGACTATAAATCCAACAAAACACAAAATTAATTACTAAGGTTTTTTAACTAGCTTCAAAATGGTAGCAAAATCATGTTTCATTTTAAATAATTTTCAATTAAGATTTCTATTTTTTAAAATAGAAATAAAAACTAAAAAAAACCGTGTTTGTTTGCTAGGTGCAAACCCGGAATTCAAGTTAAATTTAAGATCTTATTATATAATGCGATCGTTAATGACTGTCTATAAAAAAACTATTTTTAAAAATAAGTTATTGTTTAAAAAAATTTAAATATTGGTATCTCCAGAGTTTTACAGATCAAGTGTACAAAACTTAAAAGTATCAAAAAGAATGCGGCGCAAAGCGACCTTTTTATTGATTCTAAATAGAAATGTCTAACTGTTATGTAAATTGAAAGAATTTTGAACTAGTTTTATCGTGGAATTATCGAAGTACACGTCAATTAATTAAGTTGGTAAATTCTTTATAATTTACAGTTGCTCGAATTCAACAAAATTACGATGACCAAATATACAAATCATTAATTACGGAAACAGTTTATACGAAACGTTCTTTAAAATAAATATTAGACGCTTCGTAGTCACAAATGTTTACTTTTGACCAATTACATATTCATCTGATAGCGTAATAACGCAATAACCAATCGTCGAATACAATTACTCGAACACTCCAAATATATATGCATTTTTAATCGAGTGGCCCGATGTATTGTGGTCATTAACCAATAAGAATTAAATACGCGTACACGTCATAAACAAATACGCTCTTTTGTTTTAACAAACATTTAAAATAAACGGTTTAAATAAAAATTATTCCACAAACACAAGCTTAAATTATAATTAATAAAATAAATACATCGAGTAAATAATTTTTGATCAAAGGATATTGCGCAAAAAAGGGATTATGTTGAAAAGAAATAAAAATAGAATTAATTCAAGTAGGCGAGGTAATCTGAAAGATGATGTTTTCGTTAAGCGTTTTACTTTTAACGTTTCTTTAGACATTTTCGTTCTTTGTTAATGACTTCTGTTAAAATGTAAAAAAAAATCGATGATATTTAAACCGTGTCAACAAAATCTCACGAAAAACGATGTAACGGGATCGTTTTATTAATTTTCGAGCGAATTATTAAGTTACTATTTTGTGGTGCAAACCTGGTGCATAGATGGCGTTGGAAATCGTCAACTTACCTGCAACAAAAAAGAATAAATTAGACAAATATAATAAAAAAAAGAGCGTTTTATGAAAAATTTTTTAATATTAACGTATATAACCGTGTCATGAAGTTCTTAAATGAGTTCACATTATATGTTATAGCTCGAAGGATTTATCATCTCTATTCGTTTCATTGGTTAGAACGACGTTAAAATGAAAAGAAGAAGCCGATTGCTATATAAGGAGGACATATCTTGCGTTGTTTTCTCGTTCTACTCTAGGGTCACATAACGGTTCTCCTGACCGGGGGCTCAAGAAATCTTGAATACGTGTTCTTTGGTGAAAATTTTATAGGGTATATCTTTTATTACTTAATATTATGTTTCGCTTTCCAACGAAAATTGCACCTATGTTGTTCAAGACACGCAAACATACCTCTAAGGGCTTTAAGGAATAATATTGTATAGTAAATAAAATTGCAATAGTAATTTAGAAAAAGGCACTTTCAGAAAGTACCTACGTATAACGTCTTATTGTTGATATGAAATATTATAATACCTGTACGCTGCACATGGCAAGAGGAAAATGAATTCAAGATTGAAATTCTAAACTAACTTTAGTAATTATGCAAACTTGACAGCGCTTGATTTTCATACACGCTTCGTTTAAGTTTCAACTAGTATTGCTTAAGTTTCTGCAAATCGGGTGCACGGAAAATAAAGAAGCGTTTTCACCTGCACGTACGCATCTCTACACGAACAAATACATAGAATTCAATTTAGTTAGTAAAGTAAGCTAATGAACTTCTGAAACTTACCAATACCTCATCAAGTTTCATTGATCCGATATCCACGCTACTAATTAAATGCGAATTTTTATTAAGTTTACTATAGAACATGTAAGAGAATAATGCGTGAAATTTTTACCCCGAAGGCTTGGCTCGATTTTGCCAAAGTTGCTGAAAATAAATGTAACTGATTAAATTTTAAGATTTTTGTAAACTTACGCGTTGTATTAACAAAACTTTTCGAAATTAAAAATTTAAATTCTGATTAACTTATTTTAAGCTTGAAAGCATCGGTTTCTTTAATTAAAGCGACGTCATTTTCCATACAAATATTATATTAAACATACAGTTCAAACACCGTACGAATCGGTGTTTTCAGAAATAATTTTATTCCTTTCGAAAAGCGAAATGAATAAAAAGACGCTTTTAAAATGGTTTATAAAAGCGGCTTGATTTATATAGAAGATGACGTCATCGCGCGTTTGATCACTATATCATTTTTGTCAATTGGAATTTCCTTATTACATAGTGACAAAATCACATTATTAGAAAAAAATTTGTTTCATGATACTTCCGATCATATAAAATTTCCTGTAACACCTAAACATACTCCAAAAAGTTCTTGTAGTATTGCGTTAGACTGAGATGGAACTAAGAAACTCTTCTGTTAACAATTCATACATTTTATATTTCTTTAATTAAAGCGACATTTTCCATACAATTGTTATATTATACATACAGTTCAAACACCGTACGAATCAGTGCTTTGAGAAACAATTTTATTCCTGCTGAAAAGAGAAATGTACAAAAAACGCTTTTAGAATGGTTTATTAAAGCGGCTTGGTTTATATAGAAGATGACGTCATCGCGCGTTTGATCACTATATCATTTTTGTCAATTGGAATTTCCTTATTACATAGTGACAAAATCACATTATTAGAAAAAAATTTGTTTCATGATACTTCCGATCATATAAAATTTCCTGTAACACCTAAACATACTCCAAAAAGTTCTTGTAGTATTGCGTTAGACTGAGATGGAACTAAGAAACTCTTCTGTTAACAATTCATACATTTTATATATTTTTAATTAAAGCGACATTTTCCATACAATTGTTATATTATACATACAGTTTAAACACCGTACGAATCAGTGCTTTGAGAAACAATTTTATTCCTGCTGAAAAGAGAAATGTACAAAAAACACTTTTAGAATGGTTTATTAAAGCGGCTTGGTTTATATAGAAGATGACGTCATCGCGCATTTGATCGCTATACCATTTTTGTCAATTGGAATTTCCTTATTACATAGTGACAAAATCACATTATTAGAAAAAAATTTGTTTCATGATACTTCCGATCATATAAAATTTCCTGTAACACCTAAACATACTTCAAAAAGTTCTTGTAGTATTGCGTTAGACTGAGATGGAACTAAGAAACTCTTCTGTTAACAATTCATACATTTTATATTTCTTTAATTAAAGCGACATTTTCCATACAATTGTTATATTATACATACAGTTCAAACACCGTACGAATCAGTGCTTTGAGAAACAATTTTATTCCTGCTGAAAAGAGAAATGTACAAAAAACGCTTTTAGAATGGTTTATTAAAGCGGCTTGGTTTATATAGAAGATGACGTCATCGCGCGTTTGATCGCCATATAATTTTTGTCAATTGGAATTTCCTTATTACATAGTGACAAAATCACGTTATTAGAAAAAATGTTGTTTCGTGATACTTCCGATCATATAAAATTTCCTGTAACACCTAAACATACTCCAAAAAGTTCTTGTAGTATTGCGTTAGACTGAGATGGAACTAAGAAACTCTTCTGTTAACAATTCATACATTTTTATATTTCTTTAATTAAAGCGACATTTTCCATACAATTGTTATATTATACATACAGTTCAAACACCGTACGAATCAGTGCTTTGAGAGAAAATTTTATTCCTTCTGAAAAGAGAAATGAATAAAAAGACGCTTTTAAAATGGTTTATTAAAGCGGCTTGGTTTATATAGAAGATGACGTAATCGCGCATTTGATCGCTATATCTTTTTGTCTAGATAAATACATGTGTTGCTATTAAAGAGAAGATTTTTGCTCTTGGGACAGATTCTTCTTCAGACGTACCCAGCTTTGCGACCACCACAACTTTGGGTTTACGTATTGCGTTAACTTATAAATTTTTTATTTTAGTGTTAATACACTCTAAAAGAGTAAGTTCTATTTGGAGTGTGGTTCCCTAGACAACAAACATTCTGGTTGGCAAAGACTAGAAGCCTGAAGCTACATCCCTTCGCCTAGTGCGCTTATCAATTTTTGACTTGTGTTTCAGGTTTTTGAGATTTCCAAATATTATCGAATCGAAAATCACTGAGCACCTAGCAAAAACATCTTTATATTATTCATTGTTGTATACGTTAAAGCTATGTGTGTGTAGTATCGTGCACTGTAAATTTTCTCTGCCATTTCCTTGAAGCATTCTCTTGTAGTGTCGTATTTTGCTACTCCTTCGCTTATCTTATCCAATTTGTGGCCTTTATCCGTTGCTAACATTTTTTGACATATAGGTTTTGTTTTTTTACTTTTTTGACGCCTTCTTCTTAAATTTTTGTTTGTGCCTTCAGTATTTCTATTTCCTCTTGAATTATTTTATCAATCTTTTCAGTACTTTAAAAAGTTCCGAGAAAAATATTTCCACCTCTACTGCAACAAAAATCTGATCTTCAAATATCGTTTTTAATCAAAAAAGGGCGTCCTTTCCTAATGTAAAACTGTCTTTTGGTTTAAAAATCCAAAACCAGACAAAGATTAAATTTGAGAAAACTCATAGTGTTAAAAAATGTCTAAGACTTACGAAAGCTAATTAATCATAACAAATCAACACCGTCAAGGATACTTAAAAATTCAGACAATCAAGCACAACAATTTATCTCCAGTCAGTCTTTTGACAACGTAGATCGATTCTTGCTGCTAAAACTCTAATCAATCTCTACGGCTCCTAACCATTTTCCTCATGATTTCCTCTTTATCCGATTTTCTCATTTTTTTTAAATCTTGGTAGACGTCTTAGCCACCATACTTTTTGAATTCTAAACTTTAGTCAAAAACCAAGAAATAGTAAAGTAAGTAAAAAAAAATAATAAAACTAGAAGATTGCAGTTTTTGAATGAATTTAACGTGAGAAAAAGTGCACTACTCTACTAATAATCATGCAAGAAAGAATAAACAAAATCAAAAGTAGTCATTGTACCAAAAACTGGTGCGTTCTACGCAGCAAAAGTACAAATAGCCATATGGTTGTTACCCTTGATTTTCATAAGTTACTGACAAAAATGGGATTCGATTAACATCCTCGTTAAAAACATTGAAAACGAAGACAATTTAATCGTTATTTTGAAAAGTCTAAACCTAATTTACTAACAATTGAATGATTAATACATTTTTATGAATCAATCAGGATAGCTCAAATGACGATTGAATTTTCATTCGTCATATTATATTATTTGATTGATAAATTTATTTTCATTTGTTAGTCAAAATTATTGAGATATCTTAGCCACCATACATTTTGCATTCTAAACTTTAATCATAAACTAACAAATAGTAAGGTAATTAAAAAAAATAATTAAGACCGGAAATTGCAAATTTTTGAATCATTTAAACGCGAGAAAAAAGTAATCAAACCAGACAGAATAAACAAAAGCAAAAGTATTTACTGTAGCAACAACTAGTGTTTCAAAAATACAAATAGTTATGATGGCTGTTACCCTTCATTTTCATAGATTACTGACATAGATGGGATTTAATTAACATGGTTGTTAAAAACATTGAAACAACGAAAACAAATTTAATCGTTATTTTAAAAACTCCAAACTCATTTTCTAACAGTTGACCCATTAAAACATTTTTATAAATGAATCAGAATAGTTCAAATGATTGAATTTGCTTTAGTCATATTATATTCATTCATTTTCATTTGTCAGTGAAAATCATTGAGATGTTTTAGCTACCATACTTTTTGAATTCTTAACTATAGTCACAAACCAAGAAAACCGGTAAGTAAAAAAAAATAACTAAGACCAGAAACAGCTTTTGAATCATTTTAACGTGAGAAAAAATACACCGCTCTTCAAATAACCATAAAAGAAAGAATAAACAAAAGCTACACCTTCATTTTCATAAGTTACTGACAAAGATGAAATTCGAATAACACCGTCGTTAAAAACATTGCAACAACGAAGACAAACTTAATCGTTATTTTGAAAATTCCAAACAGCATTTAATAACAGTTGAATGATAAGTACATTTTTATGAATCAATCAGAATAGCTCAAATTACGATTGAATTTTCTTTCATTCGCCATATTATATTGTTCGATTCATAAATTCATTTATCAGTCAAAATCATTGAGATGTCTTAGCCACCATACTTTTTGAATTCTAAAGTTTAGTCACAAACCAAGAAATGGTACAGTAAGTAAAAAAAATAATAAGGCCAGAAGGTTGCAGTTTAGGAATTATTTTAACATGAGAAAAAAAGTAAACCGTTCTTCAAATAACCATACAAGAAAGAATAAACAAAAGCATTCATTACAACAAAACTTGGTGTCTCCCATGCACCAAAAATACAAATACTCATGATGGATGTCACCCTTCATCTTCATCCGTTGGTGACAAAGATGGGATTCGATTAACACCATCGTTAAAAACATTAAACCAACAAAGACAAATTTAATCGTTATTTTGAAAATTCTAAGCATCCTTTAAAAACAGTAGAATAATTAATACATTTTTATAAATCGATCAAAACAATTCAAATGACGATTGAATATTTATTCGTCATATTATATTGTTCGATTGATGAATTCATTTTCATTTGTCAGTCAAAATTATTAAGATGTCTTAGCCACCATACATTTGAATTCTAAACTTTAGTCACAAACCAAGAAATCGTAAAGTAAACAAAAATTATTAATGCCAGAAGGATGCAGTTTCTGAATTATTTTAACATGAGAAAAAAGTACACCGCTCTTCAAATAACCATACAAGAAAGAATAAAGAAAAGCAAAAGTATTCATTATAGCAAAAACTGGCGAGTCCACGCGTCGAAATTACAAATAATCATAATGGTTGTCACCCTTCATTTTCATAGATTGCTGACAAAATTAGAATTCAATTAACATCGCCATTAAAAACATCGAAACAACGAAGACAAATGTTTTCGTTATTTTGAAAATTTAAAACAACATTTACTAACAGTTGAATGATGAATACATTTTTATAAATCAATCAAAATAGTTCAAATGACGATTGAATTTTAATTCGTCATATATTCTTCGATTCATTAATTCATTTTTATTTGTCGGTCAAAATCATCGAGATGGCTTAGCCACCATACTTTTTGAATTCTAAACTTTAGTCACAAACCAAGAAAAAGTAAAGCAAGTAAAAAAAAATATTAAGACCAAAAGGTTGCAGTTTTTTAATCATTTAAACGTGAGAAAAAAGTACACTGCTCTACAAATAATCAAACAAGAAAGAATAAACAAAAGCAAAAGTATTTACTTTAGCAACAACTGGTGTTTCCCGTGCATCAAAAATACAAATAGTTATGATAGTTGTTGGCTTTCATTTTCATACATTACTGACAAAGATGGAATTCAATTAACCTCGTCGTTAAAAACATTGAAACAACGAAGGCAAATTTAATGGTTATTTTAAAAATTCTAAACTCATTTTCTAACAGTTGAAGGATTAAAACATTTTTATAAATGAATCAGAATAGTTTAAATGACGATTGAATTTTCTTTAGTTATATTATAATCATTCATTTTCATTTGTCAATCAAAATCATTGAGATGTCTTAGCTACCATATTTTTTGAATTCTTAACTATAGTCACAAACCAAGAAATGGTACAGTAAGTAAAAAAAACAATTAAGACCAGAAAGTTGCAGCTTTTAAATCATTTTAACAACGTGAAATAAAAGTACACTGCTCTACAAATAATCATACAAGAACGAATAAACAAAAACAAAAGTATTCATTGACGCAAAAACTAGTGTCTCCTATGCAACAAAAATACAAAAATAGTCATGATGGTTGTTACTCTTCATTGGCATAGGTTACTGAAAAAATTAGCATCATCGTTAAAAACATTGAACCAAGAAAGACAAATTTAATCGCTATATTGAAAATTGCAAACATCATTTTCTAATGATAAGGTTTTTAATCTTTAACTTTTAATTAATAAATTTAAATTATTCGTTCAAGGAAGGGCATAAAAACTACTCAGTTTTTTCTTTCTGGCGACGTTTCGTGCACTTATTCACGCCACTGTAATTTATTATAGTAAGCACTGCAACTAACTGATCAAATAAGGTATAAAATCTCCAATTACAGATGTAACAAGCAGCACTTAACGTAAGAACTTATATAGAAAATTTGAGCAATTGCTCCAAAGCTTCAAAAACACGAACACAACCTAAGAGTAATCAAAAAAAAACACGAACAAAAATAAAACTACTATTTTAGATGTGGAGAATAATTACAAGAAAAGATTATTTTCTGAAATGATTTTTATCAACTTCAACGTCATGATGGTTGTCACCCTTCATTTTCATGAGTTGATGACAAAGATGAGATTCGATTAACATCGTCGTTAAAAATATTACACCAACAAAGATAAATTTAATCGTTATTTTAACAGTTGAATTATGAATACATTTTTATAAATCAATCAGAATCGTTTAAATGACAATTGAATTTTCATTCGTCATATAGCATCGTTCGAATGATAAATTAATGGTAAATTTCAGTAAAAAGTAGCAATTCTATTTTTATTCACGACTGAATTATTACCGAAATAACGATTGAATTAGTTGTTATTCGAAAATCGCATACATGCATAAAACATTACTCCAAGAATATTATAGTTCTTATAACTGCAATTTGTACTATAAAAACCCTAATTAACAAAACGATTACGAATAATACGATGATACTCGAACGTTTTACCGCAAGTATTCGGCGGAAAAAATTGTTTGATCTAGTTTGCATTTCAAAGAGCATTGTTCCTGATGGAACCTTTATATATTTTCCCTCGTATAAATTTTTATTACTAATAAAATGCTCAAAAAGGAAAGAAATCCTAAAATGGAAATAAAAAACACAAAAAAATTCTTGCTTTAAAACGAAAGTTTATTAACAAAGACGTTTTAACTCGAATGTTTCTTTAAATAAAAAAAAATAATTTTTATATTTATTTTTTTCCTTTCATCGGCCATTAAAAAATAAACCTTCTTATTAAATTTAAAACGTTTTGTAATTCGTATCTTCAAATTCCGTAAACTGTGGATTGTTTCTATCATTATTTACGTTTTCTCGTTGCTTAGAATTCAAATTTTTTTGCGGTGATTAATTTGTAAATGTTTATGCCATCAAATGCAAATAAAACGCGTTTTAAATACAAGAAAATAAATCAACTGTTAATCTAAAATTACGGCAATTAATTTACAATTACTTGAACCTATTTAATTAGGTTTAAATGAATATTTAGTGCAGACGTACGTTTATTCTATACGGCGCTTTTCTCGTTTAAATTATTCACTACTAAACTATCTAACGTCAGTAATAGAATTAGTTCGTTTTATCTTGAAATTCTACAGCTACAAATAGTTCCTTATTATAATTATATGGTACTAAAATTACATTTACTTTGAAAATTTCGGTGTAAAGCAACCGTCTAATGCTTAATTATTCAACTAAGCTTTATTAATACAGAAGCTTCTTCAAATTATATTGTTTTTTAAAGTTATTACGAAAGTAGGCTACGGAATAGTGGAAATCTAAACTTCTTTAACGTCTACCTCTGTACCTTACATCTAATTTTAGTTATTTTTATCTTTGACAAACAGGGCTGTGTAAGCTCTTTCGCGATTTATCAACAGTGAGACGTTTAACAAGACATGTTTCGTAACAGTCAAATAAAACATCTTTGTTTCCTTACATAAAGAAAAGTCGAGATGCTGCAAATACTAATTGATAAAATAAACGATCTTTAAATCTACTTTTAAGTTACCCACCAGTTTGTACCACATACTAAAAATTACACGAAAAACCAAATATTATATAAACGCCAGATCTTTCTATAATTTTTTTAACACAAATTTTCTGGCCTTTTAGGTTACTTCAAATACTAAAATTTAGAATCTGATTTAAAAAAAATGAATGTGAATTTTTTTCTCACAGTACCCATCGAAATTAGTCAATTAATTAATGGTTTCGCAACGTATTTACGTGTTATTTTTTCCAAGTAGACTAAATACAAATGTTACCTTT
Organism: Aquatica leii; assembly: GCA_035610365.1. Taxonomy (NCBI): domain Eukaryota; kingdom Metazoa; phylum Arthropoda; class Insecta; order Coleoptera; family Lampyridae; genus Aquatica; species Aquatica leii. Next base: position 2,471,558 of record CM069436.1, read on the forward strand.
GTTTTTCTCAGATTAAGTTGCTAAAAATTAATTTCGAATCCAGAATGTCTGAAATACGTGGGCACTATTATTTAAAAATTATGCTTTGGACCGAAAAATTACTTCGTGTTTGAATTAAAAGGCATTAAATATTTAAGAACTTAATCAAAAAAATGTTTGTATAAACACTGTATGTAGGTTATTTCAACGTAGTTTATAAAATACAAGTACATCGACGATGAGAATGATTTGTTTCCATTTAAAACAATACGATTTGATTGCATAAATTGTATGAAAATTCAGACACTTTTCAGGAATAAAGACATTTTTCTTGACAATAAAATTGACAAGAAATCAATACTATGAATTTATTCAGTACACGTCAATTTGACGACCCTTATTTATAGGTGTGAACACTGAATAAACAATAAATAATAGATAAAAGCAAATACAACTAAAGCACATAATGCAACAATTAAAAACGATGAAACTTTTCTACACGATCTAAAAATCTTAATTACCGCCCCCGTTTCGGCCACTACAAATCTATTCGTTTAATTTTGAAAATATACAAAAGAAGATACAAATTCATTAAGTTTATAAGCTCGAGTAATTAATATTCGCGTTTCGTCCCGTTGTTTGTAAATTTTATCTACCGTATTTACAAATGTCGTACGTGTATCTACTTAATAATTATTTTATATACAAGCTAACAATCGCACAGCGGCGCAGAATTTTTCCATTAAGCTTTTAAACAAATTTTACTCATCAAAATTTAATTTAATCTCGTTGCTTTTCTTTTTTAAGTTTTGCTTTATCCGAATTAAAATGTTGTAGGTATATTTAATTCAATGTGATTACTACCAATAAATTGTGTCCGTTGCTTTGTATGAATACAAATTTTTTTTAAACTCGCACCGAAAAATAAACACAATTTGTTTGTAAAATTAATTATTAAACATAAATTTCCCGGGACATTTTCTCGTGATCGCGTCTAATTAGAAATTTGTAAAATGTTTGCTCATCAAAAAGTTTTATAATTGAATTGTTCTCGACCCTGGTTTACGTTACAATCGGGGAACAAAAGTTTTGCCTTCTAAACTTATTTTTTTTTCGTTCCGACCGTTTAAAATTTTTACGATTAGGTCGCTAATTAGCCACGACTTTCTGTGTACGAAACACGCTTTTAAAAAGCCAAAGCTGAATATGGCGACATGCTGTCGTAAAAGATCTTTACAACGCCTGAAAATTCTAATAGACATAACGTATAGTGCCTAACATTACCGTTTACGACTGGAAAATGCCTCGTGTATTCCATAAAGCTTCAATAAAGCAAAAAAAATATCGCCATTATTATATAAAAAAAATTTATCCGAAATTTCGGAAGTAAGTTTTATTTAAAACATGTCAAAATCAATTTTATTTAATTTTCGTGCAAACCGTTTTTGTGACCGTATTAAGCACTAAGTAGATTATAATTCACTTTAAAATTAATTCCAATTTGTGTTGCAAATAACAAATTAATTAAGGGAGATAAATTGAAGATTAAACGATATAGAGAAAACGTGTTTCGATAAAAATTAAAGCTATTAGTGGTTTTTTTTAAAACGCAAATTAAAAAGTTATTCATTCGAACGTTTTTAATTGAAATTATATGATAAAAGCGCCGTTATACGGTTTCGAATCTGGAAACATTTCTAAACTAAGTCAAGACGACCCTTTGACGAATTAATTGCCTAATGAAAAATCAAGCACCAAACGATAATTAAAAAAACTCAAAGAATAATTTAGTTTGTGCATTAAACCATAAATTTCAAAACTTGTGTTTTTATATTATAAAAAACTACTAAATTATCTGAGATTTTTATGTATTATTGCTAAAAGTTTGACTAATCCCGTTATGAGTGTTTACAAATTTAAAATATTAATTAATTGTGTCCTTTATGTAAATTTTGTCTGAAATATGAGCAGAATTAATTTAAAAAAATGTCAAAGCAAAGTGGCGAAAACAATACCTTTTTCAGTAAGTGTGTTATAAACAAAATTTTTTAGTAGTATTAACAATCACTTTTAATTTTTGCAAAAAAAATTAAACATTTACTGTTGTTGTAAACATCGGTTTCGCATTAGCGTCATCTTTAGAAACGATCCTAAAAGTATTAAGAGACGCCAGGGTATTTGCGTTCAAGTGTTATAAAAATGAATAATTTACGATACGTTTAAAAAATACATTGTAAGTCAACGTTATATAAATGATATTTACTGTAGAGTCAGGACGTATATGACATTGATTGCAATGCAATAAAATTACATGAAATGGTTAAAAGAAGTTAAACCAGCAAAACAAAATAGTGCAAAACACTGAAACATCTAAAGCTTACTTTGAGCTAAAACTTGCAATTGGTAGCCATGTAGATAAATGACTAAACTAGAACACAAAAACTTTTGAGTTAGTAGGCCAAAAGACAAAGTATTTTGGTTTCATATGTTCAAAAAAATAAATGAATAAAACAGTTCTATCATCGGCTTACTCTGATCAGATCTTTTCCTAAAAAAACTGGAACTGACTACCATGCAATAACTAGAAAAAATCCTGTCAAATCTTTTATATTTTGATATATAGAGCATCTGATCAGGTGGTTTTATGAACGGAAGAGAAAAAAAGATTAAACCAAATCTAAATAAAACAAAAAAGATATTTTCTTAGTTCTGAAAAACATAAACGAACCTAGAATTAAAAGAGTAACAAAAATTATTCGTTTCAAAAATCGGCGGTGCCAATTTAATGCTTAAAGTATTTGTTTTTCCAAAAAAAAAACAAAAATGTAGCTTGATAGGCTCATTTTTCCATCGTCGGGTTAAACACATTGCTCACAAAAAGTTTCTCAACAACTGAGGGCAAAAAAACGACCACTGATCATCCCAGCAAACGTAATCAAAATTGGTTAACCTTAATCTAGCATTGATGAGACTTGGCTAATCCATCAGTATCTCAAAAAAATGAATTTTTTAAATTACTTTTCACAACATGTGCACAAATAGTCCTATCCTTTTGGATCTCTGTAGCTTCCCTCTAATATTTGCCCAAAAGTGCCTGACTCTGCCAAGTGTCTTAGTTTCGTCGAAGTGGACTGCATGCCTTGTGATTTTAAAAGTTGGGCCACCGCCAAACGCATGCTACTCCTCCTCATGTCTGCAATATGTTCGTTTAGTCTGGTGTTGATCTTTCTTCCAGTCTGTCCTACGTATACCTTCCTACAGAAACAAAGAATACTATATACTCCGAGATATTAGAATTTCTTCTTGGATTGTTTGGCTTTCGGGAACAAGGTTGACACATTTTTTGAGCATTGAAGACCACCTTAACTTCATTTCTCTTGAGCAGTATTCCTATTTTGTCAATGCATGCTTCAATGTATAGACCATAGACCTCCGTCAGTTGTCTAGGATCGCGTTGGGAATGTGCCCTCCCATAGTATCCATTTTTCAGTAGATCACTGTGTAGATGTTTCATTTCCTCTGGTTTACATATTCCTCCAGACTTGTCGTTGTATGTACATCCAATGAGCCGTCGGTTCTTTTGGTTACAAAAACATCTTCGTTGTTTTACGACCAAGATGTCGTTCATATATCCGTACCAAACCTTTAGTTTCAAATTCCCGGTCGCCAGTGCTCTCTTCTTCATGTAGATGTTTGCTACTACAGGGGACAGAAGGAACCCGATTGGTGCGCCGTCCGTTTATTTCTAATAAGATCCGTTAAACGTAAACACTTCGTGCGAAAACGAATCAAGTCGGCTAGTGTCCTATCCACGTCTTCTTCCTTTTTTAATTGACAGATTCGTTTCCTCAAGTGAGACTATACAAAAATACCAATTATTTTTTGTTGATTTTGCAGTACTCCAATTAAAAAAAAGATTTTTTGATTTACTGAGAGTGGTCGTGTAATGCAATTTTCACTAAAACAATATTGGGCTAAGAACTTTTCAGATTGAGTTTGTAAAGTAGAAGTGCTTGACTGATTCGTTTAGTCGTGTTGTTAAAAAGAAAATTTTAGTTCCTTTCGCTTGCAGGAATTTTAAAAGCTTGACCACACCAGTGATTTTCTTTTAATTTTTTTAGTTCAAGTTTTTTCCAAAGTAACACCTAATTTTCATGAAAACGAAACAGTTCCATCTTTCATACTTAGACTCTATGCTGTCCTTTTTTTCCGTGTTAAACCATGACTAAACGAACACATACTTTCGTGGTCTCGTATGTTCAAAAAAATTAAATAGTTCTATCAACGGCTTACTGTGATCAGGTCTTTTCGTAAAAAAATTGGCACTGACTATCATGCAATAACAAAAAAAAATCCTGTCACAGTTTTCATAAACGAGCTCCTTTCTTAATACATTTTTTCTAAGTTAAGTTCTAACAATTTCTTCGATCTTCGTAAAATTATCTGATTCGCTTTCTTTCTTCTTTTTCGTTCGTATTTCTAGTATAAAAAAATAATGCAGTTCATATTTCAACCAACATTGCACATTTAAAAGAAAGTTTTTTAAACGCCAAAAAAGTAATTTTTGATACCAATACTCACTGATTTCTTGAGATACGCCCTTTCTGTTTGAGATAACTTAAAAAGATAATAAAAAAGGAAAAACCTAAAGTTTAGTTTCCAGGCTGGTTACCGCCTCGGTAATAAATTTGACTTCTTGACATTTCGGTCATTATCTCGTGACCTCTTTCAGAAGATTCCTGAAATTGTTTTGTTTGTTCGTTCCTATTCACTGGTCTGTGACGTTTAAGTTGACCGGCTTCATTGAAATTGTTGCTATCCTTCTAGATCTCTACCACCTTCCCTGTAGATTTTTGACCAAAAATAAATGATTATGGCAAGTGTCTTAGACTACATGCTCTGTAGTCAGGAAGTATTCCGTTACCGCCGATCTCATGTTATTTCTTCTCGTGTTTGCAATATATTCAATAAGCCTGGTGTTGATCTTCCTTCCGGTCTGTCCTATGTATAAATTCTCACATGAGCAGTGAATGCTGTAAACCACAAGGTCTTGAAGTTTCTTCTTGGGTTCTTTAGATTTTAAGAATTAAATCTTTTCTTTAGCATTTAAGACCGCCTATTAAAAAATCCGTGCATCCTTAAATGTACAGTAAAAATCCTGTTTATCTGGTATCTTCATGTCTTGACCTTTCCGTCGCTTGTCTGCAGATTGCGATGAGAATGTTCTTCGTCATATCCATTGAAAGTAAACACTATAGACTTCGTGCGAAAGTGTATCACGTCGGTTAGTGTCCCACCATGCCTTCTTCCTCCAGGTGCCAAATAGAATATGTTCACCTCTACTGCAACAAAGATCTGATCTTCTAATACCGTTTTTAATCAAAATATAACGTCCTTGCCTCGTGTAAAATATATCTTTTAATTTAAAAATCCAAAACCAAGCAAATATTTGATTTTGACAAAACCCATAGTGTTAAGAAACGTCTAACTAAGACTTACGAAAGCTAATCTATCATTAAAAATCAACACCGTAGATGATACTTAAAACTCAGACAATCAATCCCAAGAATTTTTCTCCCGTCGGTCTTTTGACAACGTAAATTAATTGTTGCTGCTAAAACTCCAATCAATCTCTACGGCTCCTAACCATTTTCGTCATAATTTCCTCTTTCTCCGATTTCCTCATTTTTTTAAACCTTGGTAGATATCTTTGCCATCATACTTTTTAAATTCTAATTAGTCGACAACCAAGAAATCGTAAAGTAAAAAAAATATTAAAACTAGATGATTGCAGTTTTTAAATCAATTTCACGTGAGTAAAAAGTACACTGCTTTACAAATAATCATACAGAAAAAAAATCCTGTCCCATTTTTTACCCTTTCTTGATTTTTGACCGTTTCTTTAGTATTTCTAGCATAAAAAGATGGTGTAGTTCATATTTCAACCAACATTGCACACTTAAAAGATAGCTTTTTAAACGCCAAAAAATTATTCTTGATGCCAAAACTCACTGATTTCTTGAAATGCGCTCACTCTGTTTGAGATGACAAAACTTTGGTGTTTTGTACTGCATACTCTGTGGTCTGGGAGTATTCCGCTACCCCCGATCTCATGCTATTCCTTTTCGTGTCTGCAATATATTCGTTCAGCCTGGTGTTGATGTTCCTTTCGGTTTGTCCTATGTACAACTTCTCACAGGAGCAGTAAATGCTGCAGATCTCAAGTTTCTTCTTGGGTTCTTTAGATTTTCAGAATTGAATCTTTTCTTTAGCATTAAAAAACGCCTTTATCTCATTTGTATTCAGAAATCCTTGCATCCTTAAATGTATAGTAAAAATGCTGTTTATCTGGTATCTTCTTGTCTTGATCTTTCTGCCGCTTGTTTGTAGATCGCGTTGAGAATGTCCTTCTTCAATTCCATTGAAAGTGAACACTATAGATTTCGTTCAAAAGCGTGTCTGGTCGATTAGTTACCCATCCATGCTTTCTTCTTCCAGGTGTTGATGAATGAGTTCCGAAGCTTGGTCTACGGAAAGTAACAAAAACTGACCACAGTGTCAGTAGATTGCGAGTTGATACTCCGTATCTTGTCGATAAACTGGGTTAAGTTTTTAATGTGATGTTATGATTTTCCGGCAAGCTTCTCTAGACGTGCTAGCTTGTGGACGCCTGCTCCTGTTACGCTGACAATCTGTCAAAGAGGTGAGAACCACTGCTGTCTGTTGGTAGTATCTTCCTTCAATTGGGTTCTTTGTGATCTTCTGGTAGATGGAGTCCTCTAAGACACTGTTTATCTTAGCGATGTAGAACGCTGTAACCATGACCACTGTGGCATTCCCTTTGTTGGCTGAAAAGGCGGTGATTTCCTCAGCTTATGTTGGATTTGTGGTCGGACTTTCTTCAGTATGTCCATTGTCTTAATCCTTATTTCATCCTTAAGGTGCGTTGAAAGCGCTCTACCCGCAGTCTCAATGCCGCTGACTATGTCCTTTTTCAGAAGAGTTAATTCCTTTGATAAGTGTTGTCGTGGATGGTTCGTCCAGTGTGAGAATTGAGAAGTTAATGACTGCCCTGGTGGACCCTGGACGCTGTTATCTCTAGGTATAAACTGCACCTAGTTTGTCTAACTTCTTCTTCTGCACTTCCGCTATATTGGTTGCTTTGTTCGTTGTGATCCTGTCCAATGTGTTTTCGTTGACTGTTGAACCACGATAAGTGTACCCGCAAGAGTTTTTGTGCGGTTAAACCCAATTGTTTTGAGGATGTCTTGTCTAGATGTGGTGTTAAACTGATGAAACGCTTGAATCTGTTCTAATAACGAAAGAAAATTAAGAGTATTTGCAAAAACGACACAGAGTGTTCGTTTTACAGTGTTTTTTTTAAATTTTTTGACATGTATAATTTGATCCAATTTTAAGTTTTATACGGAAGCTATTTTTCGTTTTGTAAATTTGGAACCTCGATGTTAAAGAAGTTGACGAAAATATGTAGTGAAGAAGTATACAAGCTAGGAATGAAAATTAATATAAAGAAATGTAAAACAATGATCGTGAATAACAAGAACAAAGAAGAAAATAGAGAAATATACATTAAAGAAGAAAAATTAGAGAATGTAACAACTTACAAATATCTAGGAAGTGTAATAAAAGAAATAAATAACAGGATAAATAAGAGTGTTAAACGCGTTAAATAAGACAATTTTTGAAAAACGAGAAATAGACAAAAAAACTAAAATAAGAGTGTTAAACGCGAGTGAAACGTAGGTATTACAAGATAAACAAAAAGTAAAAATTAATGCGGCAGAAATAAAATTTCTCAGAAGGATTGCAGGAAAAACATTGATGGATAGAAAACGAAATGAAGAGATAAGACAAATGACACAAAAAGAAACAACAAACAAAATAGAAATGAAGCAGCTTAAATGGCATGGATCGGCGAAAAAGAGTAAGTAAAAGAAGAATAGAAAGACCTAGAAAGAATTGGATACAAAGAATAGAAGGAACAGGAAAAGAAAAGGGAAGATGATAGCAGAAATGAAAAATCTAGCACGGGAACGAACGGAATGAAAAAAGTGGTATCAGAAGAAATCTAATCCGACACCCTTAAGGGTATAAAGATTATGGAAGATGTTAAAGATAAATTTCATCGTTTTTTTATTCATTTTTAATACCTAAAATAGAATGGAATGTGTAGAAAAGTATTTAGATGAAAAAAATGTGATAAAAAGTCATAGAAGAAAATAATGTACTAGGTAGTTTCCACTTCGGTTTTTAGTGATCCAAAAAAACTCTCACGAAACCGATTTTAATAAATCCGGTCCTCTAATTTAATCTTTTTCTTGACAAGGAGAAAGGAATAAATTGAGAGAAAGCTCGTGTATGATACAAAACGTCCTTTAAATTAATACTAAAAACTTCACGCACCAATTCCAACGAAACCAAATTGACATCGTGACAACGATGAAAATCCGTGCCCCAAAAAATGCATTTCGCGTTTCGGTTTCATTTAATCATCGCATTCAAAACTTGACGCAACATTAATTTAAGACAATTCGGATTAAAAAGCAAATCCGAGTTGTGATTATGGAAATGCACTACGTAATTAACAAGGATAATCGAGTGGAAGCAATGAACCCTGTGCAACGCCCGCGCTGTCATTATGCAAAGACCCAAATGATAAAATCGCGGAATTAGAATAAAAGACATAACAATTATTCTCACGCGATTAAATATTGAAAAGTACAAAAACAATGATTATAGCAATCAAAGACCTAAAGTAAACTGCACATTACTACTATACTAACATTTTAATAATTGAAACGAAAGTAAGGTAATGTGAGTGTGGGTGCGACTAGTTTTGAATTTAGCTTGTGGGTGTGCCCGATTGCTTAAGAGAAAATTTAAACGACAAACATAAATTAATAAATCTAAGATTATATAAAGCGAGTGATTGTAAAAACAACGACTAATGCCGGAAATGAGAATTATTATAATTATTGAATTTTTCCCTCGCTTTTTCCATCTTATCAATTATCTTTGATAGCTTTATTAACACGCCATATCTCCTCGCAATTAGGTTATCGTGCCGAGAACAAAAACATTTACACTGTTATTTTGGTAATTCATGCAGGAAAGATTAACATCTTCTGACTATAAAGGGAAAATTTTGGTAAGGAAAAATGTTTTGCGTTTTCGCAACAATTACTATAAGCTTTGTGATATTTAATATAACGCGCCACTAAACAATAACAACTTAATCAGATTAAAATTATGCTAATTTCCCTCGACATCGAATATAGCACTTAATATTAGCGATTAAAATTAAATTTCGTAATAAAACGCAACAACGAAAGTCGAAGGATAAGACGAAGAAATTCTTCCAAAGGAAAATATGTATGGCAATCTATAAATAACTTTTGTTTCCGTTAAGAAATTTACAAGTTTTTGACTTCGTTGTTACATCACGTCTTACACAAAAGTCGTTCGATGCGAAAAAGGAAGATAACAAATTTGATGGTGCGTTAACAAAATAAAATACCAAGGTAGAGAAACTGTGTTTTGATATTCAAAATGTCGATGATTTTTAAGAAATAAATTTTTATTTTTATTGTCTTCTGCATACATAACGTATTTTTCTTTTTTTTTGTGACACCGCGAACTCTGAAATATATGGCTTTATTACTCACATTTTTATCAAGAAATTTACACTCGGCGTATATTGTCTTGCCGCGCTAAGTTTAACTACTGCCATTTTTCGCGTCAAAACCGATATTCTTTTTAGATTATATTTATGACGCTTTTTATTTCCGACCTTTTAGGTTATGCGAAACCATTTACAAGAAACTGTATGCATATATATAGTATTTCTTTTTCTACATTTTAAATATATCGATGTAAAATAACTTTGACTTTGTCCTGATAAATTGCCAACGGTTATAATCGCTTCTTACCAATACAATAACGCAGACTTACTAAATTAATTCTAACATGTATTCAATAGAGATTAATCAATTACAAAACCGCTTTCCCGTTAGCAATAAATAAAGTTGTACATAACCTCAATTTTAACGTAGCGGATACAAAAGCTAAGAAAACAATATTTCGAGAAAATTTCTCAAATCACGATTTTTACAAAATCGATTGAATTTGAAACTCCCGCTTTAAATTAATGATGAGGATATTGCGTCAAAATTGGTTATAGCACGAAGTTAATAAAACACTAGTAGAAAAGTAGGCCGCCATTTTTTTGGGGCGAACACGCGCGCTAAATCAAAACCCAACAAAAAACATTGTCTAAATAATCTCTTGTCACATTCAATGCATAAACAGCGCCTATTAGTTTATTCTAAATCCAGTTTAGAGGCAATAAAAACTTCCTAGACAGTTAAACTGTTGGTTGGAGTCCGATTTTTCATTTTGCTTTCAATGGAAATGCAATTTAAAGATATATAAACGTAATGCAATCTCTTTTGCTCTAGTTACATTCAAAAGCACACGTTTTATGATTGGCCATCTCTTTCTTTCAATTATACTTTGTCGTATCTAGCAATGATTGCTATTTTCTAACAACATTACAGAACAAAAATTACACCTCCGAGAATTTTCTTCAAAAACTTTTTCTAATAAGGAACGAAGTTTTTTTTTCTTCGTCTTTCAATTACTTTTATTTTTCTATTGCACAAAGGCGATTAAGCCTTTGTCAAATTTAAAAATCGAGGTTAAAAGTATCGATATAGGAAATTTGTAGCACTTATAGAGGTTTCGCTTTTGGCGTTATATAAATTTATGAGGAAATTTATAAAAAAGACCGCAGCGATATATAATCGCAAAAAGGACAATAATTTCCCTTATTTTTTATTTAAATTGCGACACAAAAGACCTAAATGAAAATCTCTTTTTTCGAAATTAATTCAAATTATATTAATGAAAGTTTTTACGGTTTTTACGCTTGGACGGTGTTTCAATAACCAATCATAATAAAAGTTTATATATTTTTTTATCGTCTTCAAAATGATCATTGCCGATTTAAGTATCTAAACGTTTATATACACTCTGTCGCAGTGAATTTTGAAAACGTATTTAGCCAAACGAAGTGTGTTTGATCTAAAACTTTGTAATGTTTTAAATGCGAAGATATAAAATATAATTAATTTTTCGATTGTTAAAATGAACGTTAATTTATAATGACCGCGTTTATGTGCTACCCTGTAATACCAACGTGATGTAAATTAAACCTAACGAAACGTAGCAAGATTTTATTGCTTAACTTTTCGATCTATAAAATATCTGTCAACATCGATAAATATGTCTAAAAAATAGAAGCATTTACATAAAGAAATAACTAGAATAAATCAAAATTGAAATAACACAAATATAATGAGGTAGTGAGAATAGAAAAAATAAGATTTGTTTTTTTATCACAGATTCATAAATGCCAAAAGTAGGTATTTTATTTTTATGTTTTCTTTTATATAGTCGCAGCCAAATTATTTCGACCGATAAATACTTCCTTTATAAAAAACATCAAAGATGGAAACTTCGTCATGTCACAAACTTTGCAATAACAGATTTTTTTAAATAAACCCATTCATAAATATACAATTTTTTAATGAGAAAATTACTTTGTAGTATATTTGTGGTTTAAACGCGTGTTCAACATCAGAGATAGAAAAAAATAATTAATTTAAAATACGCGGGCTTTGTCTTGCTATAGACTTTCGAACCAGTTTACAACGGACGACATCACCAAGAGAAACACTTCCTTGGAGAACTTCATCTACTAGAAGATCACAAAGAACCCTAACAGAAGATTGGAGAAAAAAGTCTCAGAAGTATCTTAGATAACAGCAGCACAGAGAGGTACTACCATCGGACAGCAGAATCTCTCACCTCTACGACCTTCCTAGGATGCAGAAACCTCTTCGACCGATTGTCAGCGCAACAGGATCAGCCACCCACAAGCTAGCAAGGTATCAGTCTACAGAAGTTCGTCGGAAAATCAGAACATCACATTTAAACTCAACCTACTTTATCAACAAAATACGGAGTATAAGACTAGAATCCACCGATATCCTGGTAAGCTTTGATGTTATTTACCTTTTCAGCAAAATCACCATAAACCATACTTAGAACTTATTTATCAACACCTGGAGGAGGAAGACGGTCACTGACCGATCTGATACGCACGAAGTTTACAGTGGTCACGTTCAACGAATTCTATTACGAACAGGCGGATGGCCCAGCAATAACAAGAGTTTGAGAAGAAAGCATTGGCGTGTGGACAGCACATTTGTAGTATGGTACGATAGCAAAAAAAAACCATCGACGAATTCATGGTGCACTTCAGCAACCAACCAAACAAACCTCTAGTTCCCCATGGAAGTGGAATGCAACGGGAGCATACCATTTTTAGATATCCTCGTAGACATAAAGACACCACACACGGACAGGTATCTAAACGCGTAATCACACCATCCGATGCAAAAACTAAAAGTGCTCCACTGAAGAATAGATACCACAGGAGGGACATGCTCAACGCGAGTCAAACGAAACCGACAGAGAGACCAAGAAGAGGTTACCAGAACAGAACAGCCAAATTCATCAGCAACGCAGTAACCAGCTTGAAAACCAAATTTTTTTACTCAATTCTAACAAATCTTTATTTTAGGTTGGTAGTACTGTCACTGACATCTGTGTCAAAATTCATGTCAATATTTGCATTTGCCCAACAGTTACGCACGTGTTTTTTGAACAACAAAAACTTAATTTAGCGATTTTTACAATGTCTAATTTTGTCAAGTAAAGAATTTGCATTCAATTTGTGTGAAAAATAAAACTTCTGCTGCAGGAACTTTGAGAACGTTGTAGAAGGCTTTCGGCGACTATCCTGTGACTCAAAAATGCTTACAAAATGTTTTTTTATTCACTCGATAGGCAATTTTGTATTTGGTGTTATTACTGTCAATTCTGATCGGATAACCTAGTTTGCCATTTTCATTCCGTTAACTGCAAAGAGAACACATGTAACTTAATGCTCTCTAAATCATTAGCTATCCAATCGTTTTATATTGAAAATCGAATGTAAAATCAATCGATGTTAATAGGAATAACCGCTGAGGTATGATGCACTTCTACGTTATGCGGTTAGATTTCACGTTCAGTTGTGTATCGATGTAAACCAGCATCTGTAGTTACTTTCGTTCGGGCGCCCTTTTTAATCGGTTATAAGCTGATTTGTACTAATTGCTTTACCCACGCCACTCTCCGATCTAAGAGCTGCCGCTCCCTTTACTTTATTTTAGATTAGGTTTAATGGTAATTTATGCACTTTAGTCAAGTGTAGGTTAGAACTGGTACAAATAATTGAAAGAAGTCAGAGAAAGCCTTGAAGACAAAAATCGCCAACATCAATTGATGAACAGCATGTCAAAAAAATCAACAATTTGGTGCTCAAAAATCATCGATTGACAATGAGAAGCCTCGCTGACACTGTTAACATATCATTTGAATCAGTTCATACCCTTTTGAAAGATACCTTCTGCTTGAAAAGAGTAAAATCTCGTTTAATGCAAAAACACTCAATTTTTTGGAAAAACACAATTGCGTTCAAATCTTTGAAACAATTCTTTCTAACTAAGTTAAAAATTAAAAAGCATGCTAACTGGAAATGAGACTAGGATCTACGCATACGACCCGAAACTCAACGATCTGGTGCTCAAATATCGTCGATTGACAATTAGAAGCCTCGCTGATACTGTTAACATTTCATCTGGATCAGTCCAGACCATGTTAAAAAGTGTTTTGTGCTTGAAGAGTAAAATCTCATTCGGTGCCAAAAACACTAAATTTAAAAATCTCGTTCAATTTTGTGAAACCATGTTTACTGACTATCGAGATAAAATGAAATGCTGAATAACTGGAGATGAGACTTTGATCCATGCATACAACCCAAAAACAGCCGACGAATCAAGCAAATACCGTCCAAAAAGTAAGTCAAAACCGAAGAAATTGGGTTAAATTAAAAAATCAAGATCACGTTAACGGTTTTCTTCGATTATCGTGGTACGTGAAGCTATTCGTAAAAAGAAGTTAGAATTACGAACAGACACATTTAGGTTTTTGCACCACGATAATGTACGTTAATTGACAATTAGGGACTTCGCTGATACTATTAGCATTTCATTGAGATCAGTCCAGACCATGTTAAAAGATGAAAAAAGTGAAATCTCGTTTGGTGCCACAAACACTATCAGGACAAAACTAAAGATATGACTTAGATCTATGCATGCGATCCAGAAACAATCGAGCATTCAAGCTAATATCGTCAAACTGAAAGAATCGCGCCACAGTCGTTAAAACACCAAAGTAATGTTATCGGTTCTTATTTAAGCGTCATGCAACGTTTACGTGAAACTATTCGCAAAAAAAAGTCAAAATTATGGGCAAACAATTCTTGGTTTTTGCATGACAAGAATGCATCAGATGGTGCTGCTTTGGTTCTTCAGGATCATTTCGCCAAAACTTAAACTCACATCGATACACAGCCGTCGTATTTGCCTGATTTGGCACCGTGTAGCTTTTGATTATTCGCTAAGCTCAAAAGACCGCTCTAAGGACACCGTTTCGACACGATTGAGAAAATAAAAACCGAATTATGATTTTTCAGAACATGTGTGAATGGAACCGATCCAACAAATAAACGTATAACGCTAAAACCGTTTGCGATTAATGCATTGCTGTCGTAAACAGCAGTTTCGGAATAAGACTAAATTTGACTCGTGCTGATTCAAGTACCTATAAGTTGTCAAAAACAATAATACGATCGCTGAAAAACCTGAATACCATAATCACCCAACTGAACAAATCTTAGAGATTTACAATCCAACTTTTGCTGTTCGAGCTCCTAAAATAGTTAAATATCGATATGAAATTTGGCGAGTGCAAAAACCTTTTTTTTTATGTAGCTCCAAAAGAACGAAGGGCGCAAGGCGTTTCTAAAGCAATGTAGATGACAAGGTTGCAAGTTTTGCGAATAGTCCGTTGTCAGGATTTTATGAAACAGACTTCTCCATTTATTGCTGTCCTGTGCTATAAATTTAGCTTGTCTTATGACACTTTCTGTAATTTGAGGTCCTGTAGAATAATTCTCTTCCATATGTCCTTTAAGTCTACCTCGTTTTTCAGCGTATAGACTATCCATTAACATTGTTTTCTATTGATTTTTTCTTCTGAAATTGCGCATAGCTGATGATTTGTCATTTTTTCTAGCGAAAATATTCGATGAATATGCCTACGCAGCTTCCTTAATAATTTGATATTTTTCGTACTTCAAATCTTCCTTAGAATAATAAATGCACTTTTCTTTCGTTCTGGAGAAGCGTTTAACATTTTAAACGCATGCAACCTAATTCTCAGCAGAGTATTTTGAATCGACGGCTATCCCATCGTTTTGTAGTAAAAAATCGAATCTAAAATTGATCGATGCTTATAGCAAGAATCGCTGAGGTATGATGCATCTATAGGTTTTGTAGTTAACTTTGATTTTCGCTCTTCGTTTGTGTTCAACGTAATTTGTGATGTGTTCTATTACATTTTTTTTCAGCTTTTAGGGATGTTGTTTTACGAGCCTTCCTGGGTCTAGTAAGGGCGGGGACCGATTGTAGGTACACATATTGTTATGTTATTATCGGTTTGCTCACGACCAGTTTGTACTGGGTGCTATCACGAATTAGACGACCACTTTTCTTGGTGATTCAATTGACTATGCGTCGTATTTAAAGACATCACGCTCTCCTACTTTTAACGTTTGTTATTATATTATTTGTGTTAACGTAAGGACATTTTTAAACTAATAGTTGCTAAATGTAGAGCAGTGTGTTGGTTATACCGCCCAGTTAAAATCTATTTTATTATAATTGTATGTGTAAATCCGTTGTCGAGCCTTTTTAGTTACAAACTTAACAATCGAATATGGTGCCCGTATCAATTTATGAATATAACCTTTATCTTGATCCATGCCTACTCTTCGACAAGGTGAGCTAGTTCAGGAAAGATCCACACTAGCATGAACTTTTAAACCAGCTATTCTTCTATCGATGTCTTTCTATGTACGCTCACTAAGTAGCAAAATTACTCGACTTTTTCTTACTTACGTGTACCGTTTTCTATGACAGCGAAATTACCCAGCCTTGACGAACTCCTGCCTTTATGCTGATGTTCTCCAATAATCTGTTATGGTGTTGGACAGTAGTTTAATTATTCTTGTGATTTTTTTAGGTAATCCATAGTAACTCACTATCTCCCACATCGCTGCCCATGAAACCGAATCAAACGCCTTTTCAAAACCGATAAAATTTACCCAAATGTTTTGATCTTTTTCTCTGTTGTTTGTTTCAGCATCGTATTTCCCCAAATTCTGCTTGATTTTATCTTACTTTAGTATAAGATAAGACCAGGAGAGACGCCGCGCCAGGAGAGATGCCGCAAGGGCGGTATTTCTGGCACTTGTGAACAGAAGGCGCTGCCGGTACAATATGTGTTGGGATAACTGTCGTTAATACCCGGCAAACTGTTGCGGGTGTTGTGTTTTTGTAAACAATCTTCACGCCGTAAATTTGTGACGCCGCTTTGTTTCGTAGTGAAACAAGGCGGCGATCCAAAAATCCTAAATGATATTGCGACTCGGCCAGATGTTGGCTATGTTGCAAACGCACTGCGTCAGTTGTAGGTTAATTTAGCACTGTTTACACGTTCTGCCATTGTGCGGCATCTCTCCCCACAAAAAGGAGAGTTGCCGCACTGGAAATAGGGAAAGATGCCGCATCGTTTATTTTAAGTTTGGCCAATTAATTCGGCTAATAGCATAGTAAAGAATAAATTCTAGACGTAGGACGTAGGTATTATCAGTAGTAGTTACCTTTATGCATATTTACCATATTATTTTCCTCGTAGAATATGCCACAAAAATATAAAAGAGCAGTAATTGCTCGACCTAAGACCACATGAAGAAGAGCAGCTACGTGAAGCTATTGAAAAAGTGAACACTGGCGAAATCAGTGCAAGAAAGGCATACAGACTCTACAACGTACCTCCAAGAACGCTGAAACGAAGGTTACAATCCGGAAATTATGAAAAGGGTTCTCTTGAACCTTAAGGTACCTAAAAGTCTTTATTTGACAGAGTTATTTGAAGTTAGACAGAAATCGTTTTTCAGGCATTCTGGGAAAAGACAATGAAAACAGGCTTGTGTCACATATTCAACGTTTGTCAGCAGCTGGATTTGCACCGGATAGGCATACAGTTCGTACACTTGCTTATAAATTTGCAGAAAAGTTAAATGTCAAACATAACTTCGATGCGGAGAGAGAAATGGCAGGTTTTGCTTGGATGCAGTCGTTTTTAGAAAGACATCCAGAACTGTCCGTTAGGCAAGCAGAAGGTTTGTTATTATCCAGAGCACGTGGAATGAATCGAGATGGCGTCAGAAAATGTTTTGAACTCTTCAATCAAATTCTAACAGAACACAGTTTATTAGAAAAACCATCCCATATCTTTAATATGGATGAGACGGGGGTACAACTTATAAATAAACCCGGGAAAGTTATCACCACTAAAGGAACTAAGGATGTTCACGTCCTTACATCGAAGGTGTTACGTGCATAAACTTAAATAATGCATTACCCTGTATATTGGTTTAATTAAAAATTACTTTTATATTTCTCGACGCCATCTATCGGGTTCGTTGGTCACTTCGTATTGAGTAGGCGACATCCGGTGAGATTTCCGGCATTTTGACTTTAACATCGTGCATGTGTTAATCTATGTCTGCGTGAGTGAAAAATTCGTTTTCTAAAATCATCCACGTGTTGGGACACGATGGAAATTAAAAGTTTCCTTAACTAACTAATTTATTCACGCAGAGTAAGTGGGTTTTTGTTCTTTCTTTAATTAAAGGTAATTTTTATGTCTTTTTGTTAGCGCCATGTGCTACCTCCTAACTAGGGGCATTCTGGTTATAATTTAACGTCCACCAGGGAAAGTTGTGGCTTCGTTACGATCGTGTGGAGTATTCGAATCGTCAACGGCCGTTCCACCATCATCTGGCCCATTAACATCGATAAATATTTTGAGGGGACGATGCTAACTTTTATAAGGCCTACGAGTAGAAAGAATTAAACCACAGAAAAAGGGTACAAAGCATCCGACTACCGGGTTGTGTTATGTGTGTTTGCTTTAAAATTTAAGTAATGATTTTGTAGATCTGGATTTCGTGAGACATTAGTTTGACACGATTTGCGATTCAAATTGCTTACAGGATTAGGTGTCGGGGAAAGTACTTTCTTCTCACCAGTGGAAGTTCCTGTGTTTTGGTAAGTGATTTTATATGTTTTATCTCGTAGTCAACCAGGTCGCTCACGAAACTGTTGTGAATATTAATTCCGTAGTAATTGTTCTTGCTTATTGCTTATTGTGTATGACGTATGCTGTGTACTCCCAATAATTATTATGATAGTTTAATATTAATACCGTAATTATTATCATTATTTCGTGTATCTCGCATGCTGTATACAAATGATATGACTCTAAATTATTCTTCACTATTCATGTCAACGTAATTTACCTATGTACGGTGTGTTTCCGATACTACTGATTTTCTATAATGAGAATTCTTATATTCTGTGATAATCATCAACGATTCTAGATTAAAGCTGTTATTGTGGTTACTTGTTCTTTTATGACAACATACCTTTCTCTTTAGATCGTCGTTATCTAATAACAAACGTTAGCTACTCGAACAGCCGAGTATAAGGATTACGAACCTAACACCGTGTTACAAGTGTTTACCGTCTGTCTGGAGCGGGACAGAAGTTACTTTGGGATAAGCTCTGGCGCCCTGAAACACCTTTTATATATTTCTGAGAAACCTACCCCTCTCAACGACTATTGCGAGTTGGCCGTGCAGGTTCGTAAAATACCTAAAGCTTGTAACAAAGGAAAGAGGTGAAAATGTTACTGTTGTCGCCTGTTGCAGTCCGGATGGACGTTTTCTTCCCCCAGTTTTGATATTCAAAGGAGTGAATAAAAAGGCAGAATTTTCGGATGGCTTACCAGCAGGATCTAAGGTTTACATGAATAAAAAGTTATCATTCATCAATTCTGAGTGATTCCTCCTCTGGTTAAAAGAAGATTTCATTCCCAACAAACCATCTGAAAAATGCCTTCTTGTTTTAGATGGACATACGTCCCATAACACGGATATTGACATGCTGCAAGTAGCAGACGATAATGACATTATCATTCTCTGCTTACCGAGTCACTGTACGCAAGCCCTGGATAGAAGTTTTTTTGGTCCGTTCAAAACTTATTTTCAACAAGAAGCCCACCTCTGGATAAAAAATCATAGCAACAGAAATTTTACAAGGTACCAAGCAGGTGATGTAATCGAAAAAGCTTGGATCAAAGCAGCCTCTATAGCAAGTGCCATAAATGGGTTTAAAGCTTGTGGAATACATCCCTTACATCCAAATGCCATTCCTGACCACTATTTCAGCATAGCAGATGCTGCAGATGTTGTCACAACTTCTGAAACTACACCACTAGCATCAAGATCCGTCACACCTGATCTCGTGCCTATTGTAGAGCCTCAGCCTTCGGTGTCAAAAGCAAACACAAATTCACGCACATCAGCAACGAAGAATATCACCCAAATCGCCGATTCCAGTAGCTCCGATTCCAATGTTTAAGCGGAGGAAGCACTATGCGACAGTGTTCAATTCGCCCCAGAACATAGAAAAACGCAGGATCCAAATCGCAACGAAGACAACGGAAGTCAATCGAAAAGCAATAACGAAGAAGAGTTTAACCAGAGAGTCTATGAAGGCGCGAGTTCAGCGATAAAAGAACCAAGGTAAAGAAAGCAACTGTGAAATGGAGCAGCAGTGATAAGGAACCTTTTGCTAAGCAAGGAAAGAGCAATGCTAACGATGATTGTGAATGTGTGGAGTGTTTCGAACTGTACTCTGAAACAACTAAAACTGTTTCCTGGCTCCAGTGTTTAGAATGTGAACAATGGTTGCATGAAACGTGCACCATGTATGGAGAAAGGTGTAATTCGTGTTCCAGAAGTGCAATGAAACAAAAAAGGGAGCTGCTACTAGTACTTCATAAGGCGGCATCTCTCCCACCATGAGGGGAGAGATGCCTCTGCATACAAAATGATTTTTATTTTTTTATACCTATAAACTAAAATGTGTTGACTTTATTTTTTATGATACTTGTAGAGTTATGTTAATTGTTTGATACACTAGCTTGGAGAGTCCAAAAATACATGATTTTGCATGTTACAGTATTTCTTAGAAATGTGCGGCAACTCTCCTCGACTTACCCTACTTATGTAACATTTTTCCTACGTTTAGACATCATTTTTATCACTATTTTACTGGCATTTGATAATATTATTATGGGTCTAAAACTTTCTGATCGAGTGAGGTCGCCTTTTTTCAGTATTTTTATTATCACTTCCTGTGATATTTTCGCCCTCCCACATCTTGTTATTTCATATCTATAGAATGTTCTTTGTACACCTTTAATAGTTTGGTAGAGATATCGTCCATGACTGGTTTCTTTTTTATTTTTCGTCTCATCTAGTGACCGTTCGATTTCTTTCTTGCTAAACTCCCCTCGTTTATCTGTAGTTGTTGGGTTATGATATTGTCAGCCATTTTCTTGGTTTCTTCTTGTGTTGCAGATCTCCGTGGAATATCTTCTTCATTTTCCCCGTTACTTTGTGGTTTTGTTTAGAGCTTTCGTGGTTTTATTATTCCGCCTTCGTCGTTAGGTTTTTGAACACATGTTTCTTTGTCTCATTTTCTCCTTTTCACTCAGTCGTTCTTGTCTCTATATTTTATTTCAATGCTTTTCTTATTTCTCGTCTTTCCTCGATAGTATTTATCGTGTCGCGGTTTATTTATCTGCTGGTATATCCGAGCGTGTCTGAGGTTGTTCTATGAATTGATTTAGCCAAACATTTTCAGTTCTCCAGGTTAAACTTGGGTGGAATTTTTCAAGTCAATAATTGTGACATACAAAAAAGAGAAAGAAAATTCAAATCTACAATAGTTTCTCAATGCACGTTATAAAGTAAAGTAAAATCCCTCAAATGGACCAGAAAAATGTTTTCATCAACTCGAAGAATAAACAAATAACTGTCACCTTCCGACAGTCGTGCTTTTGAGTAGGTTTACATAGCAAGTCAAATAAGCCCAATGGACTTTAAAATAGTGTATATGAGATAAATTCAAACAAACTAAATTAAATTGCTGAATGCCTTAATAAACGAATTTGCGAACTTAAGAAAAAGTAAGTTTCAGCATACCTGTCACAGACAACGCCCTTTTCATTAAAGCTTTTAATAGAATACAGGGTCATCAGTTTTTAATCGACGTAAATACGATTGCGTTATAATTTTTCATTATATAAATAAATAAATAACATTAAACGCGATAAAGATAAATTTCTAAGTTTAATTTAACACTCAACGTTGTTTAATGCATCTACAAATGAGGCAAAGTAAAGTTCAAAGAGAGTTTTGCAAGATAAAAGCTAAAAAAGATAAAGCAGAAAAGATTACTTGCGACTTTAGTTAAAGAAGAAAAAACAAAATTACTAATGATTGTGGAAAAGTTAAATTTATATTTTCCAGTGTTTTACTTGAAACAAATTCAAATTAAGTCTGTGAAATCTTTGGTATAAACGGAGTCTATGATGTAACATTTCGTAGGTACAAGAAAGCAAATACAATGACTGACAAGCTTGCCTCGTTTACACTATTACGAAAAAACGTAATAATGATTAATAATGGAGTATTTAATTTTTTTAAAACCCTTTTTATGTTTATTTAGAATTCGTACACTGTTCTTTTAATAAATCTTTTTTAATTAGTTTCTTTTTGCGTTTGCGTTCTTTCGTATTTTTATTCATAAATATTTGTTGTGGCAAAAATGTATAAAATATCTTGGGAAGAATTTTCTTTCTCCCGTAATAAAGTAACTGTAGAATGTATTATCACACAGACGTTTTAATAAAGGTTTTTTACAATGGCGATGAATGTAAATATTGTAGAGCTGCTGTGCAATATTTAGAAAGACAGCTGTGTTTGTCGTTATTGAAAAATCGCAAATATTTATGCACAGGTATCTTAGTTTAATTATACATGCTTTACGTAGTTAAAAAGAACAAAAAAAACTTAAGAAGTGGGTAGTAAAGCAACAAATTTTATAAGTATTAAAATAATTCCTCTTCAAACGATCGTATCAATTTAAAAACGAAAACCGTTATAAATGTTCATTCTCACCAAATAACGTTTGATGTATGTATATATATGTAAGTAGGTGTTATTACCAAGAATTTTTTTTTAAATTCCGGTATTTGATTATAAAATAAAACAAGATTTTATATACGGATTTAAAAAATATGTATTCAAATTTTTAAACACAAAACCATGCTTAAAAATGACGAGCTGCAAAAGCACAGGAAAAGAAAAACTCTTCTATTACCACTACTGCTATAACACTACTAAAAAGAACTACAAAATGACGTAGACGTGTTTTACTGTTAATTCTTTTAAATTTGATTCTGGAGAATATCGAAGAAACTGCAATGTCCTTGAGAAACTCACGTTTTATATTCGTGGTGCTGTAGCACCTAAAACGCCATTAGAAAATAGAGATCTGT
The DNA here is from genome assembly GCA_035610365.1 of Aquatica leii. Taxonomy (NCBI): domain Eukaryota; kingdom Metazoa; phylum Arthropoda; class Insecta; order Coleoptera; family Lampyridae; genus Aquatica; species Aquatica leii. Next base: position 2,494,268 of record CM069436.1, read on the forward strand.
AAAGATACTCACAAAATTACATAAAAACAAAAAAAATGACACAATTGTCTATTTTGAAACTAAAACTGCTCAAGAAATACTTCTAACAAAACAAAACGTTTTTTAAAACAGTCGAAATATTGAAGTTTATGTAAAACTGCCATTGGAATATTTCACTTTAAAAAATTTTTCAAAATTTATAAGATTACGAAATGCAAAAACTTGTCATTTTATGGAAGAATAGCCGTACAAATAGTTTGTAAACAATTAAAAATTTCTACAAGTTTTAAACCTTACAAAAAACGTTTTCAGTCAAGTAAAGTATGGTTCTGATGGTTTTTGGTAGAGTTTATCTAAATGTGTTAATTTGAATTTGTAATGTTAAAAAATCTTGTTATACTTCTCGTTTTGCTCAGTTTAAACTTCCTTTGGCTAGCAAACTAAAAAGTAGCACGTGTTATCAAAATGCTCAGTGAAACGTTTAACTTAAAAATCTTTTTAATGGGGTAAATCGAATAAAAATTCAATAGATGAATGTGAAATAATCGCTGAGGTAAAGGTGCATTTTTATTTTGCGGCGAGGTTTAATTTTCATTTGTCCTTATACCTTTTCATTACTGTCACGTAATAACTTCAAGAATTTCTTTAATTGCTAGTAATTACTCCGTTTAGGATTTATTTTTAATGGTCGTTAACTAAGCATCGTCTATAATATTCATCGGTGAAATATCTTGAAGATTTCAGAGCACAGCTCTCCGGCATACAAATTTAATTTAAATATAACACAAAATTAAAAGATTGTGTTGTTTATGAGTATAAACGACTTTCGGCTTAGACCGCGTCGTAGTTAAACACCCCGACTTAGGCTTGGTCATAGTCTCTTCTTGAGACCCAAAACGAGAAGTAGAACTTGGCCTTTGACACTTTTTCTTTCAGTGACATTTACCACTCTGAAGATGCAAGCTGCAAAGTCTTGCGAAACGTCAGTTTGTTTGGGTTCACGAACGACAATACGACAAAAGACCAAGTTCTACTTTTTGTTTTGGCTCTCAAGAAGAGACTAGGACCAAGCCTAAACAGTCTGGGTGTTTAACTACGACGCGGTCTAAGCCAAAAGTCGCTTATAATCATAAACATAACCGCAAAAGCTTAAGATTTTAGATTGTGTTGTACTATCCAATGTAACCTACGCAATCTATTTGTGATACTACGGTTGCTTTATTTTTCAACTTTTTAGGGTATGTTTATATGCCACTAGCGCTAGTAGCAGTGTAAATATGTAAGTACCCTTGTTCTGTATTTAAAAAGTTTTAGTGTAGATCGTATGTACGACGAGCAAGTATACGCTTGCTGTCAAGTATTTAACGCTGTTCTTTTTATCTTTCAAATCATTCAAACTTTCATAACTTCATATTTCAATATACATGAAATTGAAATTACTGTGATATAGTTTTACGAATACTTGTTCAACTAATATTTCTTTCTTTAAACGTTGTCGCTGAAATAAATGTTTACTTTTTGTTAGTTTAGTTCTGTCCTATTGGTCTTGCTTAAGTGTTTACGGCTAGAAACGAGCACCTGGAATCTTTCTCTCGTTTTAGCGCCTTTTTAACAGATTATAATCGGCACATCAAAGACAAGCTGAATTCTATTAGTTAATGTATCCACCCCTTCTCCAAAACTTTGAGCTGCCGTTGTTTTTCTTTGCTGTAGATTAAGTTACAGGTCATTCATGGCACTTCAGCCGAGTGCAGAACTTACGACAAAATTTAATCTTTTGGAATCCAACATAATTCTTAAGATTAGATCAGCCAAAGGTAATTTTGAATAAACTCAATCACTTTACACAGGGTTACAAATGAAATACTAGTACGAACCCATTGTAGAGGAAAGTAGTTTTGCAAAGTTCAATAAAAGTTTTGCCGAATTATATAAACACTACAGAAACCTAAAAATCCTAATAAAAAATAGTATGTATTGACCTTAAAAAAGCGTTTGACAGTATGAAGCTAAAGATAATTCTACACTGCTAATTAGAAGTACACCAAAATAATCTATTATTAGGACAATAAGGTCATCTGCATCACTAAGAAAACGAAAACATGACGTAGTTTTGATCTCAAAAACAATTGATAAATCTCAGACTTCTACACAAATCAATTTCGACAATACAAAAATAATCTAATCTAACTTCAAGTTAATTTCCGAAAAATGAAGACGTGCATTAGAGGAGAACGGGGTAAGATGAACTTCTAAAATTAAAAAACAGAATCATTTCTTTATGAATAAATGTGCAATGAAGATTTCCTTGTAGAAGCTATAAGTAAAGGACGCGAAAGATCCTTGTTATAACGCAACCGTAATAAAATACGGTATTTCTAAACCGACCTTAACGAGATACTTCAAAAAAAACGCTACAGGTAAAGAGTTATCAGAGAACGGAGGCAGTTTAAAAAAAACCTTTAATGCCCAGCAGATTAAATAATTTGCTACCTAACAAAATGTAATCAACAAGGTCTTAAGTTAACTTCCACACAAGTTCGGAAGGTATCAGAACATAAATTCGACAGGAAAGAATTTGAGTCTCAGAAATCTACAATGAGGACAAAACTGGTCAGTGACAGCTGAGAGAGGTCGAAATATAACTTTAGTGTGTACAATGAATGCTGCTGAATCATACTTACTTCCATTTTTGATATTTGGCCGAGTTAGAATAGTTGTCCTCCCGGTTCTTTATTCTTCAGGCTCGATGACAGCAGAAACTTTTTTTTTAACTCTACTTGAAACAATTTACGCTTTATACATATATAGATGATCCTTTATTGTTACTAGTTGATGATCACAGTTCCCATATTTCTCTTCCTGGAATCAACTTTGTTACAGTCGAATTTTCTTTACGTACGCCTATGTTGTTACGGACGAAATTTTCTTTACGTACGCCTATGTATTTTCAACGTGAAATTAGATTCGGGTTGACGCCCTCTAACGTTCGTTTCTCGTTGCGATTCATTTGGCGGAAATTCGTCACACGTGAATGATATAAAATGGTCTGGACGCATTGAATAGTTATGTTATCTATTACCATCTGAAAAACCAATTATAATTAGTGAATGATCTAATTGTTTCAAAGCGTTACAGGGTAAGCTACTGTCGTCTTTTAGTAACAATTTCGTTCGTAATGCTTTCTTCCTTTTAACAGCCATTTTGCGTTCCTTTCTTTTACATCTGGTACCTTATCGATAAATGGCTATCGTAAACGACTGCTAAATACGTCAGCACGTTGCCGTACACGGGCACCAGCGTAAGGCGATTTCCACGCCACGAAATTGGGGTCTTGCGGAGCCTTCCAGGGCAAAGAATGCTACACGTGGATGACACGCCGTGACTTGTATTAACCACCTATTTGTGTTCCAACGATATTCAGTAGTCGATACCAATTTACGAAGGGATGAACCTCGACAAATATTTGGATGGGACGATGCTAACTTTTTCTTTATAAGGCTTATGGTTATAACGTATTAAACCAAAGAAAAGGGGTAGCACAGCATTCGACAAATGGGTTATCTTATTTATACTTTCTTGTACCTTAAGTAACGATTGTTGTAGATGTTGATTTCGTGAAACATTAGTTTGACACGAGTTGCGATTCAAATTGCTTACAGGATTACGTGTCGGGGAAAGTACTTTCTTCACACCAGTGGAAATTCCTGTGTTTATGGTAAGTGATTTTATATGTTTTATTTCGTAGTCAACCGGGTCACTCACGAAACTTTTGCTATTAGTCTGTAATTATCGATATTGTTGTTTACCAGCTAGGTAGTAAATTTTACTTATGTTGAGTTGCGCATGCTGTGTACTACCAACGATTGATTAACGTTAGTGCTATATTAATTTCGCACGCTTTGTTACGATAAGTTAACATTAACTTAGTAATTTATTATCACTGTGTTTGATTGTCAGCAATGCCATATTACTAATTATTTTGTGTACTTCGCATATTGTTTGCAGACGAAATTTACTACCATCTACTCTTCGCTAGTCATGTCAATGTAATCTACGTATGTGTTGTGTGTTGCCGATACTTCGGATATTTAGTTATACTCGAACTAAAATTATTCTTGGTCATGTTATCCAATTGTTATCAATTCGAACGTTAATCTATTTATCATTATAAAGGAATTAAAGTGAAATTGTGATTAACGACTTAGTTTTTTTTTCTTTCGCTTCTTTCAGCATTACGAACCTAACATCTTGTTACAAGTTGATACCACCTGTCTTGAGCGGGACAGAAGTGACTTTGGATAAGCTCTGGCGCCCTTAAATATCTTTTCATTATTATCTAGGAACCCTCCCCTCTCACCGACTATTGTGAGTTGGCCGTGCAGGTTCGTAAACTAGCAAAAAGCTTGTAACAACTTTTCCCGAGAAAATGTGATTATGCACCCTCCACATACACACGACTAATCGTCTGCAACCATTAGGCGTTTAATTTTTCAGGTATTTTAAAGCATTTTACAATAAAATGTGTAATTCTTTTTTTTTAAACCATCCAGAAACTCCAATAACCGATAAGATCTGTGTTTAGAGAGATTTACTGCAAAACGACCAATGTAAATAATGCTATTAGCGACTTCAGAGCTTGTGGCATTAAGTCTTTTAACCTCTGGTTTTTGAAGGCAGTGAATTCGTATCTTCAAAAACAACTGAACGTATTGAAACGGTAGTCAAACAACATATAACAGTATTATAGCTGGCGCCATCTCGTGGTTAACGAGCTCATGTATAAAATGTAAACAAATTGGTGCTATAGTGATCTTAGTATGTCCATACAACTACCAACATGCTAAGATCACTATAGTACGAATTTGGTAGTCAGATACCTCTGAGTGTGTTGCCTCAAAAAATAATATCTGTTCGACAGATCAAACCAAAAATCCGATAGTGACACATAAACGTCAATTATTTTTCGACAAAGACATTTTAAATGAGTCCCTTCGACGTTACGCGTTAAGTGCAATATCTCAACGGTCCTCAGACCCTATGAAGACAATGTCATTTTCTGTTTGGCACTCCCATAAAGACACAACTAGAAGGAAAACCAAGAAAGATAGAAAAAAACAAAGAAAAGGAATACAATAAAAAGCACAAAAGAAATCTACAGAGAAAAAGAAGTCGATCGTTGAAGTAATTCTATGAGATTGATATTGTAACGAATTTTATTATTAAAACTAATTTATATATAGCGCTATTACTGACACTTGTTTACGTTAAAGTCACGTACCAGATTATTCACCGTAGATTTATCTCACACGCGTTAACGACTTATTTATTTAGACTTGAATAATCTTCTTAACACTGCCGTCCTCGAATTACCGGAAAGAACTGACCTCGGATTTCTTTGCACAGTATTTATAATTTTGGCAAAACCTTCTCGTATGTTCCACATCCTTCGGTGAACGTTCTAGAAATCCTCGCGAAGTTGCGAATAACTTCTCAAACGGTTCAATATATAAATAAAAAACAGGCAACCTCGTACACAACTACTACTTAACTTAACTTAAAATTCTTTATAGCGAATTAGGGGAGACTCGAAACCTTTTCTCAGATTCAATTCCAACGATTGAACGTAATGAAACAGTTGTAGTGACGTGGAATTGGTGTGCTTTCGATGTGTTTTATTGGACTTACGCTCAACGTATTAATTTGTGATGCGTCACTATTTAATATGCTATTAATAATTTAACTACGTTTCTTTTTAAGATCATAATTAGTATTTCTTTATTTAAATTTACGTACTTATTGTGTACGGTGACGGATTCAGATCGAGTATAAAGCAGCGATTGTGAGCTTACACTTTGCCTCAGATCGAGCAATAATATTATTGAAGTAGTATATTTTACTTACAATTTAACTAAAAAGACTTCAAAACCAGGTAAGCCGTTTTATATAATAATGAAACCTTCTCAAATTCAAGAGCCTTCTCGAAGTTGTTATCCATCTTCTAGAACGTATACGGAAAGATATGGAACATTCGAGAAGACTTGCCCCGGAAATTACGATTCAATAGCATCGCCTAGGGAACAATTGCATAGCATCTAACTCGATGGCAAGATCAGTGGAAGATGCGTTCAGTTACTGGTTGACACAGAAGCGATAAAGACCATCATTCGTCCTGACATCTTATTGGAAAACGAGAAGACATCACCAGTAACAGTGCGACTTCGAACGGCAACGGGCGAAGAAATACCTACTTACGGACAAGTCAAAGTTACCATTGGTTTGGGAAATTGAGTACTCGACCATCAAGTCTGGTAGCCGACATCACGGAAGAAGTTATCTTGGGAATGGACGTGATAAAGAAGTATCGGTTCAATTTAGATATGAAGAACGATGTCCTGAAGATCGACAATGAAGAAATTCCTTTTCATTCGTCAGAGAAGACAGCCGTGCGAGTGTTATTGAGTGAAGACGTGACTCTGCCTGCAAGAACTGGAAGTGTGGTGATGGCACGCCTAGATGGAAATCTCCAGAAAGACTAAATTCGCGCGATTGAACCAATGGAGGGCGGTTTAGTTGAAAAGAGACTTTAGTAAAAAACACGATGCCAGTAAGGATCTTAAACATCAACTCAGATGTGCTCGCGCTGGAAAGTGGTTCCAAAGGAAGAACTAACGTGGTGAAACATAAAATTAATACCGAAGACGCTCGGCCGATACAACATCCACGCAGACTTCCTTTAGCGAAAAGAGAGCAAGCCGAACAAATAATTACGGATATGGAGAAAGAATGCGTACTCGTAAAGAAGAAGGATGGATCAACGAGGTTTTGCGTAGACTACAGAAAGCTAAACGACGTGACCAAAAAGGACAGCTACACTTTACCCAGAATTGACGATACGTTAGACACCCTGTCAGGATCCCAGTGGTTTTCCACGTTAGATTTAAAGAATGGTTACTGGCAAGTAGAATTGGAACCCAAGGATCGTGAAAAAACAGCTTTTACGATTGGAACTGGTTTGTGGCAGTTCACTGTGATGCCCTTTGGCTTGTGTAACGCTCCTGCAACGTTCGAGCGTTTGATGGAGACCATTTTGCGCGGATTGTCTTGGAAGACGTGCTTGGTTTACCTGGACGACGTGATCGTGGTTGGAAGGTCGTTTGAAGAACACTTGAAGAACTTGAAGGAAGTGCCATGTATTTAAGAAAAAAGTGCAGTACCTTGGCCACATCGTATCTAGAGATGGAGTAAAGGCTGACCCAGACAAAACTTGAGCAGTGCAAGCATGGCCAAGACCAATCGACAAACATCAGGTCCGAAGTTTCCTTGGGTTGTGCACCTATTATAGACGATTTCTACCCGGATTTGCCAATATTGCCAAACCTTTGACAAAATTGACGGAAGAAAGGGCAGAATTTAGATGGAATGAAGACTGCGAAAAATCTTTCAATCAACTAAAACAGGCCCTAGTCACTTCGCCGATCTTGAGTTATCCAAGAGAAGAACAAGAAATTTTTAGTCTGGACTGTTTAAAGAAGTTTGCCGGCTATTGGGAATTAAGAAAACTAGGACAATGCCTCTCCATCCTCAATGGCAAGTACTTAGCCAAAGTAGTGTCCGACCACCAAAGAGACTGGGATCAGTATTTACATCTTTTCCAAATGGCATATCGATCATCCGTTCACGAAAGCACAGGCCAAACACCATCCTGTGTGATGCTAGGTTGCGAAATACGATTGCCATGCGACCTCCAATTTGAACGAAGACCGGAAGAAGAAGTTGCTAGAGAAGATTACGTCAGCAAGCTGACCAAGAGGCTCGACGAAGTACATGAAGAAGTCCGTAAATACACACAAATTGCCAGCGACAGGATGAAGATTAGATATGACGTCAAAGCACAATATGGTGGGTTTCAATCTGGCGACATTTTCTGGTTGTATAATCCCCAGAGAAGACGTGTTTTGTCGCCGAAGCTGCAAAGGCTGGTAGGGCCCTTATGAAGTCGTGCAGCGTATTATGACGTTATATATCGCATCCGAAAACCACCCAGCAGCAAGCCAAAAGTAGTCCACGTCGATCGTCTAGCCCCGTCTGCTGGCGATAACCATAATACGCAAGTTCAAGTCCGAACCAGAGTAATAAACAGCAGAACCAGGAATCAAATCGAAGGAATGGAATTCAAGAAGTTTATGAACTTATACGGAGGTTCTAGAAACGCTAGATGCGAAGTTACCACCGATGAACAACAAGACTTGTTCGAAACACAAAAAGTTTATGCCATCGCAAATTGCGTGAGTGAGGATCTTGACATGTCCAGAGAGGTTGCAGTCGTGTTCAAAAAGAAGTTTGGGCAGCTAGATGAATTACGAAGACAGCAACCGGCAGTCGGAAAAGTTTTAGGACTACGTGGTGACAAACGCTTCGTTTTCTATTTGGTCACCAAGAAATACTGACGTACCAAGCCGTTATGCAAAAATCTATAGCGAACATTATGAAATCTCAAGAGAGAAATGGAGTTCCATCATGTTACAAAATTGGCAGTACCCAAGCTTGGTTGTGGCTTAGATAAACTGAATTAGAGGACAGTTCGAAACATGTTGGATGTCGTCTTCCTAGGAACAGGCGTCTAAGTGTTGGTCTGTAGCTACCAACCAAGAAGAATATCGGGTCAGAAAAAGTCTATTAACTGTTACTTTTATGGTCAAGGAAGTTGTCCAAATGGAGGAAACTCCCGCTATCGCCACGATCCTTTCTACCGGTGTCGCATCCAGTCTCCTGTTTTGGGACGGAACAGTCCTAAGGAGGGGGCAGTGAAACGTTCTCATCTTCTAGAACGTATACGGAAAGATATGGAACATTCGAGAAGGCTTTCCAAAATGTGTGTATAAATATGGAACAAACAAATCGTAAGTTAGTTATTTTCCCGTAATTCGAAGACGGCGGTGTTAAGAAAATGATTCAAGTCTAAATAAATAAGTGATTAACGCGTGTGCGATAAAGATATGTAGTACATGACTTTAATATAAATAAGTATCGCTGTTTAGATAAATAGAAGTTATTCGCGGACTTTATCTTCGTGTAAGTGCGATATAAATTATAGTGTAAGTGTTTTTATTAAATATCTTTAGATTTAATTAATTCGGTTAGTTATAAACGTGTGTGTACATAATTGTAGTATGAATAAACTAATTAGTTTTAATAATAATAAAATTCGTTACAATAATTTAAACGTTCAGGTTCGATTGTCCAGAACTACCTTTTCGCAACTGGTAGTAGACGTAGATCAAAAGACGCTTTAATTCCATTAATATACGTAAAAAAACTTCATTTCAGTAAAATCGTTAAAAGCGTAACAGTAATAACGACGATAAAAAATTCAATAAAAAGAAATTACTAAGAATTGAACGGACAAGGTTTCTATCAAAATCAAACCACTCACCTCGGATCTTCAACAGAAACAAAATCTGACACCGTAGGTATTAAATAAAACCGAAATATCCAAACAGTGATATCTGCGTACCAGTGACGTACCAAGAATTTTATTAAAATACAAAAATGTAAAACGTTATTACTAATGACACGTAAAAACCAACTTCGTATAAGAAATTGCTTTAGAATATAATACATTTAGTATTAACTTAGTCTCAAAAAAATTACTTAAATTAAATGTGAAAAGCGTTGAAACAAATGCCATTGCATCAAACTTCTTTTAACTCGAGTGAATTATAGTTTGGGTGGGTCACAAATATAACAGCAAATACCAATAAAACCACTGGCTTCAGAAAAATCAATCGTATTTATCACTGCATGACTAAACATTATACCGTTTTTAAGGCGTTTTGTATTTGATTATCCAAAAAAATTACGAAAGTAACTGCAAATAGACTGGTTAATTTAAAGTAAAAGCAAAAACTTAAGTTCTTAATTTATAGTTTAAAACAACGGTTAAAACAATATTTGCAATGTTAATTAAAGAAAAATTTCAATTTACATGTTCATATTATAAAATCAAAGTTTAACACAAACAAGGAGAAATAAAACATATAAAAACCCATGTAATTTCAATATTAACTTAAAGAGAAAACAGACGCATATTTTTTTAGTGAAGAACGAGAAGAACAAATTAATTACACTAATGTAGCGGAAGTTTTATAATGCACTTTTGATTTAATTTTTGAAATCTACCATCCTCGCCGTACGTATTAATTCTCACGGGTAATGTTGGTAGTCACCCTAATTCTAGTCCTACATCATTCCCTAAATTTAAGTGACAAACTGTCAGGAAACTACACCTTCCAGAACAACGTCAGATATTGTAATAAATCGACTTCTAAGTCTAAATGTTGGGAAAGTGTTTTGTGTAGATGGAAAAAATTGACCGTTCAAGGTTTATTACTAAACAACTTTTACTTTTATTGAGAAACCTTTAATACGGTTAATACGTTACGAGCCAACCAACTTACGTAGACAGAAAAAAAAATAGATTATTCTGTCACTCGCAGAAGAGAGGAAAACTTAACGGCTAATTCAAACTTCTTCAAAGTTAAAAATAAGCACGGTTAAACTAGCGGAAGTAAATTCTGCTAAAAATTACAGCAGTCGGCCAAATGGCCATACACTCTTCTCCCCAAATACGCATTTGGCAAAATTTATCGCTAAAACAGAGATTGTTGAAATGCTTTTAACTCTAAATATACCAACTTAATACACTTGTGTTTAGATAATAAAAAAAAGCGTGTGCAACTACATAAGATTTTATGGACGAAGTAAAAAAAGACACTAAACAGAAACGCCTTTTATATTTGCCGGGAAATTTGTGGCTAAGACAACATCCTGAAACGATACACTTTCATTTCGTCCAAACTCTAATTGATACACCAATAAAAGAATTATATACCTAAGCCATCAAACGCTATTTCGTAAAGTGCGTTAATAGAATATTGAGTCGTCGTAAATTTAAAAAAAAAAACGTAAAATTCTTGGACCAGTAAGATCGAAAATTAATGCGAACGATTTCCTTGTTGTTCTGGACATGCTCGAATTAATCTAAAAGTAACTCGATTCACTTAAAGGCGCCTTTCAAATCGAGCGTGTTTAAGATTAACGAAACTTCAGTATTTGAACGTTTGATTTTTGTTCTTGGAAATTGATTTTTCAGTTTTTATCGGAACCACTTTGATCTTTAAATGCATTTGCATTCTCAAACAAGAACTGCTTTTTTCGTTGTATATGCCATGGCCATTTCTCGTTATTAAAGTCTAAGAATATTTATTTTCATTGAAGAATAAGTTATTTAAATAAGATATGTAGTATTCAATCAAATTAACCGATAAAAGTGCGTCGCTAGAGAACGCTCGGTATATATGTATACCGGGTAGAACAAAAACGAACTACACCCTGTGGACAACGTAGTGCATCGAGCACACGCATAAATGAATTTATGTGTTGCCGAGAATGTACGATAAAGTTAAAATAAAAATATATACATAGTAAATACGTTTTAACAAATTCGATATGTCAAAATCTATAAATACGATGCATTATAAAACCAATTATAAAACATATGATTGACAAAGCATGTTGTTCTTAAAAACTTTTAAATAAACATTCAACGTTGCTGTCACATAAAAAATGATGTACAAGATGAGTTAAATCCTTTAGTCTTAATTAGGTACACGTGAGTTAAACTTTTCTTAACCTTAAAAACTCTCATAATATTAAGAAATTTGAGTTTGCTTTAACACTACAGTCATCTAATCATTTGAACGAACAATCGTGTACGTAGGTCCCCACGTACTCCTGTTTTAATTTCAGCGTCTTTTTTGTTTGTTAATAGCAATATTAACGTATGAACCAAAGAATGAATTTCCAGTAATGAACAATTTTATATAGCAACCAATGAAATCTCTAGCAACCACTCATATCATGACGCGACTACTAGAAAGAAAAAGTGGTTAGTTCGTATACTTTAGTTTTCTTCTTCACTCGTTTTACTAACATACGATCAACGGAAAAACTTTAAAACTAACTCGTTTGTTAATCGGCGATAAATAATCTCGACAATATTAACGCGTTTGCTCGTTACACTCGCTTACAAAGTTACAAAGCAATTATTAATCGCGGTCATTAACAACTGTGTTTGTTAAATAACTGTTAAGAACATGGGTCAATTGCCGACTTCGTTTGTTTTACCGTTTATGAGTTTCTAATAAATTGTAAATTGTAAAAGTCACCACCGTGAATATTCTTTTTGTGTAAACTCACTTTCTTTTTTTTAACATTTTTTACAATTTTGCGTTTTTGCATTTCTTGTTATGTTAAAAATATCTTGGTATATTTTTCGTACTGTAGGAATTTCGTGCTATAACACGCCATTTTACATACCGGAGGTCAATAAAGGCGCTTTCGTTTTGAACGTTACGAAAATTACACGTATGGGTAACAACTGTGTTTGTTAAATAACTGTTAAGAACATGGGTCAATTGCCGACTTCGTTTGTTTTACCGTTTATGAGTTTCTAATAAATTGTAAATTGTAAAAGTCACCACCGTGAATATTCTTTTTGTGTAAACTCACTTTATTTTTTTTAACATTTTTTACAATTTTGCGTTTTTGCATTTCTTGTTATGTTAAAAATATCTTGGTATATTTTTCGTACTGTAGGAATTTCGCGCTATAACACGCCATTTTACATACCGGAGGTCAATAAAGACGCTTTCGTTTTGAACGTTACGAAAATTACACGTATGGGTTGGTGTCATAGCCAGGAGTTTTCACATCTTAAATATCTAAAATCAACCACGTCGATTTTGAATGAATAAATTGCAGTTTCGGATGTGAATGTGAGAAATTTACTGGGGTAAGGATGAAAGGAAAACAAATATATTAGTTGTTATAATTGCGTTTTGTTTACCTTCAGTGTTTGACATATGCCAACGGGATTTGTAGTTGATATTTCTACCGTTATGGCGGTCTTTTAATTGTTATAATCAGCACACTGACTCCCTCTCCGGCGCGTTGAGCTACCGCGAACTTACGTTATGGCTTTATTTATGTAACACATTCTTCGTCATTATAGAATCTGATTTCTTCTCTTTGTTTCTTATGTCTTTTCTTACTTGGTTTTCTTTCTTAGTTGAATATTTTCTTTTTCTATGATTGATTAATCCTTAATATATTTATTCATTACTAGCAGTCCTAATTATTTTAGCCTTATCTCTTGCTATTTTAGCATAAACAACAGATTGTTCCTCTTTTGCGGGAGTATTTTGTTTGAAGAAAATAATCCAATACGTTTCAAAATATTTATAAATAACCAATCTATAGAAAGTATCTCAATTAAATTTTCTAGAGTGCGATCTAACCTATGAGTATGAACACGACATACACATAAAACTGAATAGATTTAAACGGATTTGTGTTACTATACGCAGAACAATAGAAAACAAGACAAGGAAAAACACTAAAATTAAATTGTATAAAGTACTGGCTACACATGCCTTAACTAACGAAGCGAAACTTGGGCATTGACAAAAAACGAAGAATGCCAACATCGGAAATGAAATTTTAAGAAGAACTAAGACTTGTACGCTAAGAGGGGAAATAAGAAATGAAAACTTAAGAATTGAAGATATCTCTATAAACAATAAAGTAAAAGAAGAACAAATAAAATAGAAACAACATATCAAAAGGATGAAAGACCGTCAAGATAATTCTAGGAAAGGCTATAAGCCCATGGTATACTCTATTACACATTTATAGTGTTCATCAAATATGTTTTATGAAAGATTAAAAAAAAATATGACAGTGTGATATTACCCATTGTTGATCACAATTTAATCTAATATACCAAATTCCTGTAAGAGGAATGCTATTGAGATTGAGGTGTCGCTTTTCAATCTGTCTACTACTTCAGCAATTTAAATTATAGCAGTCCATTCATCATGTCATTTTTCGACAATACGTTTCACCCAAGTGATTTCAATGGGTTTTTCACCGGTTTTTCTGTGTGTGACTGACTTTTATTTACTAATGCATAGTTCAAATTGATTATTTGTTGTCATGTTTACACACCACACCACCCTGGTCCCACCAAACACAAAACATTGTCTTCTATCCGAAGCGATGCGGTTTTGGAGTCAATGGGTTGGACTAGGCGATAACCACAATTTTTTACGTTTTGACTTTTTAAAATAAATCTATTGTTCATCACCCGTCATAATCCGATGCAAAAATGACTTCCTTTCGTATCGTTGAAGCAACATTTCACAAATGGTTTTTCGATTCCCAGTTGTCGGATCCTTCCCATTGCTCGCAAGCAGTCCCTAATCGTTTCTTGTAGCACATTTAACGTTTCTGTCAGTTGTTTTTGAGTTTGGGTTTGATCTTCGTCTAATAACTCCTGCAATTCCGCATCCACAAATGTATTTGGTTTACCCGAACGTTTACTGTCTTTCAAATCACCATTTTTAAATTTTCGAAACCATATGTTTTTATGCTTGGAGCATGCTCTCCGTAAGTTTTTACCAGCGATGACGACTTTCAATGGTCTTTTTCATTGAACAAATAAGAAAAGCAATGCATGTAATAGCAAAGGCTTCCACGGCCAAAATCTATACGATACGATAACTTGAAGAAGCAAACAAAAAGCCAGATTCTAAACTCCGTAGAAGTTCTACAGAGTTTAGATTATGGCTTGTTTCACAAGTGGATAACCTAACTTTTGAGAAGTTCTTAGTTAGATTTCGATTGCTTGTTTGAGTTTTGAGATTTATCTCACGCCCTGATGAAGCCCCTTACGAAAGTAGGCAAAACGTTGGCAACCTCGGTTACAACAACAATGAGACGGTCCAAATCCAGAAGACATTCTTACCTTAGTAAATCAATGCATGCCAAATTTGACATATTCACAGAGCTATGACGCTATTATTTAAGCGAAAAAAAAAACTTTTTTTGTTTTTGAAGCTATGCCAGTAGAATAAAATAACGTATATGTCAAGTCATTTTATTCTGTACTTACAACTAGCAATAGCTGTTGGAAAAATCGGTACATCTGGTAATTAGGGCTATGCCAAAACCCCAAAAGTACTATTGTTGGGATCGGACAAATTCTTTATCTATCTTTGTTTTTGAACCTGGTTTTTTCAAGTCTTTTAATACCACATTCTTCAAATCTTTTTTATAGCTTGCATCAATTCTCTCTTGGCATCTTTCAATTTATTTTATTGACGACAAAAATGTAAACGCCTTGATCGCAGCATGACTACTGGTAGATATTTTGGAACTTAAGACAGCGTTCACGAACAACACTGCCAGGTGCTCGATAAGCTTTGTCGCCACTAAAGGCGCTGCAAATCCACACTATTAAAAGTAATTGAAAATTTTTTTAACATAAGGTAATTTATATAATTATCTACCAACAGATTACTTTAACCGTGTACTACAATCTTCTTCCGGGTTTCGCCGTGTAGTCGTAGTTTGCTTCGACGTTTCGCTGTCAATGCAGCCAGCTTCTTCAAGATCTGATATCAGATTGATTAGTAACTACTACAGAGAGCATCAGTCTGATATCAGATCCTGAAGAAGCTGGCAGAATGGACAGCGAAATATCAAGTCAAATTACGATTACATAGCGAAACCTGGAAGAAGATTGTACTACACGCGACTATAGTATAGAATAACATTCTTCTACCTTGATTTCCATATTTGGGCAAACGCCTATTCCAAAAAAGTTTTATTCCCAAGGAGTTACAATTATGTTTAGAATTAAGTAACA
The DNA here is from genome assembly GCA_035610365.1 of Aquatica leii. NCBI lineage: Eukaryota > Metazoa > Arthropoda > Insecta > Coleoptera > Lampyridae > Aquatica > Aquatica leii. The sequence continues at coordinate 2,510,019 of CM069436.1, forward strand.
CCCCGCCAAAAGCTAATCAACAACTACACTAATAAAACGCATAGAAAACAATATACATTTCCTGTGTTCTAAAGATCAAAAAATGAGTAAACTTATTTTGCTTTTCTTCGTATTGCCTGCTTGAAGTCAAAAAATCGCTAAAAATCTTCTTCGATAATGTTTCCTCATAAATCGATATCATTTTCATAGTATGGACTCCTGGCTTCGCCCAGTAAAAGAACAGTAAATGGAATCACATCTTCAGCAAAAGAAAAATCTACCGCATTTGTTTCAATAGGAGAAGTTATTGATCTGCTACAACTATAACCAAGTAGAAAAAGGTTTTGTTGCAAGCTTTTCTTTGGAAGCTTTTACATTCTGCATGTATTAAGAAAAAACGGTAATCAACAATTACGTTCTGTTAAAAACCAAATGTAAAACACTAAAAGCTCAAAAAAAAATCAATGTGGGTTCAAACATCTTCTACTACTGAGCTTTGGCTTCCAAGAACACCCGATTGAACTTCCTTATTTTTTTTCTTCATGGTTACATGAATACCTTGGTCACAACAGTGTCACGCAACAGAACCTCCTCTCCCAATCCACTTATTCGGATATTCTCTATTTAGTAGTGCTATGACTTTTCCGGTTGTGTGCACCGGTGCTCCATTACGTTGAAACTAGTCTTCGTCTGATGTTTAACGGTAAATCATTAAAAAGCTCTGACAGAACGTTATCTAAGAAATTAAAATAATTTTCATAATTCCAGTCCATACATTTACTGAAAAACGTCGTTAATCCGCACGAATAAATGTTCCGAGGGAATTTTCATCACACCACATGTGATTATTACAAGAATTAAATACGCCGTCCTTCGTCTGTAAATAAAATAAACTTTTCAAAACGTCTCTAAAGATTCCAACGTTCAAAAAAGCAACGACAAAACAATAATCTTGGCTGAAAGTCTTCAGGTCTCAAAGCTTGCACTGTTTGTTTAGAAAATGGATAGAAACCTTGTTCCTTCAAAACTTGCCAAACTGTCATGTAATTTACATGTAATCTATTTGCTGTTACTCTTGTGCTCGTCGATGGCTCATCTTCAATAATACGAAAAAAATCTTCTTCAAATGCAAAAGTTCGACGAAATTTATTGGAATTTCTACCAATTGTTGGATGTAAACTTCCAATTCTTCTAAAAATACAGCAACTTGGTTGCTGACGATTTGGATATCTTCTACGAGCTTCTAGTGCATTACGCATTGGCTCTCCAAAAACCAAAAGCACGTCAAGAAATTCAGAGTTTTGATAGTTATATATTTTTATACACAAATTGTGCAAAATATGCACAAAAGTGATAAACGTGACAGAAACTTTTCAAGTTTTTTTTGGAAAACAAAAATATTTCTAAAGAACAAGATCAAAAAGTATTTAAATTTGAACGTACAAATTAGAAAACACGGGCCTCAAGTTTGAAGTAGGCGTTTATTATTTGGCTTTTGTTTCATTGTTTAATGGCAGCAAAGCCTACTTTCTTTTAAATTATTTTTATCTTGTAATTCAATTTGAATAAAAACGTTTTTAGAGAGATCCAAAAAAAGATATATCTCAGATAATATGTTGTAGTAGATGGATTAAGGATTTTATAAATAAATAAATAAATTTAGTGGTTTCAAAATATGTTGTTTGGTAATTTTTGATTGATCGCCATTTTGTTATTTGATAAAATAGAATATAATTGTAAATATAAATGTTTTAGAACACCGAAAGCAAACAGTGAAACTTTTTGTATTTTTTTAATATTCTTTGAAATAATTGGGTAATAAATATTTTTAGGAAAACAAAAAACTATAATAATTATGAACTGGAGCACCAAATAAAACATTTTAACTAAGAAAAGTTTATGATTATAAGCGATTTTCGGCTTAGACCGCATCGTAGTTAAACACCCAGACTTTTTGGGCTTGAGACTTGAGAGCCAAAACAAAAAGTAGAACTTAGCCTTTGCCGTATTGTCGTTCGTGAACCCAAACAAACTGTTTAGTTTAGTTTAGTTAGTTTGCTTAGGTTCACGAACGACAATACACCAAAGGCCAAGTTCTACTTCTTTTTTTGGCTCTCAAGGAAAGGCAAGGACCAAACTTAAAAAGTCTGGGTGTTTAAATACAACGCGATCTAAGCCAAAAGTCGCTTATAATCATAAACAAAATAACCGCGAAAGCTTAAGATTCTAAGAACAAATGTTTGTTTCATTTTTCGTGTGTTACAACTTAGTATTAACACCCTGTATATGCCCTTGAAATATTTTACGTTTGTTTTTTGTTGTGAACACTTGAAAACGATATCGTATTTTGAGTGGAGCACTCGGGGTTACACAATGTTTTTTTCACTCTGGCGTATTAGCAGATAGAAGCCCTCAGATGTTGATAGCCTAGGCTGTTCTATATGGCTTAGTCCGGCACTGCCTAGTCTAAAAACTGTTGATACTACATGTTTTCTGCATCTCTGCAATTTCGTATACTATTGTCTTTTTTATTTTGCTTTAACAATTCCGTTTCTTTGCACTCTTTACTTTCCTCGTAGTCAGTTTGGTATGAAGTGATCATCTTTTGTGTTGAAAACAAAAACATCTCGCTACGTCAAAATCCTCCACTTGCAATAGATTGACATACAATCAGTTTAATAATTGAATTTTTATTGTTTCATTCAATTTACTTATTGCAAGTCCTTTTTCTAACATCTCAAATTCTCCATGAATAAATTTTAAAATGATAAATTTGATCAATCGTAAAATCATACACAATAATCGAAGGTATAACAAAGCGCCAAAAGATGACAAAAATACAAGACACGAAAAATTTTAAGAAAAATTAGCAAAGTTTATCACAAGTTTCCACTGCAGATAAAACTAATCCAGAATAAACCTAAAAATAGGGTGTAATAGCTGTTACTACATACATAAATACGTTTAGGGTGTTTGTTTGTTCAGCCCTTAATAATATTTCAACAGCCAAGATAAAATTGACGACGTACTCGATTTGTTCACAATTTTTTTTTAATTCACGAATTTTACTATTTTCTAAACGGCCCACTGACACCTAGACGTCAAATTTATGGATTTTTAATGCACAAATACTTTAAAATAAGAGTACCTAAAATGCTAAAAAAAATTATTAACTAATAAAGTAATATTAAAAAAATCTTTCATTTTCATCGCTATTATAAGTTTTTTCCTTTCGTCGTGTACTTATGAATTTAAATTGTGTTTGTGTAGGTTCAACATACAGATTTTGATCGTACACTTTTTTGCAAATATAATTTTCAGTTATTAAAACATTATTGTTCATAATTCTAGAATATTTTAGCTTTGACCTAAACTAATTTTAACTAATTTTATTAATGTAAAATTAATAGCAATAATAATAAATTCCAGACACGTTTTTAACGCTTTCGATTTTGACTAAAAAAATATAAAAAAAATTAAAGTAAGTCATAAACAAAATTAAAACAAAAGGTTTTTTTAAAATAAAATTAGGTACTCATAAAAACGAACATAAACAGGAGCGATCAAAGCTTATCAAACAACAAATCTTAATTAAGAAAAAACATGTAACATTTTAGGCATTTTTATTTTGTTAATGGGCACTGAATAAAAACATCCATCAAGAAATTATTTTTAATTAGAACCACATTAATTAAAGTAGTAAGTATTCGGTGATTTTTTTAAATGTACGTTGACGTCGAATTCAAGAACAAATTTTGGTATATCTTAAAAGATCTGAAACATAAATAATTTTTATAGCAATGTGCGTGACTAACAATTATTATAATTCGAGTAAGAAGCGCGCATTAATTTGACAAAAATTAATTATTAAATTACGCTATTTTTTGGCGTTTAGAATTAGCACCAGGGGATGAACCTTAATGTTACGTTCGCACGAAAACGAGGGGAAAACACATAAACGGTCGATTTTAACCAATGCCAAAAGGTGAAATCAGATCAAATCAAAGAAAACCCTTCGCAAAATTTTAGGTACGCAAGCGGAAGAAACCGAAACAAGACATTTTGTTTTTTTATCCGACAGATCATTATACGTAAACATCGGTAGAATATTGCAAACAAATAAACGAAAAGAAAATATTGAGAAATCTCAACCTAAAAAAATTACGCGTATTGACATTACGTTTATTTTTTTAAAATTACATTAGGTACACCATAATTATCGCGAAAAGTAATTATCTTTGTTGCAATACAAAGAATTTAAGAAAATTGTTTTCCATTTTCTAAATTACCTTTGTTAATAGCCAGTTTAGTAAATATTCATCTTATGAGGAAGAAAGTTAAGTTTGGAAGTGTAATTAGTTTTTTTTAATTGCTTTAAAGAAAAGTCATTATTCAAGCTGCAATTACAACTTCAATTTTAAAAGCTTAATTCGAGTAACTTTATTAGAATAATAATTAAAGGCAATTTTTATATCTAATTACTTTTTTAAAGCATTTATTAAGACTTTTATTTAAATGTCGAAGACAGTTACGGCTTAAGATTTATTCAAGCTTTTTGTTTACATAGCAACACGAACTCTACAGTAATTACATTCTTTTTAAGATATTAAAAAAATCAAATTCGAAAGAGTTTTGGTTTTTATAAAAATTGTGTCTTTTCGTTGTTTTATGTTATCTCGATCTAATGGTCGTAAATCTAACATTTAGATAAAGCCATCTCTTTAATTTTGTTGTCTATAGATTAGAAGTTTTTTTTAGCTGGAGCAAAGTTATAAATCCGAACAAAATTAAAAATCAAGATTAGGACAGGATAAAAAAACTAAAAGAAAGTGGTTGGATTGCGCATGATTTAGCGTAAACCTGATTTTAAGGTACTATGACCGAAAAAACAATTGCAAAGTACCATATGTTTTATTACCAGCAGTAATAAAACAAGCACATAATAGGTTTTTCTACTATTCGCCATCTGTGACTTTTATTCACTTTTAATTTTAAGAACTAACAAAACTTAAGAAAAATAGATGTTATTACCGTTAGATTCGAAGAAAAGTCACGTAAGCATACATTTAAAGATTAAGAAAAAAAGAACGCCATTTTGTTGTATAGGTATTTAAAAAATGGCGTACGATTTTTTTTCAACTTTAACACAAAAGCTTCGTTTGTGTATACAAACAAAATTATTAAATAAAAGATGAAAAATGTACGAAGCGGTAGAAACCGGAAAAACAACTTTTCACCGAGAATGACCGTGAAAGCCGTACACGGATTTTTTAAAATACGCCATTTTGTTGAGAAAATAAACTTGAAAGTTATCAAGAATGCCAGGCACGCTGTAAAAAAATTATGATAAAATATAAGCGTTTCTTTATAATTGTTTATCCTTAACTGATAAGCGTTTGTGCATTTATTATCACACATAAAAGAAAGGTAATCGTAAACATAAACTCACAAAAAAGTTACTGTTAAATAAAAACGTAGGCGAAATTAACAATCGGAGGGTAAAAACGTCCCTTTCGAAATCCCGTAGGAAAAGCTAAACAGTGAATAAAATTTTGTCACGTGCCAGGACAAATAAATCCAATTTGCGAAACTGCACTAAAATGTCCCAAATTTAATTTTGATCGTTTTGTAGAGAGGTCGGGGCCAGAAATTGATTAAATAATTTCGTATTCAAATTGTCCATTGCGATTCAATCAATTTCACTACAATTAAATTTAACGACAAATTACACTTACCGAAAATATGGAAAATAAACAAAATCCAAAGAGTCGATTCCATCATAGTTTTTTTTCTTAAAAATAAAATTAAATCACACACTTAATAGACAAAAAAAACACAAAGAAATCACAAAATAAAACACTATCAAAGCGTCATAATCAAAAAAATAAAATTGCGCACTGTTCAAAAAGTATTTGTTTTCAAATCTCGTATAAGCGCGAAAACTTTTGGAAAACTGTTTTTCACATAGATCTACACGCAAGCGAGTTACGTTTCGGAATGAGCTTTAAAGTTGGCTTCTGCCACGCGTCCGTTATAGCGCTGCGATCGCACCTAAAACGGGGAAAACGGTTTTAACAATGCATTAAAGAAAGATAGTTTAACAATCAACAAGCAACTGGCACATTAGCAACTTTGAAACGGAAATACTAATAGAAAAGGATAAAATACAAAACTACTTGTTTCTCAACTCCTCCTATTTGACTACTATTTTTCTTTTACTTTTTAAATCACAATGTCTTAAAAGGATTTAATTTTTGCAAGTAAAGCTTTTATACCCACCGAGACTTAACGTTTCTTTTTATTTCGTGTCGGATTTGACGAAAAAGTGTTTACCTTTGTGTTTTTTTTAACAAAAGCGGACATTTTGTCTCTAAACTAATGCCACCAAAATGAATACATACGCGTACGTAAATTTATTATTCCGAAAAATGAAGTTAACGAAAAAAGTTTTGCTTCTTTTTACATTATTGAATATTTCTTTAACTATGGAAAGCTGTCATTAAAGTTGCATTAATGCCCTAATTTTCTTACATGACTAATGATATTTTAATAAGCGTTATTATGGAAATTTTTCTAAATAAATGTAAATAATTATAATTCGACAAAGATTATTTTTAAATTTTTTTCTACACAAATCTTTTACGATTTTGGCTTTTGTCAGTTCGTTTGGTACATTGCAAGTTGCCGCGCGCGCGGTTGGAAATAATAGAAAAGCATCGCTCCCATTCCTGTTACTTAATCTAGATTACACCTACCAACATGGGATTATAGAACTTAGAACCTAATGGTTAGTCCACAACCTTCTTAATCGCCTTATTTCTCTAACATTATCTAACAAATGCAATTTAATTGTTCCCTCATTTAAATTACTCGTTTAACGTAATTGATCGTTTCGTTCCCTTTAGAATATGTGGCGTGAAAATTTAATGACAACAGCATATATTGACTTTCCACTCTCTAAAAAATTCAAGAATGATTTTTCACAAAATTTCACTTCAAATCGGATATGAATAAATTAAATAAAACGGATATATAAAAGAAAATGTTGTTAAATTGCATTTTTGTTTCTTACTTAATTTTTGCATAAACATTTTTATGAATTATTAAAAAAAATAGGTTTATAGCTATTTAACAAAAGATTTCCTTATAAATATTCATCACCTAAATACATTTGATAAATAAAATAAATTTTGATCATCTTCAGGTGCATGATGCATTGACAAAGTTGTACTTGCTTCACGTGACTTGTTGAGCTTGAACCTTGACGGGATTTCAGTTTTAGGGTACCAACATATCTCAAATCACGTTTCAGAAGCTCATTTCCAAGCTTGACTGAGCTAAACTAGTTGCCAGCCGTCACATTTCGTCGTGTATTTTCTATTAGTTTTGCTAATTTAATTACTGAACAAATAAATATTTTCGGGTTTTGAACCGCGTTCCATATTTACACTTTTCACAAAATTCATAAAACTTAAAAGGCTTACAAACTTTGAAAAATTTACAATATTTAACGTTTCGATAGTCATGTCGCTGTCTTCTTCAGAAAAAACTGAAACTGAAGGTATAGGATCCTGACAAGATTTTATATTACGCCGTTCGGGTCAGTGGTTCGTGACGGTTTTGATTCATTACTTTTCCGGAACATGTTTTTCCATATTGGCGCTAGATCGATTCCATTATCCCTATTGAAATTGTTGTACTTCTGGATTTCTATGGCTTCCTTGTATAGTCTAGCACAGAAGTTTTGGGGTTTAGCCAACATCGTTGCCTCTTCAAATTTTATTGTGTGACCGGTGTCTAAGAAATGTTCCGCAACAGCAGATCTTGTGTTATGTTTCTTTATATCTACCTTATGTTCTTTTAATCTAGTAGCTCTGTAGCGCCCCGTTTGTCCTATGTAAGCTAGCCCACACAAACAAGGGATGTGGTAGACCCCTGGTTCCTCGAGTGGTGCTTTTATTTCCTTTGATTTTGAGAAATTGGCGGCTATTTTATTTGTTGCAGTGAAGGTAACTTTGATGTTTTTCCCTCTAAGTATCCTGGCTATTTTATCCGTGTAGCCCTTTATGTAAGGAAGGAAGGAAATTGCCACGGGGTCTTCCTTCTTTGGTTTTTCTTTACTGTGTTTGTTAATTGCTCGATATATGTCTCTTTTTTTGAAACCGTTTTTAAGGCGTTTGTTAGGTGACCTAGCTCGGTGTTTAATGTGTTCGGTTCACTGATCGCCTTGGCCCTGTGTACTAAAGATTTTAGAACTGAAAACTTCTGAGCTGGATGATGATGTGATTCGACGTTGAGGTATCTCTCAGTATGTGTCGGTTTTCTATATACTTGATGCCCCAATCTGTTGTCCATCTTTCGAGTGACCAGTACGTCCAAGAACGGAATGCTTCCTTTTCCACGGTGAATTTGATGTTGGAATCTAACTGGTTAATGTGATCCAGAAAGTTGTGTAGTGTTTCTGCTCCATGAGACCAAATTACAAATGTCCACATAACGTAGCCAGCATTTTGGTTTGAGGGTAGCGGTTTCTAATGCTCTTTCCTGAAAGTCCTCCATAAATATATTGGCGATGACTGGAGAAAGTGGCGATCCTATGGCGGCTCCTTCAATTTGTTCGTATACAATACTGTTGAATGAGAAGTACGTGGACTTTAAGCATAGCTCAATTAGTCCGTTAAGTTCCTCCTCCAAATCCGTTTTTCCTAATTTAGTCTTGATGATCTCCAGTGCTGTTTGTAGTGGCACTTTTGTGAAGAGAGATGTCACATCAAAACTGACTAAAATGTCTTCTGATTCTAATTTAATTTCTTTAATCCTTGAGATGAACTCACAATTGGGCGAAGCGGTACCCCTGGTTTGTGAATTTTTGGAAAGCCGTAAAGGTGCGGTATCCTGGTGTCTGTAGGAATTAGTCGTCTCTGTTGATGGTTCGGGATCGTGCTTGCTGATTTTACGGCGGCCGAAATCTTTCTCTCTAGAGGTTTTATTGGGTTCCACTTCAATAGTTTGTACGCCGAATCTTGTAGCAAAGTATTGATTTTTTCCATGTAGTCGTTGGTGTTCATGATTACAGAAGCATTTCCTTTATCAGCTGGTAATACAATTTCTTTGTTAGCCTTAAGTTCCCTTAGAGCATTTCTTTCCTCTCGGTTGATGTTGGATTTCGGTGCTGTAGATTTCTTCAGAATACCGGCGACAAACAGCACTAGAGATCATCAAGACTAAACTACAAAAAGCAGATTTGGATGAGAAACTTAACGGACTAATCGAGCTATGCTTAAAGTCCACGTACTTCTCATTCAACAATATTGTATACGAACAAATTGAAGGAGCAGCCATGGGATCACCACTTTCTCCAGTCATCGCCAATATATTTTTGGAGGACTTTGAAGAAAGAGCATTAAAAGCCACTACCTTCAAACCAAAATGCTGGCTACGTTATGTGAACGATATATTTGTAATTTGGTCTCATGGAGCAGAAACTCTACACACCGAGCTAGGTCACCCAACGAACGCCTTAATAAAAAGCGGTTTCAAAAAAGAAAACATATATCGAGCAATTAACAAATACAGTAAAGAAAAACCAAAGAAGGAAGACCCCGTGGCAACTTCCTTCCCTCCTTACATAAAGAGCTGCACGGATAAAATACCCAAGATACTTAGAGGGAAAAACATCAAAGTGACCTTCGCTGCAACACATAAAATAGCCGCCAATTTCTCAAAATCAAAATAAACAAAAGCACCACTCGAGGAACCAGGAGTCTACCACATCCCTTGTTCGTGTGGGCTGGCTTACATAGGACAAACTGGACGCAACATAGCGACCAGATTAAAAGAACATAAGACGGATACAAAGAAACATAACACAAGATCTGCTGTTGCGGAACATTTCTTAGACACCGGTCACACAATAAAATTCGAAGAAGCAACAATGTTGGCTAAATCCCAAAACTTCTGGCCTAGACTATACAAGGAAGCCATCAAAATCCAGAAGTACGACAATTTCAATAAGGATAATGGAATCGATTTAGCGTCAATATGGAAAAACCTGTTCCAGAAAACTAATGAATCGGAACCGTCACGAACCACTGACTCGAACGGCGTAATATAAAGTCTTGTCAGGATCCTATACCTTCAGTTTCCGTTTTTTCTGAAGAAGACAGCAACATGACTGTCGAAAGTTTGTAAGCTTTCTAAGTTTTATGCATTTCGTGAAAAGTGTAAATATAAAACGCGGTTCAAAACCCGAAAATATTTATTTGTTAAAAAATCAAGGCCGCGAAAGCCTCAAAAATAATTTAATTACTGCTTGGAATGAAATAAGAAAGTTTTTTTCGTCTTTAGAAACTCCTTTCCCACTGAAGGAATCATTTCTCAAACTAGATTTTTTAACAATATGATAGTCTTACATCAAGAATTCTTGGAGAAAGTCTATAATTTGCAAAAAAATATGGGGACGTGCGCTGTCTTGATGAAAAAGACGATCTAGATAAGGCAGCAAAATGTTTTGTAGCACATCATAAACATAACACGCAGCTGTCATACTGCCTCAAATAAATCGGTTACCATAAGCAATAGCCTTATCCAGTTCCATCAACCTCCTCTATCATGGAGGTTAAATTCAGCTTCAAACGTCGCCGTGAAGACGATGACGACTCCGATTCCGATAGCTCCAACAGTTCACATTGGAAAAATCTTTAAAGCAGAAGTCCTTGAAATGGCAAAACTTATTTCTACTTGCAAAGAAGCTGCTGCCCGACGAAAAAATGTTTTGGCAACAGTCAGACATTTCCAAATATCCAATTGCCATTGGATACAAAAGTACCTCGAGGCCAACCGTCGTGTCTACGTAGCATGGAACACATGCAGTGTCACCGTACACATCACAAAGTGCTATAAATGCCAAAAGTTCGGTCGGACTGTGAGAGCAAACTTAAATGCAGCCATTGTGCTGAAAAGCAGTCGGAATACCGCAGAAGACCCTGTATGTGCAAAGTGTGTAAGATATAGCCATAAAAGCGTTGCGGTGGAACATAAGACGTCCGGCGTGCCTAAAAAAGCTCGACGCCAATATTGCAAACATCGATTATAGACAGTAAAGACGCTCTTCTGACTCTGAGGATTGTGTAAGTGATTCTTCAGTGTTCTCATGCTGCAACCTTAGATGCCATGAGCTTCTCCTTCTACAATAACATAGACTTATACATTTTACTAATCCAAGGCCATACGTGTATCGTTCTGGTTCAGGGTATACGCTCGATGAAGCGGCGTTGCCCTTCAACAAGATCACCGCATCCACTTCAATGCAGTATTTCTCGGCTATAGTTTTCAATATCAAGAGTCATCTAACTAATGACTGCACTGCCGTATCTATGATAACAGTTGGAAGCACCTCCTTGGTCGTCGGTGTTGTATATTAACCACCAAGCGAGGATATTTGCACTGATTTATAACATCTAGATGAAGTTTTGGACGAACTAAAAGGCTAAAAGGCCAATCATTATAGCAGGTGACTTTAGTTCAAAATTTCAGTTTTGGCATTTTTGCAGATTGATGAACGAGGCAGAAGTGTAGAGAACATTGTGAGCAAACGTGACCTATGTGTTCTAATGCTCCGAATCCAAATTTCACCTTTCCTAGTCACCAAGTTTCTTCAAATATTGATCTCACTCTAACGTCACAAGCTTTAGATAAACAATTTCTAATTGAGAAGTTAACTCTGAGGTGATTGAAAGTGACTACCCATGATACGTTTTGATTTAACCGTCGAAAATCCAATCCCTAAGTATATCCTCAATGTCAAACACATAGATCGTGTCAAGCTGAACACAGCTGTCAGCGCCCTACTTCCTACTTATCTTCTACGTTAAGTGCTACGATTCTAATTCTATCAACGTCTCCATTGATATCTAGTCTTCATCCTGTCGCTGGCAATTTGTATATTTTTACGGACTTCCTCATGTACTTCGTCTAGTCTCTTAGTCAGCTTGCTAACGTAGTCTTCTCCAGCAACTTCTTTTTCCGGTCTTCGTCCAAATTGAAGGTCGCATGGCAATCGTATTCCGCAACCGACCATCACACAGGATGGTGTTTGGCCTGTGCTTTCGTAAACGGATGATCGGTATGCCATTAGGAAAAGGTGCAAGTACTGATCCCAGTCTCTTTGGTGTTCGGACACTACCTTGGCTAAATACTTGCCCATTGTTCGATTCATCCGCTCAACCATGTCATCAGATTGAGGATGGAAAGGCGTCATCCTAGCTTTCTTAATTCCCAACAGTCGGCAAACTTCTTGAAACAGCCCAGACTAAAAATTGCGGCCTTGATCGGAGCGTAATCCCAACGGAACTCCAAACTGACAGAAAAACTCTATTACTAATACATTTGCGACTGTAGCTGCTTCCTGATTGGGTATGGCGTAAGCCTCCGTCCATTTCGTGAAATAATCCATCGCCACCAGGATGTATTTATTTCCTGAATCGGATTTTGGGAACGGCCCTGCGATGTTAATCGCTACTCTTTCCAAAAGGTTTCCTACGTTGTATTGCTTCACGGGTGGTTTGCGCTTTCTCGCTGGACGGCACCATTTTATGACGTCCTCTTTGCAGTTCACCCAGTAGAATCGATCTCAAACTTTTCCTAATGTCTTCTTAATGCCAAAGTGTCCTCCTGATGTACCATCGTGGAGATGCTTCAACACTTCTGACACCCGGCTCTTTGGCACTACCAACTGTAGTCTGTTTCCGGTGCCCTCTACACTTACTTAGGTTTGCTTAAGAAGATCGTTTTCTACTATCAAAGAGTCCCAGTGCGACCAGTACGTTTTGATGTTTCTGCCCAAAGCACTCACTTCCTCCCAGGTTGGTCGTCGGCCGTTTTCTTTCCAGTTCAAGAGTAGTCTTATTTCAGGGTCGTTTTCTTGTTCGCGACGCAACTGCTCGGGTTCCCACTCGTCATCAACCATAGTAGTTCTCCGGAGGCATTCAACTTTTTCTTGCAGTCGCGAACAATGGCTGCAGTCCGCCGGGCGTGGTCTTCTGGACAAGGCATCAGCGTTCCGATGACTGCTTCCGGCACGGTGTTCTGTGTCGTCATACTCTTACAGTCTCTCGATCCATCTTACTACTTGTCCTTCCGGGTCACGCAATAATTCCTTTCTGACCTGGACAAAACCTTGCTAGAATACGCGATAACTTTTTCTTGTCCATCTTGAACCTGCAAAAGAACCGCGCCTATGGCCAGAGTGACAAGGGTCTGTTTTAGCTGATGGAAGCCGGCAAGCTTCTTTAAACAGCCCAGACTAAAAATTTCTTGTTCTTTTCATGGATAACTCAAAATCGGCGAAGTGACTAGGGCCTGTTTTAGTTGATTGAAAGATTTTTCGCAGTCTTCATTCCATCTAAATTCTGCCCTTTCTTCCGTCAATTTTGTCAAAGGTTTGGCAATATTGGCAAATCCGGGTAGAAATCGTCTATAATAGGTGCACAACCCAAGGAAACTTCGGACCTGATGTTTGTCGATTAATCTTGGCCATGCTTGCACTGCTCGAATTTTGTCTGCGTCAGCCTTTACTCCATCTCTAGATACGACGTGGCCAAGATATTGCACTTCCTTCTTAAATACGTGGCACTTCTTTGGGCTCAGTTTGAAGTTAACCCCACGTAGTCGCTGGAACACTTCCTTCAAGTTGTTCAAGTGTTCTTCAAACGACCTTCCAACCACGATCACGTCGTCCAAGTAAACCAAGCACGTCTAAAAAAAATCTGCGCAAGGTAGTCTCCATCAAACGCTCGAACGTTGCAGGTGCGTTACACAGGCCGATCCTTGGGTTCCAATTCTACCTCCCAGTAACCACTCTTTAAATCTAACGTGGAAAACCACTGGGATCCTGACAGGGTGTTTAACGTATCGTCAATTCTGGGTAAAGGGTAGCTGTCCTTTTTGGTCACGTCGTTTAGCTGTCCGTAGTCTACGCAAAAATCCATCCTTCTCCTTTACGGGTACCACTGAGGATGCCCATGGGCTACTTAAAGGTTCAATCACGCCTTCCCTCTCTATATTCGTAATTATTAGTTTGGCTTCCTCTCTTTTTGCCAAAGGAAGTCTGCATTGATGTTGTCGTATCGGCCGAGCGTCTCCGGTATTAATTTTATGTTTCACCACGTAAGTTCTTCCTTTGGAACCACTCTCTAGCGCGAACACATCTTGATACTCTTGTATCAACACTTTAACTTTAGCCAGCTGGTCTTGGCTGAGGTTTTGGCATTTAGTAGTAAGAATGTCCAATATATGTTGTGGACACTTCTTCGGCGACGTATCTTCGTTAGACTTCACGCATCACTCAATTTGAGATACTGCCGTGCATTGGCCTACCACGGTCTTCTTTTTCAACATTACAGGATCTGAGTTGATGTTTAAGATCCTTACTGCCATCGTGTTTTTTACTCGTACTAAAGTTTTGCCAACGAGTAGTCCCTTTTCAACTAAGCCGCCCTCCATTGGTTCAATCGCGCGTATGTAGCCTTTCCGGAGATTTCCATCCAGGCGTGCCATCACCACACTTTTAGTCCATGCAGGCAGAGTTAACTCTTAATTCAATAAGACTCACACAACTGCATTCTCTGACAAATGAAAAGGAATTTCTTCATTGTCGATCTTCAGGATATCGTTCTTTATATCCAAATGGAATCCATACTTCTTTATCACGTCCATTCCCAGGATAACTTCTTCCGTAAAGTCGGCGACTTGTCCGTGAGTAGGTATTTAATCCCCTGTCCCTGTTCGAAGTCGTACTGTTACTGGTAATCTCATTTTCCAACAGCATGTCAGGACGAATGATGGTCTTCGTCGCTCCCGTGTCAACCAGTAACTAAACACTTCTTCCATTGATCTTGTCATCGAGATAAATGCTATACAATTGCTCCTTAGACGACAGCACAACGGAGGTTATGGATGCCTCTGTGCGACGCCTGTTTTGCTGCTTCGAACTCCAAAGCATGGGTTAAGGCGTCATCCAACGTTTTCGGACGAGTTAACCGGAGAGTCTGCTGGGTTTCGTTGTCTCGGAAGCCGTCTACAAAGGTTTGAATAACCATCTGCTCCGAGAAGGTATCTGGTGCTGTAGGATACACAAACCGTGTTAATCTGGCGATGTCAGCCTCAAACTCTTGAAGACTTTCGGCAGCTTTCTGAACCCGACTTTTAATTTGAGCTTGATACACTTGTTGAAGATGAGCATCTCCATATCTCATTTCTAATTGTGAAATTAAAAGTTCGTAGGTGGTCAGGTACAGTTTGCAAGATTCCAAGAGCTTCTCTACGTAAGGACACTATTAAAGACGTCGCTTTCTGCTTGTTGCTCCAACCATTAGCTGTAGCTGCAGCTTCAAACTGCTTGTAGTAGGTTGACCATGGAACTTTACTATCAAAATTTAGCGGTACAACCTTAAACTTGTGAGTGGTTTCTTCCTGATGATCCATTATTAAATCTTCACTCGTGACACTTCCTTCACTATGGTAATTCATTTGGTTCATTCTTTCTTCAACCAGTTTCATTCTGTCTTCTAATTTGTCCTCTATTGCTTATAATTTCTCATTCATAGATTGTTTTCCGTTTTCCAGAACTTCGCATATTTCTTCTCTTAAATTTAACATGTCTACTTGAGTTTCCTCTTGAACAATTTTGATTTGATTTTCTATGCTCGTTTGTATTTTTTCTTTTAAACTTCTAGAGTTTTCTTCCATTTTCTGAGAATTTTCGTAAAACTTTTTTTCCATTTTTCTGGAATTTTTTGACAGTTTTACTGAGAATTTTTGCCCATTTTCCTATTATTTTCTTCCATATTTTTATTCATCGATTCGAGAATTTGAAATATTTTTGAATCCATTTTAACTGCTTGCAACCGCGTCACCGGCATAAATTTAACCACGAATAATAAGTTTAAATACACTACTTTAACGAAATGGAACAGCTACGATTAAAGGCGAACTAAAGTTTTATTTATTCATGCAATCAATGTTTATAGTACGGGACCGATATTAAATTACTTAATGGTATTCACACTAAAATTCGCGAACGCTTTATTCTATTCGATACCCCGCACTGACGCCACTTGTAACGTTTATTTTATTATTATTAAAACTAATTTATTTTTACTTAAAAATATGAACACCTTTAAAGTAAAACTAACCGAACTAATTAAATCTAAAGATATTTAATAAAATTACTTACACTATAATTTATTCGCACTATCACTCCGCGGATAACTTCTATTTATCTAAACACCGAAACTTGTTTATATTAAAGTCACGTACTCCGTATCTTTATCGCACACGCGTTAATCACTTATTTATTTCAACTTGAATAATCTTCTTAACACTGCCGTCTTCTAATTACGGAAATAACTGACTCACGACTTGTTTGTATCGTATTTATGCAGATTTTGGAAATCTTCCTCGAATGTTCCATATCTTACGGTATACGTTCTAGAACATGCATAACAACTACGAGAAGGCTCTTGAATTTAAGAACGTGTCAGTATACTACGCTCTTCAAAAGAAATGCCTCGGAAATTTGGAGAAAAGCAAGAACCGAGGTCTATAAAGCAATCTATTCACTAGTACCCTTACACGAAGGTGAAAATTGGGTATTATTAGATAAGGAAGAAAAGAGATTACAGGCAATAGAATTGAGATACCATAGAAAGCTACTAGGAGTATGAAGAATAGACAAGGGATGGAATAAAGACAGAAAAATGGAGTATGCAATGATGTCATCAAAACAAGTAGTGAAAAAAAAAGAATCTAAAATGGTTTGAACATCTAATAAAGATGGATGAAGGAAAACAAATAAAGAAAATAAGAGAAGCAAAGACAATTATAAAAAACAGGAGAGAAAAACCAAAGTGAAAATTGAGAAGATACTAGAGAACGCAGCTAGAAAAATGGCAAGAGACAGAAAGGAAGTTGTCGACGTGTTCAGATTATTTTTCTTTTCGAATTACCAAGTACAGTTAGTTAAATCAGTTTTCAACCTAAAGGACCTAAAAAAGGATCTTCACCAACACACACGCGTTGCAGAGTTGTAGAATCGATTATTATCTGTAAGAAGTTACACGCTTTCTCCTTGAATTTTAGAAAGAAACCAAGTTTAATTTGATTTAAGTGATACACGTATTATAATATCCGGTTCAATAATCATTGAATTTAACGCAGTTAAAGCAAAACTAACCAACTTGTGTCGTTATAATAGGTTTGTCGTAACAACGGGTGTTTTAACCGGGTTACACTGTAGTTAGTAAACTTCCTATTCCATCCGTTGTTCGAGGAACAAAACGTGCAACAAGCAATTTGAAGTTTGACGTCGACTTTTCACTACATAATGTGCTTTAAAGTTTTCAATTCATTAATTCGCATTATTCTTAACAAATTTAATCGAATACGTCAAAACCTTTTGAGTTGTATGAAATCCTTCCACAAATTAAGCTTTTTTCCTAATTGCATTTTTAACTATTTTCTTAAAACCAATCCCTTTTCCAATAATGCACATACTTCCATTACGTGTAGACATGCTATTGAGGATTTATTTGAATAGTCGACTCTTCACATATCGATTTAAAATTGGCCACACTTCACTTACTAGCTTTCAGGATGAATTTTATATTTCAAGTATTGAGTAACAGGGTAAAAGCACGACAAAGCTCAAAAATAGTTAATTATCTTGATATCTAAAATGCGACGCTCCGTTACATGCAAAAAAGACACTTGAAAGCAGGTGTTCAGCGCCAATTCGAAAAAATCGATTCTACTGTCTATTATAGACAAACGAGCAAATAGTTAACATAGAACAAAGCTTTTGGGCAAAGCAAACTGGAGAGAAACAGCTGCATGCAAATAATTGAATGCTTGTGTATTTGTTCTCGGAGCAGGTAGGTAGTAATCCAAAGCGGCATCTTGCAGCTAGGTTGTTATAGGTCCAGGTAAAGTACCCGATTTAAAGATTTACGTCGCTACTTTACAAGACTATTTTTAATTAAAAACATTTTTCAGTTCCAAAGTAATTATGACGAGTATGAATTTTGAGTTGGTATTTTGGAAGAGTAAGTCCATCAAAGTGGGTCCTAACAGCCTACTTTATTATTCCTTTAGAAGACAGTCTCGCATTGTAGGGTTGAAAGCTTCCGAATCTCTAGGATATTTTATGCGATAAGGGGATTCAAACTTTCTTAACCGTTAATAAGTTTGTATTACGAAATTGTAAAATGAAATGAGTATATGATAATGCGCGTCTTGAGCTGCAAGCTCGACGTTTTTTTTTATATGCGCATTTGCTCAATTAACCACTAACGTACAATGAAATTTATAAATAATGTGAAAAAACTGGTATTGTTGTTAAAGTTACCTGGAATTGTGACAGAAGCGTGAGAATGTTAAGATTAGAGGAAATACTGTCTTTTATAGCAAATTGCTTTTTAGATTTAGACAATAGAACTTTAGGTTCGAAATTCAATAGTGCATTTTTGTGCAACCTTAAACTTCGTACTTTTCATTTTAAGTACTTGCGATTATCAATGAAAAGGAAACTAACCATTAAAGTTCTTTTTTATCTTTTGACAACAGGTTTGGTCACTATAGAACTTTGAAAAGTCTTTAGAACATTTAAAACGCATTTGAGCTCAGCGGCGGCGTACCTATGCGTTTTTACAAGCGAATTTTTTTATAGTCATTTTTACAATTACGTTTTTTAACTAAATTACTATATTAGAATTTACGTAATTTTTTGTTTTTAAAAGAGATGAATTTGATACGTTTCTTGTTTTTATATCAATAGCAAAAACGTTGCACAAAGTCGAATCATTTTTTAAAATTGTAATCGGAGCATTAAACGATGATATCGCTTTTAAAAACAATCTAAGAATTTTACAAGACAATCAAGAGAAGCGACTCGGCGAAACCAAATATTAACTCAGCGCATCCAGAGAAATAGTGTCAGTTCAACCTAATTTGCCCAAGTTAGCTAATTAGTACGTGAAGTTAATAAAGTGTGTAGTAGTAGTAAAACGATAAGATTAAGATTAAGATCATGTGCAAATACTAAAAAAACAAAAATTTTAATTTTGTGCCAAAGAACAGCGAATGTACAGAAAATCAGAAAAAATCTGGACAACTTTCAGTGACGTATAAAATTTTTTAGTATACAGAAACACGACTCTAAAAGATCTTTCTGAAACCCTTTTCAATAATATACGTAATTACTAAGATAAGAACGTCTTCCGGGTTTGGACCGTGTCAATGTTGTAACCGAAATTGCCAACGTTTCGCCCACTTTCGTAAGGGGCTTCATCAGGGCGTGAGAAAAATCGAAGAACTCAAACAAACAACCGAAATCTAACTAAACGCTTCTCAAAAGTTAGGTAATCAACTTGTGAACCAAGCCAGATTCTAAACTCAGAAAAGGTAAGAAAAAAAACGATAAACTTGAAAAAGCAAACGAAAATATAACAAAGAACCACTACAGAGTTAGGTAATCAACTTGTAAACCAAGCCAGATTCTAAACTCCATAGAAGTGAAGAAGTGACTTAAAAAAAATAGTCTCCGTTCTTCTAAGAATGGTATCAAACCTATTTTCAACTCGACAGGCAAAATCGTTCAGATTCTTCCTTCTCCTAAGGACAAATTTCTTATACTTTCATCTCAAGGTGTATACCAAATTCCTTGTTCATGTGGTTCAGTCTACATTGGCGAGACCGGTCGTTCTGTCATTACTCGCATTTCAGAACATGATCGTTGTATAAGAAAAAGGCATATTTCTAAGTCTGCGGTTGCTGAACATCATTTCACTACAGGTCACAAGATAGATTTTGATAACGTTTCGGTGATTGCCAAATCTCCATTCTTTTTTAACAGGAAATTTCGAGAGAGCATAGAAATCATCAAACACCCCAATAACTTCAATCGTGATCATGGTTTCGAGCTATCCCCTCTTTGGTTCCCGGTCATTAGTCCTTTATCGAAAACACGCCTTCTTTCAACCGTAACCCAATCAGAGTCGAGTTTAACCAGCCGTGACGATACTTCTTCTTTATATACGAAGACTATTTCTTTTTAAGTCACTTCTATGGAGTTTAGAATCTGGCTTGGTTCACAAGTTGATTACCTAACTTTTGAGAAGTGTCAGTTAGTTAATTAGGTTTCGGTTGCTTGTTTGAGTTCTACGATTTCTCTCACGCCCTGTGGAAGCCCCTTACGAAAGTGGGCGAAACGTAGGCAACTTCGGTTACAACACTGACACGGTCCAAACCCGGAAGACGTTCTTATCTTAGTATAGACTCCGGCCGTGGAAGCCTTTGCTATTACAATATACGTAATTGTGTATTTACTTTTTATATGAATAAAAACCAGTAAATTTGAGAAATTTTTGACATGACATTTGTGACGAGAATTTTTCTCGGCAAACGACTAACTCAGTATAATTCGGTAAGTGGATCGTAGGTTTTAGTGTACTAATCATAAAACAAGTTAAAAAAGCGCAAATCGGTAAAAGCTAGTAATGGAAAATACGATTTAAATCCTTGTATAGTTTATCTTTATTTGTTTACCTATGTGTTACAAAGTGATCCGTGTTTCCATTATTTACAATTTTACCCCCTTTTTTGCATTTATTTACACTTCCTTTTCTATTTTTCTTCCTCTCCTCTTAACTGTTTCCTCTTTCTCTATACGTTTTCCATCCACTCCGCTCCTTTTCTGTTTTCTCTACTTTCTTAACCGCTTCTCTTAACCCCTGCATTCATTCCTCATGTGTTTAAGGTCCTCTGTTTCTTCTCCACGTAGTCTGCACATCCTTTCTTCCTCTTTTTCCCAGTATTTATTTCCTAACTCTTCGTTCCCACATCTGAACCTTGCTATAATTTTTTTCTTCTTGCTATTCTAGAACCGCTTCTCCCTTGATATTCTTATAATTCTCATTATATCTGGTTTCTTTTATCTTTGTCCATCTTTCCTGCTTTTCTATGTCTCTATCTCTCCTTATTATTTCCTCTCTTACCCCTACTCCCGCTTCCCTTAATCTTTCTACTTCTTCTCTCGGGTACTCGTTTCTTTTGTGATATTCTTCACTGCCATCCTGCCCAAACTTCACTCTCCCTCCCTTTATCTTTTTCCAACATTCCTGTAGTATTTTGCATTCGGTTCTTTCCCTCAGTTCTTCCAGGTATTTTATAGCCCTTTTTCCTGTCTCTACTCTTATTTTTTCTACCTGCACTGCCTCTCTTATAATATACCCCGGTGTTTCTCTATCTAGCCCTAATACCCATTTCCAATGTTTTTCTTGTATCCCTTCTATCTCTTTATACTACATCCACCCCATATTTCCGTCCTATATATCACTACAATTTTTATTACCTTCTCAAACAGCAGCCTTCTTTTTTCTGTGTCCACCACAAACAACCTTTTCCCCACACTCCACACTTGTCTTATTAACCTGTTTCCTTTCCTAACTTTTTTCTTTATCTGTTCCACATTCTTATTATCCTGCTTCATCGTGTAACCCAGGTATATAAATTCCTTCACCTGCTGTACAACTTTCAGTGACGTATTAAATTTTTTAGTATACAGAAACTCAACCACTCAAAAAGATCTTTCTAAAATCCGTTTCAATAATATACGTAATTGTGTATTTACTTTTTATATGAATGAAAGTCTGTAAATTTGAGACATTTTTGACATGACATCTGTGACCAGAATTTTTCGGCAAACGACTAACTTAGTATGATTCGGTAAGTGGATCGTAGGTTTCGGTGTAGTAATCATAAAGCAAGTTAAAAAATCGCCAAAACGGTAAAAGCTAGTAATGGAAGATACGGTTTAAATCTTTGTATAGTTTATCTTTATTTGTTCACCTATGCGTTACAAAGTGATCCGTGTTTTCCCTATTTACAATTTTATCCCCTTTTATGCATTTATTTACACTTCCTTTTTCTTCCTCTCCTCTTAACTGTTTCCTCTTTCTCTATACGTTTTCCATCCAATCCGCTCCTTTTCCGTTTTCTCTACTTTCTTAACCTGTTCTCTTAACTCCCTACATTAATTCCTCATGTCCTCCGTTTCTTCTCCACATAGTCTGCACATCCTTTCTTCCTCTTTTTTCCAGTATCTAAACCTTGCTATAATTTTTTTCTTTTTGCGTTTGTTCTCTTTCCTCTTTAGATATTCTAGAACCCTGTCTCCCTTGATATTCCTATAATTCACATTGTATCTGGCTTCTTTTATCTTTGTCCATCTTTCCTGCTTTTCTATGTCTCTATCTCTCTTTATTAATTACTCTGTTACCCACACTCCCTTTTCACTTAATCTCTCTACATATTCTCTCGGGTACCCGTTTCTTTTATAATATTCTTCTATGCCAGTGGTCGCCAACCCGTCGATCGCGAGCTACCGGTAGGCAATTGTGGTAGCTTACAATAAACAGTAGCAGTGGCGATACTGCAGTGAGCGATCAGCCACCCACGTCATCATGCTAGAATCGTGTAGTCTCGCAGCCAGAACGATCTGGTTCGCTTTGAATGGAATAAATACGCATTGAGTTCCGACATTGCATTCAGTTTAAAACCGAACTTCGCGTAATATGGCAAGCAGTAGTAAGAAGGTGAAAACGTACCATTTCCATTCCGAATGGGAAGAACAGTATTTGTTCACAAAAGTTAAAGGCAAAAATGTATGTTTGTTGTGTAATACTTCTATCTCCGTTGCAAAAAAAAGGGAATATTGAGAGGAATCATAAAACTGTACATTCGAATTTTGAAAAATCATTTCCATTACATTCTGTCGCCAAAAAGGAAAAATTAAAACAATTATAAAACCAATTAAGTGGGCAACGGTCAATATTATTAAAAGCAGTCAAGGAAAATCAGGCTGCAACTGAAGCATCATACCGTGTGTCCCAGATAATTGCACAAAAGAAGAAACCTTATGAAGACGGGGAACTGGTAAAGCAGGCATTTTTAGAAGCTGCAGATTCGTTATTTGCTAACTTTAGAAATAAAGACGAGATAGTTTCAGCTATAAAATCTATGCAACTTTCTGCTAATACTGTAATGAGGCGAGTAGAAGTTATGAGCAATGATATTTTTTTACAGTTAAGAACTGACTTAGATAATTGTGTTTATTTTTCACTGCAACTGGACAAATCAACAGATATTGTTGACACCTCCCAGATGGCCGTGTTTGTAAGGATGGTTTTTAGTGATTTTACGATAAAAGAAGATCTTTTGAAGTCCTGAAAGGACATACTACTGGTCAGAAGTTGTTTTCTCATTTAAAAAATATTATTTCGTCTGAAAAAATTCCCATATCAAAAATGGTAGGCTTGACTATTGATGGCGCTCCAGCTATGGTAGGTTGTGATAAGGGTCTGATGTCGTTATGTCGTAAAGATGAACATTTTCCGCAATTTCTCTGTTACCACTGCATTATCCATCAACAAGCGTTATGTGGAAACTATCTAAAACTAAACAACGTTATGAAATTGGTGGTAAAAATTGTGAACAAGATTAGAGCTCAAGCGTTACAAAAGAGATTATTCAAAACCTTGGCCGATGAAATTGACTATCAATACGGGGAACTACTTCTTCACTCGAAAGTCCAATGGTTAAGCAGAGGACGAGTGCTGAAACGTTTCAATGATGTTATATCTGCCATAGTCCAATTTTCAAAACAACGCGATGAACCGATTCCTGAACTGGAAAATTCAATCTGGCTTAGAAATTTTGGTTTTCTGAACTTAATTTGTAGCTTCAAGGGAGGGACAAAAAACTAGCGGAAATGATTTCTGATATAAAAGCATTTAACAAAAAGCTTGAGTTTTGGGAAGAAAACCTAAACAACAGCAATACCAAGCCTTTTGCTGTTCTTTCAGAAAAGATATCACAAAATCCATTAGAACCCTACGACAGTAAATATCATGTGGAAATAGTTTCTAAGTTGAAGGAAAACTTCATAAATCGTTTCAAAGATTTCAATAAAATGTCTTTTGTGGCGCAACTTGTTGTTTCACCTTTCATGGAATTTGATATCTAACAATTTACAACTTGCGTTATCAAGAACTTTGGGGAAGATTAGATTGCGTTTCAAAATGATTTAGCCTTAAAATCATTAGTCTCAGGCACAAGATTTAGGTGGCCTATAGTACGTAAAAAAAATATCCAGTTCTATGTCGTGTTTAGTTGAAAGTAAAAGCGTTATTTAGTTCTACCTATTTGTGTGAATCTGCTTTTTCCAATATGAAGTTTATTAAGAATAAATACCGCAATCGACTTATAGATGAACATTTGGATAATTGTATTCGAATGGCTGTATCAAACTACACTGCTAAGATTAAAAGAATTATAGATGAGTCTGAGTGTCAGCCTTCTCATTGAACATGATTTTTTTTGTTTTATGTGTTCCCCATCTTTATTATCCTGCTTCATCGTGTAACCCAGGTATATAAATTCCTCCATTTCTACACCTCTCTTTTTTTTCCTCCCTCTTTTTCTAAATACCATTATTTTTGTTTTCTTGGTATTTACTTCCATTTCTTTTTTATGTATTTTTCCAGCGTCTTCATCATCTCCTTTATTTACTTTCCTCCTTAGCCTCCAACAGTACGTCATTCGCCGAAGCAAAATGCGACGGCGTTTAGGCGCCAGGCGTTTGGGCGCCGGGCGTTTCGGCGCCGGGCGTTTCGGCGCCGGGCGTTTGGGCGTCAAGCGTTTCGGCGTCGTAATTATGTTATCCAAGAAAATTTTACCAACACACTTTCAAAACGCTACTTTACATTATCCTTTATGTTATTGAATATTTAAAGTAAATTTTGCAATATCGGTATTTTCTTAATTGTTGTACGTTTAATCTGGAAAATATTTTAATTATTGTCTTGTCCTGTGATCAGAAAGGAATTAAGAAGATAAGTGTGAATCTTGATAATTGGAATCATTAGATATCCATTATTATTTGCAAAGCTCTTGTCGTGTGCTCAGAAAGCAATTAAGAAGATTAGTGTAATTAGAAAATGTTAGTATTTAAAATTACTCTTCCACATCGACTCTTGTTGTCTGCAGATATTTGTTGGCATAATTTTGTGAGCGTAATAGTGTCCAAGTCTACATTTAATTATGGAAGATACTCAAAGTAAGCGGAACAAAAAAAAGGTTACATGTACATTTTTGACAAGGCAAGCAAATATGGAACAAAAAAATTTTGGAAATGTGAGCGAAAAGCGGACAAGTGCCTAGGTCGTGTCCATACAACAGTGGATGACAAATATTTGTGCTCCTCGGATAACCACAATCATGGTAGTGATGCGGAATGCGTAAGTGTTTCTAAAATAGAAGTTGATATTAAAAGACGTGCCGAACAAACCATGGAGACTCCTGCCCAAATACTTAACTATGCCCTAGAGGGCACTAGACCTGCAGTTCAAGGGCAGTTGCCTAACAAGGATGCCATTAGAACATTGTGTCAGCGGACGCGAAAAACTGCTGCACTTCCAACTCCGATAGATCTGAAAACGTTAGTATTTCCGGAAGCGTACAGACTATACGAATGTGCTCCTGGACAATCCAAAATGTTCTTATTGAAGGATACCGGATCAGACCAGCCGGGCCTATTTAGAATATTAATATTTGGGAGGGAAGATAATGCACGATGGAGCCAGCACATGAAACAAATTTTTATGGATGGAACATTTCGGCAAGCGCCTCCGTTATTCCACCAAATTTACGTTATTTTGGCAAACAGGGGTGGATTCGTATTTCTAGTTTTGTACGCGTTATTGTCAAACAAGCAACGGCAAACGTACGATCGGCTGTTTTCAATTATAAAAAAAATGTGGCCGCAATTTCAACCTAAAACTGTTTCGTTGGATTACAAAATAGCCGTAATTGGATTAGTTGCTGAAGCATTTCCAACGGCACGATTACTAGGCTGCCTGTTTCATCTTGTTCAAAATTTTAAGAAACAAATAGCTAGTCATGGGCTGACGGTACAATATAATACCGATCCCGAATTTGCTCTTTCTGCACGGATGATAGTTGCATTAGCCTTTACTCCTCTAGATCACATTGATGACACAATTGAACAGCTTTCTGCACTATTACCGAACGAATTGCAACGTTGAAAGGCGAAATAGAAACCACACACGCAGAAGGGCGTTATTTTCGCCAAATATTTGGAATGTGTACCAAAGAGTCCGTAATAATGAAGATCGTACTAATAATTTTGCGGAGGCTGCTCATCGTAGTTTGCAGAAAGGACACGACGCATTGTATGAAAAAATTGTAGGTGGCCAAGCACCTCCTCATAAAAGGGCAAAATACCAAGCTGCGGATAACAAAATTACCACAATTGTTGAAGGCTTTGAGAACCGAACAATTATTGAGTATCTCAGAAGCATTTCTCATAACTTTTTAATGGAGTGAAAATGCAATTGTATTTACATGAATTTGTTCTTAACCAACGTAGTACATACATCTAATTTCATTTTTGATTTTGTAAGTGTAACATGTCACATGTTTAGTTTTGTTTATTTTTTATAGTGCATGTTAATAAATTCTTTTTTCATCGTTATTTATTTTATTGTATTATTTATTTAATATCTACTCAGTATAATGAATTGAGGTATCTAAAATTTTTAATGAACTGAAAGTGAAATTCTACTTACATACATTTTTTGTTAACTAACGTAGTACATACATCAAATTTTGATCTGGCCAGTGTCAAAAAATGTTGCCCAATAACATAAGAATCCTATTTCACTTTAACTCCATTAAATTTTTTTCTAGCGCCCAAACGCCCGGCGCCGAGACGCCTGGCGCCCAAACGCCCGGCGCCGAAACGCCGTCGTCTAATCGCCGGCGCCCAAATGCCGCGTACCGGTCATTCGCATACGCCAACGACCACACCTTCACTTTCCCTACTACTATCCCTCTCATCTGTTGTCTTCTCCTTGTCTCCTTCAAATCCCGCGTATATACTGCAATCAGGCTTGGGCTCAGTAGGCATCCCGATCTCAACCCCTCTCCTTGTAACGAATTTATCGCTCTCCTCTTCAATTCTTTCTATTAATTTTTTACTTATTTTTTTCCCTCATGTATTCCCACAATTTTTTCATTTTTCACTCTGTTAAAAGAGGCTTTTATATCTACGAACACTGCCACATTGTTCCCTCTTTTTTTCTCTAGCTCTCTATTCGTCAAGTATTTTAGTATATATATGTTGTCTATCACCCTTCTTCCCTTTCTGAATACCGTTTGTCCGTCTGATACCAAACTCCTTTCCTTTATTTCTTTCTGTAGTCTTCCTTGTAGCACTGTCGCATATAATTTGTATGCCGTACTTAATAATGTCACCCTTCTCTAATTCTTCACTTCCTTTCTGTCTCCTTTTTTTGTGTATCGGTCATATTATTCTCTTTCTCTATCTCTCCGAGAATCCTTCCCCTTTCCATATTTTATTTACTATTTTCGTCAACGCTACATTTTCTTTTCCGTAGCCGAAGAGTGGGTCTTCGCCTTGTATCTCATTATCTTCTTATCTCTTCCCTTTTTCACCTTCTTTATTGCCTCTATTACTTTGTCTTCGTTTCTTCTCGCTCCTTCTTCCAGTCTTACTACTACTTCTTTGATTTGCCTTTCTTCTCCTTTCTGATTTGGTTCCCCTATTTTTACGTTAAAATCTTCTCCGATTATTATCATTCCCTCCCCCCTCTCTTCTATCATCTTTTCTATGTTCTTTCATGTCTCTTTCATTCTACTGCTATAAACCGCCATTGTTTTTATTTTTGTTTTACCCCACTGTATGTTACTTTCTACAATTCTTCTTCTCTGTTGCACTTTCTCTTTCTGACTCAACCATTATCTTCTTATTTCAGGTATTATACCCCCACTTTGCTTTCCCTTTACTCTACTCTCTCTCTGCATATTGCACCACCCACTCAACTTCCTCCGGCAACTCTTTTTCCCACCACTCTCATTCTTTTTCTTCTATCCATGTCTCTCTTTATTCCCGCTATGTTCCAAAACAATACTCTCCGCTCACTCATCTCCCCCTGTGTTTCTTCCTTACTTTTCCTTATTCCTCTTTCTTTGTTTTTTCCCTTTCCATTACTCATTATTCCTTTTCTTTGCCATTTAGTCAACATTCATTCCTTTTTCACCCCTCTTCGCCCTTTAGTTTTTTTGCCCTTTAACTAGCCATTTTCTCTCTCTTTTCTCTGGTCAGCTCCCTGTCTCTGTCGTTCCATATGTATTTTTCTCCGTCTATCTCCATTTTCCTGTATCCTACCCATACCCTTTTCCCTTCCGCGTTTTTTCCACTGCTCTGTTGATTATTTTTCTTTGTACTCTTCTTTCTTCCCATGTCAAATCGTCATTTTTATAAATTCATGTGTTCCTTAATTTCCTTTTCTCACCTTTTGCTTTTCATCCCATTCTTCTACTTCCGCCTCCACCATATCATTTTCCTTCTTTTATTTATCATTGTCATCTTTTTAACTTTTATTTTCACGTTTAATATTTCTTCCAGCATCAATACTAATTCCTTTTGTGGTTCTTTACCTCTCCACCCTTTATATTATTCTTCCTTTTCCATTTCTTCTCCTCTTCCCCTGTTTTCTCCAGTTTTTCTCATATTTCTTATTTTATTTCTGGCCTTATTCTTTGCATGTTTTCTTCCATGTGTTTCATCATCTCAATAATTCCTTTAGTTTCTTTATTTATTTCTGTTCTTTTCTCTTTTCTCAATTTGTTATTAAGCTGTTTCCTTCGTTTTCCTTCGTTATCTTTTTAATGTCCGGTGATCTTATTGTCTTCATCCCTTTTCCAACTATTTTCTGTAAGTTCTTTTCCTCTTCCCTTCTCTCACTCTTTTAGTCATTCCTTTCTTCTTCTTATTCCTCCCTACTTCCTTTTCTTTTTTTTTGTATTTAAAACGTCCCACTTGTAGTGGTTTCGCTTTAATTACGTATGAAATTCAATGTAGAAGGTTATTTTTAATCACTGACCTTCTCGATTGTACTGTTTATTCCCCTTAATCTAATTTGTTAGTCATAGTTTTATACTTTCCACCACGGTTTTACACTTTTCACTTAATTATTTATTCTTTCTTGCCCTTACATCCTTCCTCCGTTACCCACCCCTTTCTCTCTTCTTCTGCCCTCTTACTACCAATACTAATTCCAGTTCCTTAGCTCACTAACTTCTCAAACTTCTACACTTGTATTTATCTTTGACGTTGCTTTAAACGTAAAATACGACCTTCTACGTCCAAAGGTACCGCACGAAATCGGTTTAAACCTATCAAACACTCACGAGACAAACAGAGATTAGAAAAATTTAAACAAAGCAGAATTACATACATAGTAACAATAAATATCACAGCTATCTATGTTGATTTAAGTCCTCAGGAGTAATAAATACTCCACACATACAGTTATTGTATTACAGTATAATCAAATCAAGTAATATGTAATCTCGGGGTTAAACGTCGATTTAATGCAAAATTAGTAAATTCGTAACCCAAAGTAAATCGAATTTAACGTAAATTAAAAAATTGTGATAATACCTATACCTAAATCGCACGTATTTTACGGTTGACAAATACACAAATTAATAAGTACTCGCGATTATCCAAGACATGCGAATAGCTACCACAATCACAGGAATAATAGTTTTCCTCCTTTGGCAAATTCTATCAAAAAACAACCACTTGACAGTGCATCGCTCTGAATATAGCGAAAAGTGGGCGAAACTTATACGGTACGAAAATCACACCAAAACATTTTTAACATAACACATTTCTTACCGACAGCCGTGTAAAATAAAATGGTCAAGCCATAACCAAACTCGTCGTCAAGGCGGCAGACACGTATTACCAGCACAATACACAAAAAAAATTCTAAATCATATTTAATCATTTTATTATGAGGTTTTTGATTATTAATGTTTTTATTTATTGTTGTCTAGTGTCCTATAGCATCTAGATTTTTGCATACTCAAACAACGTGTTAAGTAAGGTAAACACACATTAAATCTGGTAATGAAAGAAAATAGAACAACGAACGTTGCGTGAGAAATGAATACTTAAAAATCGTTTAGCACTCTACGTTAAAGTTGATTGATTTGAATCTCTGATTAAAACATACTCTATTTTTCGGGGGATCGATACTCGTTTTGTTTGATTAAAACATCTATTTGTTTTCAACCAATTATTAAGTGCGGAAATTTACCCTAAATTTTTTCAAGATGTCAACATTATTTTTCGTAAGGTTAACAAACTTATTTACGACACGCCACTCCAAAAATAATCAAAAGAAAATAAACCACGAAATGTTTATACGTTAAATTCAACGCATAAAAATTTTTGTTAACTTCTCGCGGCATATTTGCGAAAAATTTAAGACAGTTATTAACCAGAGCTTCGGATTATACAAATATGCATGTTTACAACAGACTACAGATCATAATTTTTTAAACAAACAAATTCTACACTGTATACATAAAAAGATATTATTAGCTTCATAATTTTTGGCAATTTGTTATTAAAGTATTACGTTGCAGATTTTGTTTTTATTAGCGTGAACTTTAAAAAAAGGAAGTTTATTAACTTCCGCTATTAACCGTGTTAAAGCGGTTAAGCCAGTTTTACCAAATTTGGTAGATCGCGTGTCTTGATTATGTACATAAACAAATAACGTACGTTCTGTAACGCGTATATCATGAGTGTTGTTCTAATTAAGCTTTAGATTTATAGTGCTACTAGCACATGTTGCCGGCTATTGCAAAAAAACCTGTAATTAAAAGTGACAAAAATGTTAGGTAATTTTATTGTTACGTTAACCTCTTTGGTGTAATTTTATTTTAATAAAAATTATGTGCCGTAATTGCCCAATTCTTGTTTGAACGCTTTTAAGCTTACTGACACAAAACGTAAACGTAAGAACGTAAACTGGTCCTAGACTTCTAATCTTTAATTACCAACATTTATACGTTACGAAGTTCAAATTAGGCACTGACGGCTTATTATGTGTTATTAAGTGGAATACTACTTAAGGTACAAATAAAAAAAAACAAAATAATCTCCAAGTTCCATCTAAAACGTTGTCGTGTTTAACTTATAACTTACTAATTAAAAATATTCAAAGTTCAAAATTAGTTGACGTTTAGAAATTTAAATAAATAATCTAACGTTAACGTTTACTGCAGTTATGGCCGTATTCTCACGCGTTTTAATTTTGATTAGCATTTTTACATGAAAATAAGAATTAGCCAAAAACATTTTACCGCCGTAATAAAATTTCCACATTTGATAAATGGCTAAATTCAAATGTTATTTAATTAAATTTTCTTTATTAATGATTAAAGCATTCTTTTATAATATATCATTGAATTTTATAGAAAATATGTAATTGAAATGTACAGTGGTACTATCCATTAGAAAAATTAAGCAATCTAAAATCAGTGGATTCTGGAAACAAAGGACAATAAAATGTATTCACTAAAAATATTTTTGATATGAAAGCATTTTCTTATTTAAAATAGAATAATACTTTTTTTTAGCATTTTTGTATTGTTCAATCAAAATTCGGTTGTAGCGTATGTTCACCGGTATTAACTCAGGCAAACATGACGGAAGAACGAACGCCGGAACGCAACGAAGAGATTGGTAGAGTTTCGTTGAAAGTACCGAAATTCTGGAAAGAGCAACCCCAGTTTGGTTTTAAAACCAAAAGATACGACGAAATTTGACCATACAGTAGCTTCGCTAAAATGCGACACAATCGCAGAGGTCTATGACCTAATTTCAAATCCACCGACTACCGGAAAATTTGACTCCAAGTCAAAGAAAATCCAAAAACTTCTCAGTGGAATGACCTTGGGAGATGATAAGCCTTCACAACTTCTTTACAAGATGCAGATGCTGAATAACAACCAAATACAGGCTGGCATTCTCAAGACCCTATGGTTAGACCACTTACCGACAAGTATTCGTGCTGTGCTCACCGTGAGCAAGGAAGACCTGGGTATTTTGGCTAATATGGCCGACAGAATTTATGAAACCGTCCACCATGTGAGTGTGGTATCGACAAGTGAGTCGAAGATGAAAAACAAAATGGAGGCCTTGTGTGTGCAGATAGAAGCTCTCACGAAGGAAGTGCAAGACTTCAAACAAGAGAGGACTGCAAGAAGCCGCAACAGAAGCCAGTCGAGGGCAAGATCCAAGTCGAGAAACCCAACTTATTGCTGGTATCACAACCGATTTGGCGAGAGGTCAACAAAATGTAGCCAGCCCTGCAGTTTCCAGCAAAGGCAGGAAAACTAATAAGGGGAACGACAATTGCGGCAATCGGACCCCCGAAGCAATTTAGTCGCTTGTTTGTATTAGACCATAATTTAAAAATTAAGTTTTTAATCGATACCGGAGCGGACATAAGTCTTCTACCGCACCATACATTCAAGGACCGAATAAACAATAACCTAACTCTGTTCACTGCCGATGGTTCTCCGATTCCAACATATGGCATAGAAACTGTAACATTAAGCTTGAACTTGCGAAGAAATTTTACATGGAACTTTGTTATAGCAAATGTAACCCATTCTATTATTGGAGCAGACTTCCTGCATAATTTCAAGTTACTACCACATGTAGCAAATAAAAGTCTCGTAGATTCGACAACATCTTTATCGAGCAAGTGCACGAGTAGAACATGCAACGTGATGGAAGTTAGAACTACTCCAGATACCAAACCATACTGGGCTATTGTAAATATGTTTCCAAACCTGTTACGACCAATACCACGGTTGGTGGAAAATCAATGCAACGTGCACCACCACATGGAGACAAAAAGACAGCCATTGTTCTCGAGACCGAGAAGACTCTCTCCAGAGAAATTGGCCGCAGCAAAAAAAGAATTTAATTTTCTTCTCGAAAATGGGATTGTTCGACCGTCCTCATCATGTTGTTCAAGCCCTCTGCACATGGTACAAAAACACGACAAAAGTTGGCGTCCATGTGGAGATTATTGTAAACTGAATGGGATCACAAAGCCCTTATAAGTATCCAATTCCTCATATTCAGGATTTCTCACAAAACCTGAAAAACAAGAGCGTGTTTACAAAAATTGATTTGACAAAAGCGTTCCATCAAATATCCATCCATCCAGAAGATGTACCTAAAACAGCTGTAACGACACCTTTTGAGCTATACGAGTATGTCAAAATGCCATTCGGTTTGCGAAATGCGGCACAGACATTGCAAAGATTCCTGGATCTAATCTGTCGTGATTTCACTTTTGCGTACGTTTATGTGGACGATATATTGATCGCATCTGATTCAGAAGAGGAACACAAAATGCATGTTAAAGCAGTCCTACAGAGGCTAAACGAATACGGAATTATGATAAATGTTAGCAAGTGCGTATTCGGCGATAGTGAGGTCGAGTTTCTGGGCGTGTTAGTAATGGCAAAAGGTATCAATCCGAAAGTTCCCCTTACCATGCACTATTAAGCAACTTAGAAGATTCCTGGGAATCGTGAACTTCTACCTCAGATAGATACCAAATGCAGCTAAATTACAGGAGCCACTGACAAACTTATTAGCCAATTGCATCAGCAAAAACCAAATCATTAAGTAAAACGATTCGGTAACTAAAGCTTTCGACCAAGTTAAAGAAGCACTTACCGCTCCTACAGAGGTAGTGTACCCAGTAGGAGGAGATCAACCAATGCCCTTCTTTTCAAGAAAGTTAACGTCAACCGAACGTAAGTACAGCACTTACGATAGGAAACTACTAGCAGTTTATTCAAGTTTTCGTCACTTTCAACATTTCTTAGAAGGAAAAGAATTCACAGTATTTACGGATCACAAACCTCTTACTTACATTTTCAAACAAAAGCATGATAAACTATCACCAAGGCAAGAAAGGCAGTTGGGTTTTATTAGCCAATTTTCAACAACCCTTGTTCACATAAAAGGAAAGGATAACGTTGTAGCAGACTCTCTTTCAATATTAAATGTTAACATCATCAGCAACGAAATGGACTACATGCAAATCGCAGAGGAGCAAAAAATAGATGAAGCCTTAACATTCAAAAAGTGAAAATACCGAACTGTGAGTCATTAATTTATTGCGACTTAAACAATAATGTAGTCCGGCCTTGCATTCCAAGGAAATTCCAAAAAGCCACTTTTCTAAAAATACACAATTTACCTCACCCTGAGATTAAAGCAACCCGAAAGTTAATATTGGACAGGTTTGTTTGGCCAGGAACTAACGGAGACATCTTAAAGTGGACGAAGGACTGTATTGCATGCCAAAAAGCAAAAGTCAACCGCCATACCAAGACGGCAATGCAGGCAATACGAACTCCCGATCATAGGTTTGCGCACATATATGTTGATTTAGTGGGGCCATTGCCACCATCTCGGGATCATAAGTATTTGCTAACCATCATCGACCGCTACACCAGATGGCCCGAGGCAATTCCCGTTAAAGAAGTAACAGCAGCCACCGTAGCAGAAAACCTGTATCCACACTGGATATCAAGATTTGGAATCCCTCATAAAATCACAACAGACCGCGATAGGCAATTTGAAAGCGACCTATTTAAAAGTCTAACAAGATTATTAGGAATCCATCACATAAAGATAACAGCGTATCATCCCCAAGCGAATGGAGTTGTGGAAAGTTTAAAAACTGCAATAATGTGTGTAAATAATGTGCGATGGACAGATGTGCTACCAACAGTGTTATTAAGTTTAAGGAATTCGTATAAGGAAGATCTAAAATGTACACCAGCAGAACTGGTGTACGGAACAGCTCTACGATTACCAGGAGAATTACTCCATGCATCAACAAATGAAACACACCAAACTGAAGTTGCCGAACAGCTTAGCAGAGTAATGTCGGAGATTAGACCAGTACCCGCAAGTAACCATGCGACACAAAAGGTTTTTGTCCACCCGGACTTAAACGTTACAACACATGTGTTCGTTCGAATAGATAAAGTTTGACCACCATTAACTGCACCCTACGACGGCTCATATGAAGTTGTCCGAAGATATGAAAAATACTTCATTCTAAAAATAAAGGGTTACGAAGAAAGAATATCACTTGAAATCCAGCATTTTTACCGCAAGAAACACAGGTCAGGGAAGAGCATTCGTATTCGAAACCAATTCAAATGAGAGCACAAGAAGCATCCAGTAACCTAAGAAAATTCGTTCGTTTCACCAACTCTCTGGAAGGGGAGTGGGGAATAATGTGGTGACTTACTTTGGCAGTGCTCAATGAAACGCAAATTTTGTATATATTTTAGTTAGTTTTTTTAGTTTTTTTTCAGAATTAAAGTTGGTGTTTTGGGGAATTCGACCACGGTCATCACTTGTTCATTTTTATGTGTTTTTATAATTAAATGGTGTTAATTTATAAAACGTAGAGAACACCGATTCCTGTTTTGAGATAAATTGATAACCGTCTTTAAGGAGTTAGTAGTAGATCAAAATTTACGATTATTGGATTCCAATAATTGAAACTTTTTGAGATGACCTTCAGTGGCTAGTCGTAGAGTGGTATCAGACTGCTGGTAAGTAATGTCAAAGAATTTCCAATCATCCGGAGATAGAGTGTTGGTTAACTCAAGATGAAGATAAAAGAGTTGTTTCAAAATGGTGTCTAAATCTCGCCTAGTTTGCTTAATCCGTTCGCGTATCAACGCTAGACTAGCACGGTGTAGAATGTTTTTAGAAAAACGTGTCTGAATGTGGAATTTGATTCTGAGGAATGCATGAATGATGTTGTGGCCACGACAGCGACTAAGAAGGTTAAATTGCACAAAAGTTTGACGAGTATGTGACGAAGTTTAGAAAATACGGAGGTTTTAGAAGAAATATTCTCTCCGTAGAGATTGTTAATGTAATAGCGAAGGCTTCCACGGCCGGAATCTATACTAACATAAGAATGTCTTTCGGGTTTAGACCGTGTCATTGTTGTTGTAACCGAAGTTGGCAAAACGTTGGCAACTTCGGTTACAACAACAATGACACGGTCTAAACCCGGAAGATATTCTTATCTTAGTATGTTGATGTACACTCGTTTTGAAAAAAATCGAGACAAACTTTTTGTGATGAACAGAAGTTTAATGATTTAACCGGGTTTGAAAGCGCTCATTTCCCTGTAAGTGGTCCTACCCAACGCAGTAAATGCCAATACTTTTAACCGAGAACATTAAAATTACTGCTTAAAAAAGGAAAAACTAATCTTATTAAAAACATTATTTTCCAAAATGGGCATTGTAATGTAGTAATTTTCGTAGTGTTTATGATGTGATGCTTTCGCACAAATATATTTATGTAAATAAACCGTTTAAAAAAACATTTATTAGAAATTTATAAGAAATTTCAAGTAAATAGCAGTAGCACTATCTTTTCCTCAGCGAAGAAAAAGTTTTTGTTTTTATCGTAATTATGTTGATACGTCATTAACTAATTCGCATCCACGAAAACGATTATATTACCTTAAACAACATAAAGATGTCCGGCTTGCCAGTTTTAATTTAATTTCATTGAAATAAGTCGATAAAATTATGTGCCAGTGGTATTTTTATTACCTGAACGTGTAAAATCTATCGTCCCAGTGATATATTTTCTTGGAACATTTGTTCCAGTAGTATGGAATACTGCCTCCCACTTCCTTCCACCAAAAAGGTAACTAAATAACAAATTATTTTTGAAATAAAAACATTGTACTATTATGAATAATAATAACATATATTAAATATTCAAAAAAAAAACGCAAAATATTTTTGAATAAAAACATAACGTACTATGATATAAACTAAAACATAGTTTCCATAAATAGTCCGAGGAAAGTGTAGTTGTTTTTTTTTCTTTTTGTTAGAAAAACTCCTTAAGCATCTTTTTCTTGAGGGCCTTTCAGTAGGCAAGTGATCGCCAACATTGATCATTGTTTTTAATTTTTTTGATAGCCTACCTACCTACAACGTTTTGTTCTAGTTACATTACTTTTTTAATTTCGGCAGCCATTAATTGTTCTGGAGAAACCATGAAGTATCGCAGTTTGGTTTTTACACCATGGCATTCTTCCTTACGTCTACAACTGATACTGTAAGGAGTTTATAAAAAACTTTCTTCCACCACTTGTTAGATTTGCGATCAAACTCATAAACCGCTTCTTCTGGTCAGAGAGATCAACTCTTCTCATATACTTATTGTAAAAAACCATAAAAGATGGACAATCTACCAACTCTTTAATCTCGCCTTTTTTCTTACGTTGTGTTTGCCCAACATTTACATTATGGCAGTTGCTAATAACCAACACTTCCTTGCTATCCTGCCACCTAGCTGCAACGATGCCATGGTTATTATCTTTAAACTCATAATCCCCTTTCTTCAACTTATTGAAGTCAAATGTTGATATATTTCTTCTGTTATCTTGACATGTACCAACAGAACAGAAGAAAAACCAATATTGTTAAGAAGTTTACAGACGTAAATAATCGGTCAAAAATAGGTGTTACCTCTTTGGTACGAATTATGAATATTACACTGAGTGTAATATTCAAGTCAATGTCAGCATCCTTGACAGTATACACGTTTATGTCATATGTATATCCATTTTTTGGGTTAGATTGCTCCCATATTTTGGCGCCTGTTTTTATAGGCGTCATGATAATGTATTGTTTCAGACAAGACCTTCCCTTGAGCTTAGCCATCAATGTGTCTATACTTTGGAACGGGCTTTCATCCTTAGACCGTAGAAAACGGTATTCGTCGGTGTAATAAGTTTTTGGTGCATCTTTTGGTTATTCTAGACTTTCGAAATAGAGCTTTCAAATCAATGCCTGAAATCTGTTACCAGAAGTAACATTTTTTATCGCCTGATTTCCCATTGATAGATGTTGTAAACAATTATCGGAAATACTCGGTAATTCATTATAACTCATTACAAGCATGCACCCTAACAACGTCATAATTTCAACTTTGTTCTTTGTTCTTTTTCTCTTCTTTTTTTTAGAAGTTCACGTAGAAGCTCCAATCATTCATTCGTGCATTGCGCGATAAAGATTTAGAAGACTTCAAGAGAAAACTTTCAAAAAGTATGAAATTTCATCCGATGAACTATCCAAGCTGGCTAATATAAGTGGCCGCCTTTCAGCTGTTACTTGATGCTTAGGAGTAAATAAATAGTTTCTAATTTACCATGTAATAGCATCATTTCAGCAAGTTGGCGTAGGTTTAAAGCATTTCCCTCACACGTAGCTACGAAAAGTATAAGCATTATCCTATTGTAATTATATCTAACATTTATTAGATCAATGAAACCAACGTACAATTAAAGTTGGGTAGATGATCCCAAGAATTCCGTTCAACGGAGAATTTTGACATCCATGGTGAATTTACCATGGAAATTGAAAAAAAATGTTCTCTCCCATTTCTCGACGTTCTTGTGACACGTAAACCCAACGAAGTTTTAGGCCATTCTGTTTATTGCAAACCCGCACATACAAACATATATCTTCATGTTTTGTCTCATCATTATCTGACTCAGAAACGTTTTGTTATTAAATCTTTGGTAAACAATGGTTATATGAAGCGGGATATTCAGGCAGTTACAAATCGTGGTTTACATCCGCGTACTCGAGTACTTAAAGACATCGTTTACAATCTCGGTTATAACATCAACACGGTCCGAACCCGGAAGATCTTGCAGCTTTGAGACTGCTTAAGCTCGAGTCAAAAAAAGTCTCCACTTTTCTGTTTCGTATCGGTTATCTAGTTTCTGCATGAGT
The DNA here is from genome assembly GCA_035610365.1 of Aquatica leii. Taxonomy (NCBI): domain Eukaryota; kingdom Metazoa; phylum Arthropoda; class Insecta; order Coleoptera; family Lampyridae; genus Aquatica; species Aquatica leii. The sequence goes on from CM069436.1 coordinate 2,548,845, forward strand.
CCTGTCACGTCATAAAAGTGGAGACCGTCTTCAACAATCTAGTATCCTGCGAATTTCATGTAGCAAACACGAAAATGCGCAGTTGTAACACATTTCTGGAATAAGTTCCATCCCTTCAATCTGGAACCCAACAGTTCAAAATTTTCGGCTTGGTTGATCAAATGTGGCTTTTTAATATCACTTTATTGCATAGCTTCATGGTCACTGACATTATCTTCTCTATCACTTTCTTCGTTGATCATTTCATCGAATAAAGGAGGAATTGGTACTGAATAATCTGTACCATGGTTTTAAAGCAGACTGATAATCCGGATGCATGATTTATGTTCGTCATGCAAATATAGCAATCCGACTAGAGATCTTTCTGCTCCCGCCAAATCATGGAAGCAAACAGTGCAACAGAGATGAGGAGTCCACGATTTTGTTTGATCTCCGGTTTCATATCTGAAGTAACGTTTGTGAGCTATACGTAGTCTTTTGGTCATGTTCTTGCGCTGGTCGAACGTCGTATACTTGACACAAATGTAGCAAAAGCAGTCCGAATTGTTCATACAACTGCGCCTATTCATCTTTTGTTTACTGAATCACCAAATCGTCTTACACAAAATTATTTAAATGCGTGTTACTTCGACTGTTGAATCATAAAACACAGAACCATGTTAGCACGAACTATTTTCTAGTTTCCTCAATCAGACTGATAGACCAACATGAGAAATTGCACGGAAACTAATTTGATAAAACATGTTGATTCCTGCCCGCATGCTGTTCTCGCGGACAAGTTAAAACTTGTCCAACTCCGCCTCTTTGTTTTTACTACTGCACATTTACCTTTTGCATAAGCAGAGTAACTTTGAGAACACACACACACGTACATCATCCTAAATAATACGGCTGGTTGATGCAATTACTTATTAACCGACGTACGTCTTTTGGGTTTGGATTAAAAACTCAAAACTCTTTTAGTTCAATTATATAAGTATATCGTTTTTGTAATAAGTATATATCATATATTACTGTCTCCGTATGTGATTAAAAAACCGAAAAAAACCATAGAAAATAACACCAAATTGAAATTTGTAAAATTAATCAAAAAACAGGACAACAATAAGAATCTATTTTTGGTTTGGTTTACAATTAGATATATGAATAACCCTTATATTAAAGTAATTATAAAAAAATATCTACATTAATACGTATGTATTGCTGGATTTGGATATTTAGTAGCTGTATAAAAAACAATCAAATTATTAACATAACAATATAGTAAACGGGTAATTTCCGGGAAAGTGTCAATTTTCAAAAGTGAACAAAATATCTGTAAATGGCAAATAAATTATGTTTAAATCAACCAGATTTTCAATACTGAGTTTCAATAGATTTAGTTGGCACATTTTAAGCCTCTGAGAATTGCAACTTTATCCTTACTTTTTAGTATTTTAAAATAAAAATGCGTACTAAATCTAAAATTTAAAAAAAAAACTAGATAAACTTGTAGAAATAGAAATTTTCTAACCAGATAAGCTTTAATAAAGTAGTTTAAATTTATTTTAGAACTAAAAAGAAGATGGTTTTTGTTAGTAGATGTCAAACTTGAATGGATTGATTTGTAGGCAAAAATAAAAATATGAGAAACGGATTTATTAATCAAAGAATATTGAACGTACGTGTCAGTTTAAATAGGCGCTTTATACAATAAAGTCGCTTTTCAAAATATGTATTTGAATAGTCGTTACATAATAATCGAAATATTCTTGAAATAGCCTTTTTGTTAATATAAAACGTAGAAAACGATTGAATTGAATCTTATATTGGGTACTTTAAACTTTATTTTATATCTTTATAGATGTATATGATGTAATCAGAATTATATTTTACTTAACCTCTTAAATAAAAATACAAAATTACACTTTGCGACGTTTTAAGTGTAACAAATAGATACTATATTGGTTCAAGCCATTATATTAGCATAAAAATCTCGCAAATTAGATCCCTGCAACTTTAAATCAGATTGCTTCTGCAGCAACGTTAGGTTTATTTAACTTGTTAACGAGACAATTTTGGTTTATTATAACGATGTGTTTGAAAAACTTTTTCAACGGAAAAAAATCAACTAAAGCACTTTTTAAATTATTATTATTTTAATTATATTAATACTCCTTGCAATTCAACCAATATCATGTACGCGCTGACGCTATACTAAAAATTCGTAAACACTTTTACTAATCTACAACAATTTTTATGACAATCAAATAAAACTAATTAGAAGTTGTAAACAAAACAATTTCTCAGTTTATGGAATAAAGGCTATTACAATTAAAAAAATTCTAAAGAACCTTTTTTCCCGATTAACTTTAATACTTCTGGAAAGCAAGTAATCTTTTACTAAGTCTAAATTTAGTACAAAATTGACACAACTGGAAAATCGGTTGAAAATACAGTGCACGCCGGTTAATAGAATCCAATTGGGTTTTAAAGTTTAAAGTTTAAAGATAACAATAACCAAATAGTAACAAAATCAAATAAAAAAAGAAATAAATGTTATTGGTTAGAAAGCAGAAAATTCGTACGCTGCTAAGATTATAATAAACAAATAAACAATGAAACAACCGCCATTTTATATTAACAACAAGAAAAAATACTTAAAATTTAACAGCAATATACGTTTGAAATAGTCAACCTGTGGCCTTTAATTTGTATATGTTAATTTAATAGTTGTCAAAAAGTAATCGTAGTGGAGTAAAACTAATTGCAATGCACGCCGTTTAATAAAATCACGTTGAAACTTGAGATTTTTGATAACAATAACCGAATAATAATAGTATCCGAAATTCAGAAAAAAACATACAGCGTAGCGTGTATCTGATTAACAGGTTGTCAATTTAGAATGTGAAACCATAACACCAATACACGCCAATAATGTCAAAATAAACATTTTCATAAAACGTTAAAAAAAATCTGAATTTTGAGCCAAAAAAAATTAGGAACCTGTAGCATTAAATGGTTAAACGTTATGATGTTTAAGACACTATTCTAAGTACTACATATTGCTTCTTAGTAATATGCTTAGAGTTAAAATAAAAATAAATACAAAATAGCTTTATTACATTAGACGCAGTTAAATGAAGTTGTTATTCTAAGAACGCAGATGCTTTGCACGTTAATTCTCGGAGGTAACGTATTTACAGATATTTAATAATAAATAAATAAAATAAAAAATAAAACTAAATATGCAAAACAACTATTTTTAGGGTACAATGATAACATTTTTCACTCTAAAGAAGGGTATTGACTATTGTTTACGTATAGAAGCAAACCTAAGAAGAAAATTGATAACATAAACCCAAATTATGATTACTATAAACGGTGTTTTTCTATGTAGTAGCATACGTTAATAAATACAGTGATAACAATACCCGACTGATAACATTATACGCGATTACAAAAAGCGGCATGCACAGTAATAATAAACAAAAAAGAATCAAAGTAAACTTACCCATTTCGGTTTTCCGGGTGACGTGGCATTCCGCAAGTAACTGTTAAAACGCAAAACAAAAATTAAAACACAAATAAAAACATTGAAAGTAAAAGTTAATCAACTTCTAAATTTATGTTTGTACAGTCGTTTGAATTTATTAGTTGCTAGGTTCAGTAGTTCTCTTTCCTACATTTGTTCTTGTAAACTAAAAGTTTTTGCACTTTTTCCATTATACCAATTGTTGTTAGATGAAATTAAACTCCTCCTGTTCGAGTAAAGAACCTCAAGCAACCTGTGATCTAGGATATAAGACCATCTGGGGGATTTTAGAAAATTATTAAAGCAAAAATATAGTGTTACGTGTCAGTAGTATTAACATTTCACATTTTCGTATTTTAATAAAATGTCTAGTACGGCACTGTTAGTTCGCGCGTTATTCGCCTGGATATTTCGGTCTAATTCAATATTCAAGCTCGGATTTTTTCGCCGGTTCTATTTCTGTTGAAACGTTGCTGTGAGTGGTTTGATTTTGATAGAAACCTTGTCCATGCAATTGAGTAATTACTATTACGTTTTTCGCGATTTTACTAAAATGAAGATTTTTTACGTATATTGATCGATTTAAGACGATTATCAACCAACTTTATTCTCACAGGTGTACGTATTGGCGCCATGTTGCTTTTGTCAACTTAAAACCCTTTTTTATTATTTTGCTTGCAGTTGAACCTATAAGTCAGTTTTTATCTTATCAAATTGGTATATTTTATTGTATACGTAGACTTGACTCCGATCGAGTATTCTCAATTATTATTCGTATCCAAAGCCAGAATTCGCCTAAAGTACCCGATGATTGTAAGCTTACACTCTTCGATAAGTTAAAAAAATATATTACTGAAGTAGTTGATAAATTACTTTAAGAAATTCAGGTATGAGGTAAGTCTCTTTCTATTATATCATTACGTTCACGTTTCGATTGTCGAGAACGAAATTTTTGCCACTGCCTGTAGTACATGTATGCATGATCTCTTTCACTTCGTAGTTTATAATTTTATTATTGATTGCTAATAAGTTAAATTTGTTAAACATCTTTTGAAAAAAACAACACTGGTAATAGCCTACAATGTTAATGTGTAATCGATTGAGTTTATGTAGCATTTACTGATCTTACTCTTTTTTATTGTTATTTCTTGAAAATATGTATAACAAAGTTGTTCGTTCTTTTGTTAATAGTTGTTTGCTTTTATCCCTATTTCGTGGGCAGCGGATTCGTATGTACACAAGCTGTCTCCGAGCCAAGGACTTTATCCAGTACAAAGAAGTGGCGCCTATTTTTTCTCTTTTTATTATAGTTTCTCAACGACGCCCACTCACCGACTCGATCATTTCTTCAAAATAAAAAATTTATAAAACCCTCAAACCATCTACTATTAGTATAATATTTGTCTGAAACATTTTTTTTTGAATCTGTCCAAAAAAAGTTTTTATTCAAATTGAACATTGACATAAAAATGCATATTTATTAAAACACTGTACTTCTTGACATGCTTCTAGTTTTTGGAGAGACAATACGTAATGCACTAGAAGAATAAAATTTATTGGAGAAGATAATCCAAATGGTCAACAACCAAGTTGCCGCATTTTTAGAAGAATATGCAGACGTTTGTCAGAGACTGGAAGTTTTCACTCAACAATTGGCAAGAATTCCAATAGATTTTGTCGAACCCCTACATTTGAAGAAGTTCTTAATATTATCGAACATGAGCTGTCGACGAACACAATAGTCATGGTAAATAGATTAGATGTAAATCACGTGACCGTTTGACAAGTTCTAAAGAAACAAAGTCTCCATCCATTTTTTAGAGAATATGCAAATAAGTGAATTGGAAGAGGAGGTCCTGTTGTGTGGCCAGTCCAGAGCCCCGACCTAACTCCGTCAGCTTTTGCTGGGGTTAGATAAAGACTTCTGTATGTGAGACACCAGTAAACACCAAATTAGAACTGGTGATTAAAATAATAGCTGCAGCAGAAGATATGAAAGACAAACAAGCAGCTCTTGCAAGTGTCTCCTTTAATATTAAAACACGTTGCCGGGCTTGCATTGCTGCGAATGGTGGCCATTTTGAAAATCAAATTTATTTCCTGTCTTGTTTCATTCCGAAAGTAAATGCCACGTGTTTTTGTATTTTTTTAAAAATATTATTTAAAATAAGAGAGAAATAACGATTTTTCGAAAAAAAATCCAATAACTGTGAACTGAAACTTCAACTCAATAGTTTGAACTAAGAAAAGCTCTGTCATTTTTGAGTGTTACAACTTAGTATTAACACTTGTTTGAATGTATTAAACAATATTGCTTGATGCGAAGTAATAACATTCTGCTGAACTTTCATTGTTTATAACGCTTGAACGCTTCATCGAACATGTCTTTAGTATATAAGCTCCAGTAGTTTCTAAGTTTGTTAGTATTCACCTGATGACGATTGCAGATACCACAGCAGTCGAAACGTTGTGTATATTCATTTCAAAATTATAAACAATGAAAGTTCAGCAGAATGTTATTACTTCGCATTAGTATTAACACCTTGTATACTTAGCCCCAAAGTATAAATCTTACAAAAGCTGGACATTCGCATAGTATCTGAATAAGTGTTTCCTCTTTTTCTTTACACATTCAAGACGTTTTTCAATTTCTTGGTTTTTACTTAACTTAATTAATCCAGGAAATTGCTTTCTAGATAGTTCTGTAATGAACATCCTCGATTGTTTTAGTCTAGAAGCTACTAGCCAGTGTGAGGTATTGTTACCAAAATTTTGTTACAACGGGTCCTGTTGGTAACAACCACGTCGCCACAGCTAGTTAAAAAGTCGGTGTGTGAGTGTGGTTGAAAAACTATAATAAAAAGAAAAAAAATAGGCGTCACTCCTTTGTACTGGAAAAAATCCTTGGCTTGAAGAAACCATGTGTATATACAAACCTGCGATCCAAAAAATAGATATAAAAGCAAACAACTATCAAAAAGAGAACAAACAACTTTGTTATATATATTTTTAAGACGTACAAGAGATCATCTATTAATAACTACAGGCAGTCGCGGAAACGTCGTTCTCGATTCTCGACAATCGAAATTTAAACGTAATATTATTATAATAAAACGATTAGTTATAAAATATACTACTTCAGTAATATTGTTTCTCAACCTGTCGAAGAGTGTAAGCTTACAATCATCGGGTACTTTAGCCTAATTCTGGCTTTGACTACGAATAATAATTACGGATACTCGATCAAAATCAAGTCCACGTATACAATAAAATATACCAATTTGAATAAGCTAAAAACTGACTTATCGTTTCGACTGAAGGCTTAGTACATATAAATATAACTAAATATGTAGTATAGTTACAAAAAGCATCCCAAATAATAACGTTAAAGCGTTAATCTGTAAAGTACATCGTACCACAATTGACAGGTAGCTGGTCAAAGTTCAGTTCGAGTGAACATCTGCGGTTATCAATCCTACGTCACTATACCCGTTTGACTTACAGCGACTTTTCAACGGAAAAAGAACCGTCGAAAAAATCCCACCGGGGATATTGCATTAGACCCAAATATCCCGGCGAATGACGTCCGAGGTAACAGTGCCGTACTAGAAATTTTATTAAAATACAAAAAGGTGATATATTAATACTACTGACACGTAACGGTATGTTTTTGCTTTAATAAGTATCTAAAATCACCCCAGATTGTCTTATATTGGGTGAATCTCTATTAGACAAATTTCAGCACTAACATTTTATTTGATCGAAGTTTATAGTTTTATACATGAAACGTGAACAAATTGAAATACTATAATAATTAGCGTCTTTGCATTGTAATCCCAACCGTTGGTATTCGTCGATTGTCCCACGCGCACCTTTGCGTTTTCAAACACGCGATCATCCGTCTCGGATAAATTTCATATACTCAGCGAAAGAGCTGGAAATTCTTGGACCTGCCTGGTTACCTTGTTTTATGACATCGTAGGTGATCCCTGGCTTTGCTTTGGTGATTTTCTAGGATCCTTGTTGAGTTCTCTTTATTCCGACATTGCCTATTTTCTTCCTGCATTTTCAGTATACATAGGTTCTTTCGTTTCTCGATCGCTTTCAAAATCACAGCTTATTTCTTCTTCTATCAGTTCTTTAATTCTCATCTCTTTACTATTCCTCATTCTTACGCCAAATCACAATTTGTGCGGCGTCCTCCCAGTGCTTCTATGATGCGTAGCATTCATTATTCGATGCCATTTGGTGGAGTCATCACTTGTGAGTTAGGCAAGTATTGGTATTATTGTACGATTTAATCGGTCAGCCTGTCCATTTGCGCTAGATAAATCCGTCGTAATAATCTAATGTGCGATCTCTTCCTCCAAAAAGCATTTTTAAAACTTGATAGATGTAAATGCAGTGCCCCGATCAGTACTTATCTGACGTGGACTTCTAGCCTAATAATAACTTTTTTTTGTTGTACTCTTCACTGGATAGAACTATACAAACTTAGTGAATGCGTCAATTACCGGTAAAATATGCTTTAGATCAATAATTTACACAGCAGATAAAAGTATCAACGTGTTATCGTAAAAGTAAAACCAAACCAAAATTGATATCAAGGCAAAGACGAAACGACCTCACTCAGTTTTGACGGTCAGAACGAGATTGCAGACAGTGGAGACTGAATTGTTACGATAGTGCTCGCGCCTCCTTCCATGTTGCTTCGCGCCCCTCAGTTTGGAAACCGCTGGTCTATAGAGCTGTTTCCTTAAGTCAACCCCAAAATCTTCAAAAACAGTTAAATCATCTAACCAAGATGTTACAATAGAAAAAGTATTAAACAATCTATTACAAAGTTTACGTCTGCAAAACCAAGAGTAACAACGGAATCTAAGTTTTAACTAGTGTCTATCGCTTATCAAAATGTCAAAAGTACCACGGACCGTATAGGAAAAATGTTGTCTAAACACAACATGGTTACTCGGATTTCTACTCTTCCTAAATTGGGTCAGCTCCTAATCCGTTGAAGAACGTCCTCCTTTTTAATCTGACGGTGTTTATGACATTCCTTGCTTTTGTGATCGTGCATACATAGGAGAAACGGGTAGAGACAAGCTTCGAAGTCAGCGGTGGCGAAACACGTACTAAAAGCGGGTCGTCAAATTATCTTTTAAAATACTAAAATTTTGGTGAATGTTTCTAATTACTAATAACTAAAAATTACGGAATTCATTGATATAATCAAAAATCCTAACCGAGATTCTAGTTTTTTTATCGGAAATTTGGAAACCAGTTTTATCGATCTAGCAAGACTTTACGGCGCAATCAATCAGCTTGTTCCGGGTTCTGAAGATGTCCATTGCGATGTGTGACAAAAGCTCAGTTTGTGTGATAATGGCAACACGGAAATTATTCAGAATGAAAAATTTTATTATTGTTAGAGTTTGTTAAAATTTATCTTGTAATTCAATTTAAATAAAAACGTTTTTTAGACAGATAAAAAATGTTATTATAAATAGTATAAAATTTTTATAACTGATTTATTTTCAAAAATGTGGTTTTCAAAATATATTGTTTTGAAATTTTTGACCGGTCGCCATTTTGTTATTTGATAAAATAGAAAATAATTGTGAACACAAATGTTCTTGAGGACCGAAAGCAAATGCTGAAAATGGTGGCATTTTTTAAATATTGCGTAAAATAAGGAAGTAATGACGATTTTTAGGAAAACAAAAAACCACCAATAACTATGGACCTAGAGATCCAAATGAAAAATTTGAACTAAAAAAACTGTTTGTTTCAAAATAATCTAACTGTTATTTATGGGTATTACAACTTTGTATTAACACCCTGTATAGAACTAAAAGTAATAGCAAACAAGCCCATAAGTCTGATTCTGAAACTTATTGAGGACGTAGAACTTTTGAGTTGAAACGCGACGACGCACAACAAGACCTTAGGAGCGAGGACTATTGGTTATGATTTAGTATGTAACAGATCGAGATAAACAATATCGTTGTTTTGAATCGGTGTGTAATATAAAATCTTAAGCTGTCGCGGTTATTTTGTTTGTGATTATAAGCGACTTTCGGCTTAGACCGCGTCGTAGTTAAACACACAGACTTTTTAGGCTTGGTCCTAGTCTCTCTTTGAGAACCAAAACAAGAAGTAACACTTGGCCTTTGCCGTATTGTCGTTCGTAAACTCAAACAAACTAACGTTTTGCAAGACATTGCAGCTTGCATCTTCAGAGTGAAGGAAAAAGTGTAAGTGACGATATTTATATCAATAGCGATTAGCGTAATTAACGGATCTTACTTTTCCGTTATCACTTGACTGACTTCTTTATTACTCGGAGTAAGTGTTTGTGTCGTTTCCAAGAAGGTTGATCTTTGTCTTAGAGGATGTAATACTGGTAGCCAACATTTGCTAAGTCTTAATCCGTCTTCTCAGTTCACATTACATGGATGTTTTTCTATTTCAACAGCTTCGCGGATTAGTCTGGAAAAGTAGAAAGAAGTTCTAGCCAACACTTTAGTTTGGTCAAAGTTTAGCGTGTGTTCTTGGTTCACTGCTGATTTTGTAAATTTGCGGTGTTTGCAGTCAGCCGTATGTTCTTTTACCCTTACCTCAATAGAGCGTCCCGTCTGTCCTATATAACTTGATTCACAAGAACAAGGTATTTTGTAAACTCCGGCATATTTTAGAGCCTCTTGTTTGTCTTTAGCAGATGTAAACCAAGTGTTCAGGGTATCCTTAGTCGTAAAGACAGTTTTGATATTATATCGAACTCATACAGTATGTTAAATAAGCGGTGCTACTAGGAGGTGATAAGTCTTCTTTGACTTTTAGATGTATTGCTCTTTCCCATGCGTTTTGGATCTCTTTGAACCCGTATTTTGTTTTAGGGACTCCAATAGTGTTTCCTTTTTCTTTTGTAGATTTTAATTATCGGACATACGTATAGCTCTTTTAGCTAAAGTATGTAAAACAGTATTCTTCTGTACTGGATGGTTGTAAGATTTGGCGTTTAAGTATCTATTAGTGTGCGTTTTCTTTCTATAAACAGAATGCCCCAATTTTCCGTTATTTTTCCTTATCACCAGTACATCAAGAAATGCTAGAATGTTGAATGTTCTAACTCTATAGTAAATTGAATGCTATTATGTGCGAAGTTTAGATGTTGAAAGAACTGATTTCATTAATTTTTGCCATGAGGGCATATAACAAACGTATCATCCACATTTTTTAACAAATAAATATTTTCGGGTTTTGAACCGCGTTCCATATTTACACTTCTCACGAGATTTATAAAACTTAGAAAGCTTACAAACTTTGAAAAATTTACAATATTTGACGTTTCGACAGTCATGTCGCTGTCTTCTTCAAAAAAAACTAAAACTGAAGGTATAGTATCCTGACAAGCCTTTATATTACGCCGTTCTGGTCAGTGGTTCGTAACGGTTTCGATTCATTAGGTTTCCGGAACATGTTTTTCCATATAGGGGCTAGATCGATTCCATTATCCCTATTAAAATTGTCGTATTTCTGTATTTCAATGTCTTCCTTGTATAGTCTAGGCCAGAAGTTTTGGGATTTAGCCAACATTGTTGCCTCTTCAAATTTTATTGTATGACCGGTGTCTAAGAAATGTTCCGCAACAGCAGATCTTGTGTTATGTTTTTTTGTATCCGCCTTATGTTCTTTTAGTCTGGTAGCTATGTTGCGCCCTGTTTGTCCTATGTAAGGCAGCCCACACGAATAAGGGATGTGGTAGACCCCTGGTTCCTCGAGTGGTGCTTTTGTTTCTTTTGATGTTGAGAAATTGGCGGCTATTTTATTTGTTGCGGTAAAGATCACTTTGATATTTTTCCCTCTAAGTATCCTGGCTATTTTATCCGTGCAGCCTTTTATTTAACAAAAGAAGGAAGTTGCCACGGGGTCCTCCTTTGGTTTTTCCTTACTGTGTTTGTTAATTGCTCGATATATGTCTGCTTTTCTAAAACGATTTTTTTATTAAAGCGTTTGTTAGGTGACTTAGCTCGGTCTTTAACGTGTTCGGTTCACTGATCGCCTTGGCCCTGTGTACTAAAGTTTTTAGAACTGAAAACTTCTGGGCTGAATGATGAAGTGATTCGACGTTGAGGTATCTGTCAGTATGTGTCGGTTTTCTATATACTTTATGCCCTAATTTGTTGTCCATCTTTCGAGTGACCAGTACGTTCAAGAACCGAATGCTTCTGTTTGTTTCGTTTTCCATGGAGAATTTGATGTTGGAATCTAACTGGTTGATGTAATCCGGAAAGTTGTGTAGTGTTTCTGCTCCATGAGACCAAATTACAAATGTATTGTCTACATAACATTTTGGCTTGAAGGTAGCGGTTTCTAATGCTCTTTCTTCAAAATCCTCCATAAATATATTGGCGATGACTGAAGAAAGTGGTGATCCCATGGCTGCTCCTTTAATTTGTTCGTATACAATATTGTTGAATGATAAGTACATAGACTTTAAACATAGCTCAAGTAGTCCATTAAGCTCCTCATCCAAATCCGCTTTTCGTAATTAGGTCTTGATGATCTTCAGTGCTGTTTGTAGTAGCACTTTTGTGAAGAGAAATGTCACATCAAAACTGACTAAAATGTCTTCTGGTTCCAATTTATTTTTTTTAATTCTAGAAACGAATGGCTGGAAAGTTTTTACGTGATAAATGCTTTTTCCCGTAAGCGGTTGTAAAATGGTACATAAGTATCTAGCCAGAGGATGGGTGGCTGAACCTGTAGCACTCAAAATTGGGCGAAGCGGTACTCCTAGCTTGTGGATTTTTGGAAGGCCGTAAAGGTGCGGCATCTTGGTGTCTGTAGTAATTAGTCGTCACTTTTGATGTTCCGGGATCGTGCTTACGGATTTCACAGCGGCCAAAATCTTTCTCTCTAGAGGTTTTATTGAGTTCCTCTTCAATGGTTTGTACGCCGAATATTGTAGCAAAGTATCGATTTTTCCATGTAGTCGTTGATGTTCATGATTACGGAAGCATTTCCTTTATCAGCTGGCAATACAGTGATTTCTTTGTTGGCCTTAAGTTCCCTTAGAGCATTTTTTCCTCTCAATTGATGTGGGATTTCGGTGCTATAGATTTCTTCAGAATATCGGCTGTTTTGACCCTCACCTCTTCTTGAATATGTTGTGGAAGAGTTTTGAGTGTGCTTTCCAATGAACTCACTATTTCTTCCTCTGGTATCAAGTTTGGTGTGATAGCAAAATTTAATCCTTTTGATAAAATGGCCGTTGCTGGTTCACTGAGTGTAATGGAAGACATATTGATGATGATCCTGTCTGTCTCTAATTTCGGCGGTGAAGGATGTTGTGCTTCCTGTAACTTCGCCATTTGTATTTTTTTTCAGAGATCTCCTTAGACAGAGTGCGTATTGCAGCTTCTATTGATATAAATATTGTCACTTACGCTTTTTCCCTCAGTGACATTTACCACTCTGAAGATGCAAGCTGCAATGTCTTGCAAAACGTCAGTTTGTTTGGGTTCACGAACGTCAATACGGCAAAGAATAAGTTGTAGTTCTTGTTTTGGCTCTTAAGAAGAGACTAGGACCAAGTCTGGGTGTTAACTACAACGTGGTCTAAGCCGAAAGTCACTTAATCGGTGTGTAATTTTATCTTGTTAGAGCTTTTTTTGTTCTTAACATCAAATGAAAAAATTGTGACCCTCGCCTCTTCTTGAATATGTTGTGGTAGAATTCTGAGTGTGCTTTTCAATGAACTCACTATTTCTTCCTTTAGTATATATATTGGTGTGATAGCAAAATTCAATCCTTTAGATAAAATGGCCGTTGCTGGTTCACTGAGTGTGGTGGAAGACATATTGATGATGATCCTGTCTGTCTTTAATTTCGGCAGTGAAGGATGTTGTGCTTCCTGTAACTCCGCCATTTGTATTTTTTTACCTTTTTTGCGATCTCTTCGGCTTTTTCCGTAGATAGTTTGTCGATCAAATCCCACATTGTCGAATCTATTGTGTTGATCAGTCGTGAATGAACTAAAAATAACTCCGTAGTTTTCTGGTCTAATTGGCGTCTAGTTTCGTGTATCTTCTCCCTTAACAAGACTTTGCTGCCTCTTCGCAGTATATGCTTTCTCGTTCTGGTTTTGATACGATGTATGTATTTGCAGAAAACCTGGGACAATGTCGTGGCTTCTACATTTGCTCAAAAAAGCTAATTGAGCAAGCAGACGTTCGCGTTTGATCCTGAATCTCTCCAATTTGCGTACGATTTTAAAAACTTCCTCCCCGTAGAATCGGATAATACTATTTTTGAGGCTTTCGCGGCCTTGATTTTTTAACAAATAAATATTTTCGGGTTTTGAACCGTGTTCCATATTTACACTTTTCACGAGATTTATAAAACTTAGAAAGCTTACAAACTTTGAAAAATTTACAATATTTGACTTTTCGACAGTCACGTGGCAGTCTTTTTCAGAAAAAAACCGAAACTGAAGGTATAGGATCCTAACAAGCCTTTATATTCCGCCGTTCTGGTCAGTGGTTCGTGACGGTTTCGATTCATTAGTTTTCCGGAACATGTTTTTCCATATTGGCGCTAGATCGATTCCATTATCTCTATTAAAATTGCCGTACTTTTAGATTTCAATAGCTTCCTTGTATAGTCTAGGCCAGAAGTTTTGGGATTTAGCCAACATTGTGGCCTTTTCAAATTTTATTGTGTGACCGGTGTCTAAAAAATGTTCCGCCTTATGTTCTTTTAGTCTGGTAGCTGTGTTGCGCCCCGTTTGTCCTATGTAAGCCAGCCCACACAAACAAAAGATGTGGTAGATCCCTAGTTCATCGAGTGGTGCTTTTGTTTATCTTGATTTTGAGAAATTGGCAGTTATTTTATTTGTTGCAGTAAAGATCACTTTGATATTTTTCCCTCTAAGTATCTTGGCTATTTCATCCGTGCAGCCTTTTATGTAAAGAAGGAAGGAATTTGCTACGGGGTCCTCCTTCTTTTGTTTTTCTTTACTGTGTTTTTTAATTGCTCGATATATGTCTGCTTTTCTGAAACCATTTTTTATTAAGGCGTTTGTTAGGTTAGTTTTATAAATCTCGTGAAAAGTGTAAATATGGAACGCGGTTCAAAACCCGAAAATATTAATTTGTTAAAAAATCATGGCCGCGAAAGCCTCAAAAATAGTATCAACATATCTGAACCAAGTTTTTGGCTTAACTGAACATTTTTCATAATTTCAGTTTCAAAATACTCCATGTAAATATTGGCTATAACTGGAGAGAGCAGTGAACCCATGGTCGCTCCTTCTACTTCTTTAAACAAGTTGTCGTTATAATTGAAATAAGTGTTTTTTAACACCGAGTTCGATGAGTAGAACTTTTTCTGCAGTAATTCTTTCCTTATTTGAACAAGACTTACCTAATAACTGCGACATTTTCGCCTACGCGAATGATATTACCGTTACAGTATCCGTAGACAATAGACGTGACCTAGAAGCAAAATCACGACAGTGCCTGAACGCTTTGACTCGCTGGGCTGCCAACAACAAATTGACAGTCTTAACTGACAAGACCAAGTACATGGTTTTTGGTTCTCCGTTGTTAAGAGATCCCACAGTTCGACTAAACGATATTCCAGTCCGAAGGGTTTTCGAATTCAAATACCTCGGACTTTTGCTTGATCACCAACTGAGCTTCGTCAAATCATTAGTGACCAATTTCAATAGTGCAGTCATCCCCATGCTCACATATGGCTTAGACATTTGGTACCATAGACTAAAACATACCCATATTGTCAGGAAACTGGCATCTCTACAGTCCTTATTCCTTCGTACGATCCTCCGGGCATATGGTACAGTTCCTATCGATTCCTTATGCAACGTGGCAAAATATCCTCCTCTGCATCTCCTATTGCAGGAAACATACTGCATCAAAGTTCTCTCAAGGGCTGGCACTTGTTCTTTTTTAGACCAGCAAGTTTCGACTGCAAATTTTCCTTCCTCTTCGGCCGTCAAGCGTCATCTCAAGACTTTAATCTTGGATGAATGGCAGCGGCTGTGAAATGCATCCCATAAGGAACGTAACGCCTATTCCATGATACCGAATATCCTAAATTGGATCAACATGTCCTACGATCCAGGACGAGCGGCCGTCCAAATTCTCACAGCGCACGACGGGTTCCGTTGCCATCTGTAACTCATCAGTGGTTGGTGGGTCCATTTCCTCATCATCTTGCTCCTTCCTCCTCAGTAATTCTTTCATTGGGCAAAAACAAGACTTCGTTGACCGGGACTTTAGTAAAAAGAGATGCCACGTCAAAACTAAATGGGATATCTTCTTTTGTTATACGCAAGTTCTTAGTTTTCTTTACAAAGTCTGTAGAATCTTTAGTATGAGTTTCTGTATTTCCTGTCAACGGCAAGAGTTTTGCAGCTAGATAAGGTGCTAACGATTGGGTTGGTAAATTGATGATACTCACTACCGGTCGAAAGGGGACTCCTTTGTGTATCTCAATTTTTGACAATCAAAGTTTGTTTCTTGTTAATATCTATAGTAGTGGATTTTTTGATGGCGGAATTTACCTTAGTGCATAAGGAGTTTAAAGGTTTCTCTGTAGACGTATGTAGCAAACGAGAGTAAGTTCGTCATTTTGTCATTATAATATTGTATGGTCATATGTCCTTATTCTCACGTAACCGCTTAGCTGCCTCTCTCTCCTGTCTGTTAATATTGGAGCGTGGCGGTTTTGCTTTTCTGACAATGTTGCAAACATTTTGTCAAATAGTTTCAGAGATCTCCTTAGACAGAGTGCATATTGCCGCTTCTATTGATATAAACGTCGTAACTTACGTTTTTTCCTTCAGAGACATTTATCACTCTGAAGATGCAAGCTGCAATGTCTTGCGAAACGTCAGTTTGTTTGGGTTCACGAACGACAATACGACACAGCCCAAATTCTGGTTCTTCTTTTGGCTCTAAAAAAGAGACTAGGACCTAACTACGACGCGGTCTAAGCTGAAATTCGCTTATAATCGGTGTGTAATTTTATCTTGTTAGAGCTTTCTTTGTTCCTAACATCAAATGTTGAAAAAATTAGGTCAATCGAATATTTAGAAAAAATAATAAATAAAAATACAGAAAAAGAGAAATAAATGTATACGAAAAACATGTTGGAAAAAATAATACACAAACCTTCTAATCACATTAGCAAAATTACAACATGGCACTTTCTGATTCATTGGTTGAGAAATCAATACTTTAATTTGGCGTTCTTATATATTATATAGTAATTACCTAAAGAAATTATATTAATTAAATTCGATTTTCTTTTGAATATTATTTAAAATTGCTAAATTATATAGATTGAAATCAAGTCCGGATTTGTTTATTTGTAACTATGTCAGTTTACAAAATAGAAGATCTAATCAATAAATTAAGTTGTCAAAGCATCTTTAATTAGACAGAAAACTAAATAATATAATAAAGTGTTTATCCAAATGAATAAATTGGTTGGCGAAACGTACACCGTACATAGTTTAATACATTTTCTCGCACTTATCGATTGATTTTAAGCAACGAAGTATACAAAGTGTGAAAGATTTAGCTACATATTTTCACAAATACAAATAAGAACTTCCCGAATTCGTTTGAAAACTTGTGTGTGCGTAATAATACTGAATAAACTATATAAACTCATAGTCGTAAATAACCACATGTTAGCAGTGAATATAACTTTTTGCTATAAAAACTCGATTAAAGCGAAATTCCAATAGAGACGAAGAAGAAAAAAAAGAGAGACTAAACGGCATGCTTCAAGCCCGATTACTATTTATAGACAGACATATTGCAAAAGGAAATTAAATTATGTATTTGAACCGAATCGAGAAAATGAACTGTTGCCATAAATTCGCCTTAAAAAATTAACCGGATAAAGCGTAAACGATTTCGTATGGTAGTGATAACCGTTATCTCTCTATTGAAAAGATCGGGACACAATGTATAGCATTATTGCTGACAACAAAAAAAAATAATGGTTTTCCAAATTCGATGCTATTTGTCTTCTCTTTTACACACCGACAACGTTTTACACTTCAATTTTGCGATTACTATTTGCGATCGGTTTTTGTTTTATTTTTGTCTGTGGAGATTTTGAGATTTTCGGTTTAAGGTAAGATATAACGAGACACATGTAGAGTGGGTCTGGCAGGTGGGTCGTTCGACGTTGAAATTTCAAAGCATTTTGGCTTTTATGTAGTGCAGCAGGCGCATGATCCAACGACCAAACAAACCATTCATTATATTTCTTTTTGAAATTTAATAACAACTGAATAAACATAGTTCCCTTTTTTTTCTAATGAGGCTCGCAGATGCGCCTTTTTCGTTTAATTTTCATACGTCTGATAAGAACATTTTACGAAAACTCAAAAACATGTGTAACGTTTCGTGTTACACTTAAACATATGGCGTTTACCTATTTAGCGAAGGAAGGGCACAAGTCATCATTCACAGTCATTTCCGTTTGCTTTAAAGTGGACACAATTTCATTTCCTTTCAAAAGCAACGTGATTTCTGATCTTTCAAAACCGTAAAGATTATTGACGAAAATCAGTCAATTTACTTTCTCTATCAAATATACGCGGTGTATGGCATTTACATTGTTTCTACATAATTTAAAATTAATTTATTAAAAAGAAACGTTCCTTATCAATAACAACAGACGGTTATTTCTCAAAAAGTTAAAGCAATTTTAAACTTGAACAAATCAGCGTTGTATTAAATTGCGGCCGAGTTTCTTAAATGTAACGTCAGGTATTTTTAAATTATCCACCAAGTAAGCCCACTTGACGTTTATTAGAAATATTTTAACAAATTGTGTATAGGGGTGTAGAAGGACCTAAGATTTATCGGATCGCAAATAATTTTATTAAGTAACTCAAATACGAAACATGAATTCATCTGCAATTTCGATCACACGTAAAGATAATTCCGCTTATCTATTCGGTGTGTCGACCTAGTTTTGAACCTCGCATGTCAGTTTTCCAACCTAAAAATGTTTCATTTATAAACAAAAACATTTAGACTTTTTAGGTAAGCTAATCATGGAAATTAAATGAAAAAGTGAAATAATTATTTATGTCCAAGAGAGTTATTACGATGATTACGCCCGGAGAGCAACTTAATGCATGTATGTTGCTTGCTTCATTCAAACTAAAAATAAACTTTAGTTTTTATTACAATTATAACTAGTAGTTTAGAACAATAAATAGTTTTATACAGTGTGTCCGAAAAGTATGGAATATATTATACAGGTCGATAAATATGCACTTTACACGAAAAAGTTGTAAATAAAAGTTGTTTATCACTTAGTTATCTACCACCTGGGAGATATCAATTTAAATTTTTGCTGTAAACAAAATCGCAACGAATAACACTTACATTTTTTTAAATGGCAAGGCACGTCTTTATTATACTCATTTGATAGAGTCTTTTTTTCTCTTTTCAACCATATGAAACTTGAATATCTTTACATCAAAAAATTTTCAAGAAAAACAAGCACATGTCTAACAAATTTATTTTACTGAGCAGTATTAATCAGGTACGTAATATGTAGTATTGAAACAATTGAATGCACTGTCACAATAGCAAATATTAAACTTTAAATATCTTTACATAAAATTGTTATAACAAAAAAATGTATTTAAACTAAACTTACAATAAATGTTTAAAATGTAAACCATTCATAATTTGACAGTGGTAAATTCGATTTTTAAAACCATCGATTGCTTTTGAAATCATATCTCGAGTTATAGCTCTTATCTCAACTCTAATGCGATTTTTTAAATCTTCAACATTATCAGGTCTATTTACATAAATTTTGCTTTTAATATAGCCCCAAAGAAAAAATCTAGTGGACTTAAATCCGGCGAGCGAGCAGGCCATTCTATCGTACCTCTTCTGCCTATCCATGTATTTTGAAAAGTATTATTAAGAAAGTGGCGGACATTAATTCCAAAATGTGGAGGTGTCCCGTCTTGTTGAAGCCATATTCTGTTATGAGGTATATCTGGATCTACTTCATGTGGAAATAACTCGGCCAAAGCAGGAACTAACTCAAATCTTAAGAAATCGAGATAAATATTCGCCGTTAAACTACCTTCAAAAAAATATGGCCCCAAAATTTGACTTCCAATCATTCCTACCCAGACGTTGACTTTCTGCTGGTATTGGGTGGGTCCTTCTAGATACCAGTAAGGATTTTGTGAAGACCAGTAACGTGTGTTTTGTTTGTTAATTGTGCCGTTTAAATAAAACGTGGCCTCATCAGTAAAAAGGATATTTTTATGAAAATGTGCATCTCGTTCAAGTTTGTTTGTTATTGTTTCACAAAACTCAAGCCTTCTGTCCAAACCGTCTTCAAATAATTCTGGAACTACACAAGCTTTATAAGGATGAAATTTTTCTTTTTTTAAAACGTCACGTAAAGCCAATTTATTCAAATTATGGTCTCTAGCAATTTGCCGAACAGAAATTTGTGGATTTTCCTCAACAGACAAGAACACATTTTCTTGTTCCACATTACTTAATGACAAAGGTCTACCAGTTCTACTCGCATCTTTCACCGAACCTGTCTCTTGAAATTTCCGACAAATTTTGCTTACCGTGGACTGCAAAATGTTTAATTCTGGATGCAAGTTATTAAATAAATTACATACTTCGTCTTGGGTTCTTCTTCTATCTCCATATCCCAGAATCATTAAAATTTCAATTCTATGTTTCTCAGATAATTGAGCCATATTTCAAGCACTAACAAATAGCAAAGTGTGACAGTGTTCTAAAGTACATTCAATTGTTTCAATGCTGCATATTACGTACCTGATTAATACTGCTCAGTAAAATAAATTTGTTAGACATGTCCTAGTTTTTCTTGAAAATTTTTTGATGTGAAGGTATTCAAGTTTCATATGGTTGAAAAGAGAAAAAAAGACTCTATCAAATGAGTATAATAAAGACGTGCCTTGCCATTTAAAAAAATGTAAGTGTTATTCGTTGCGATTTTGTTTACAGCAAAAATTTAAATTGATATCTCCCAGGTGGTAGATAACTAAGTGATGAACAACTTTTATTTACAACTTTTTCGTGTAAAGTGCATATTGAAACGTTCGAGTAATTACTTGCAAATGCAGGAGCCTTCTGGAGGCTGTTATCCATTTTCTAGAAGATATAACGAAAAGTAAGGAACGCTCGAGAAGGATTCGCCGATGCCTATAAATACGTAAGAAAGAAATCGTAGGTCAGTTATTGCTGGAATGTGAATGCATGCAGTATTAAGAAGATTATTAAGGTGAAGATAAATAAGTGATTAGCACGCGCGACGTTTTAAATAAATAACAGTGTACACCGAATCGAGTGAACGTGACTTATAGTGTAAACAAATCCGAGGACGTTATCTTATCTTATCTTAAGTGTTATACATAAATTATAGTGTAAGTGTTTTTATTATTAGATTTAATTAGTTCGATTAGTTTAAAAGTATACATATTTGTATAATAAGTAAACGTAGTTTTAATCGTTTAAATAAATTAGTTTTTAATAAATAGTTTCGTAACAGTGGCGTCAGGTGTTGAGGTATCAAATAGAACAAACCGTTCGCGATTTTTAGTGTTATTACCATTAAGTTATTTGATATCGCTACCGTAATAAAAACATTGATTACGTAAATAACTTTTAAGTTTGCGATACGCGTGTTTATTTATAAAGTATAAAATAGTGTTTATTAAACTTTTTCTATTAACAAGTGCGTGATCGCGATATTTTGTGTTATACAAAAACTGCATTTTAAAAAGTAGTGTATTTAAACTTTATATTCGTGTTTAAATTTATGCCGGTGACGCGTTTGCAAGCAGTTAAAATGGATTCAAAAATAATTGAAATTCTCGAATCGATGAATAGAAAAATGGGCGAAAATTCACAGAAAATTGAAGAAAAACGGTCGGAAAGTTCAAGAAAAATGGAAGAAAAACTCTCCGAAAATTCACAGAAGATGGAAGAAAATTCTAGAAAAATGGAAGAAAATGCTAGAAGTTTAAAAGAAGAAATAAGAGCGAGCATGGAAAATCAAATAAAGACTATTGAGGAACAAATACAGGTTAGTGTAGGAAATCAAATCAAAATTGCGCAAGAGGAAACCCAAGCAGATATGCTAAAATTGAAAGAAGAAATTTGCGAATCTGTGAATGAGAAAATAGAAGCAATAGAGGACAAATTAGAAGACAGAATAAAACTGATTGAAGAAAGAATGAAGCAAATGAATTGCCACAGTGAAGAAAGCGTCACGAGTGAAGACTTAATAATGGACCACGGGGAAGAAACCACACACAAGTTTAAAGTTCTTCCACCAAATTTTGATGGTAAAGTTCCCTGGTCAACCTACTACAAGCAGTTTGAAGCCGCAGCTACTGCTAATGGTTGGAGCAACAAGCAGAAAGCGACGTCTTTAATAGTGTCCTTACGTGGAGAAGCGCTTGGAATTTTACAAACTGTTCCGGACCACCTGCAAGAAAATTACGAACTCTTAATTTCACGATTAGAAATGAGATATGGAGATGCCCATCTTCAACAAGTCTATCAAGCTCAAATTAAAAGTCGGGTTCAAAAAGCTGCCGAAAGTCTTCAAGAGTTTGAGGCTGACATCGCCAGATTAACACGGCTTGCGATCCTACAGCACCAGATACCTTCTTGGAGCAGTTGGCTATTCAAACCTTCGTAGACGGCCTCCGAGACAACGAAACTCAGCAGACTCTACGGTTAGCACGACCGAAGACGTTGGATGACGCTTTAACCCATGCTTTGGAGTTTGAGGCGGCAAAACAAGCGTCGCACCGAAGCAGCCATAAGCTCCGTTGTGCTACAGAAATACCCTCGAACTCAGAAGAAAGCATTGAAGACATAGTGCGACGTGTATTTCGGGAACAAGTAGCTCGAGGAAGAGAAATGACGTGCTGGAACTGCGGGGAAGTGGGCCACGTACGACGACGCTGTACTAAGCCCAAAAGAAGACCAGAAGAGCGTTCGGAAAACTAGAACAGGTCGACCGAATGGGGCGAAAGTCGACCTCAACGAGCCATGCCCCGGAAATTACCATCCAAATGGCATCGCCTAGGGAGCAGTTGCATAGCATTTATCTCGATGGCAAGATCAATGGAAGAAGCGTTCAGTTACTGGTTGACACGGGAGCGACGAAGACCATTATTCGTCCTGACATCTTATTAGAAAACGAGAAGACATCATCAGTAACAGTACGACTTCGAACGGCGACGGGCGACGAAATACCTACTCACGGACAAGTCAAAGTAACCATTGGTTTGGGAAATGGAGTACTCGACCATCAAGTACTGGTAGCCGACATCACAGAAGAAGTTATCCTGGGAATGGACGTGATAAAGAAGTATGGGTTCCATTTGGATATGAGGAACGATGTCCTGAAGATCGACAATGAAGAAATTCCTTTTCATTCGTCAGAGAAGGCAGCCGTGCGAGTCTTATTGAGTGAAGACGTAATTCTGCCTGCAAGGACTGAAAGTGTGGTGATGGCACGCCTGGATGGAAATCTCCGGGAAGGCTACATACGCGCGATTGAACCAATGGAGGGCGGTTTAGTTGAAAAGGGATTACTCGTTGGCAGAACTTTAGTACGAGTAAAGAACACGATGCCAGTAAGGATCTTAAACATCAACTCAGATCCTGTAACGCTGAAAAAGAAGACCGTGGTAGGCCAATGCACGCCAGTATCACAAATTGTAAGATGCGTGAAATCGAACGAAGAAACGTCGCCGAAGAAGTGTCCACAACATCTATTGGACATTCTTACCACCAAATGCGAAAACCTCAGCCAAGACCTGCTGGCTAAAGTTAAAGTGTTGATCCAAGAGTACCAAGATGTGTTCGCGCTGGAGAGTGGCTCCAAAGGAAGAACTAACGTGGTGAAACATAAAATTAATACCGGAGACGCTCGGCCGATACGACAACATCCACGCAGACTTCCTTTGGCGAAAAGAGAAGAAGCCGAACAAATAATTACGGATATGGAGAGGGAAGGCGTGATTGAACCTTCAAGTAGCCCATGGGCATCCCCTGTGGTACTCGTAAAGAAGAAGGATGGCTCAACGAGGTTTTGTGTAGACTACAGACAGCTAAACGACGTGACCAAAAAGGACAGCTACCCTTTACCCAGAATTGACGATACGCTAGACACCCTGTCAGGATCCCAGTGGTTTTCTACGTTAGATTGAAAGAGTGGATACTGGCAGGTAGAATTAGAACCCAAGGATCGTGAAAAAACAGCTTTTACGATCGGAACTGGTTTGTGGCAGTTTACTGTAATGCCCTTCGGCCTGTGTAACGCTCCTGCAACGTTCGAGTGTTTGATGGAGACCATCTTGCGCGGATTGTCTTGGAAGACGTGCTTGGTTTACCTGGACGACGTGATCGTGGTTGGAAGGTCGTTTGAAGAGCACTTGAACAACTTGAAGGAAGTGTTCCAGCGATTACGTGGGGCTAACCTCAAACTGAGCCCAAAGAAGTGCCACGTATTTAAGAAGGAAGTCCAATACCTTGGCCACGTCGTATCTAGAGATGGAGTAAGGGCTGACCCAGACAAAATCCGAGCAGTGCAAGCATGGCCAAGACCTATCGACAAACATCAGGTCAGAAGTTTCCTTGGGTTGTGCACTTATTATAGGAGATTTGTACCCGGACTTGCCAATATTGCCAAACCATTGACAAAATTAACCGAAGAGAAAGCAGAATTTAGATGGAATGAAGACTGCGAAAATTCTTTTAATCAACTAAAACAAGCCCTAGTCACTTCGCCAATTTTGAGTTATCCAAGAGAAGATGGAAAGTTTGTTTTGGATACTGACGCAAGCAATCTGGTTATAGACGCGGTCCTTTCGCAAGTTCAAGATGGACAAGAAAAAGTTATCGCGTATTTTAGCAAGGTTTTGTCTAGGCCAGAAAGGAATTATTGCGTGACTAGGAGGGAGCTGTTAGCAGTCGTTAAGTCCATCGAACATTTCTACAAGTATTTGTATGGACGAAAATTTTTACTGAGAACAGACCACGCCGCTTTAAAATGGCTTCTGCAGTTCCGTAACCCAGAAGGACAAGTGGCAAGATGGATCGAGAGACTGCAAGAGTATGACTACGACACAGAACACCGTGCCGGAAGCAGTCATCGGAACGCTGATGCCTTGTCTAGAAGACCATGTTCGGCGGACTGCAGCCATTGTTCGCGACTGGAAGAAAAAGTCGAATGCCTCCGGAGAACTGCTATGGTTGATGATGAGTGGGAACCTGAGCAGTTACGTCGCGAACAAGAAGACGATCCTGAAATAAGACTACTCCTGGACTGGAAAGAAAGCGGCCGACGACCAACCTGGGAAGAAGTGAGTGCTTTGGGCAAAAATATCAAAGCGTACTGGGCGCAGTGGGACTCCTTGATAGTAGAAGACGGTCTTCTTAAGCGATCCCTAGAAAGTGCCGAGGGCACGGGAAACAGACTACAGCTGGTAGTGCCGAAGAGTAGGGTGACCGAAGTGTTGAAGCATCTCCACGATGGGACATCGGGAGGACACTTTGGCATTAAGAAGACGTTGGGTAAAGTGCGAGAACGATTCTACTGGATGAACTGCAAAGAGGACGTCATGAAATGGTGCCTTAAATGCACAGTCTGCGCATCAGGAAATGGTCCAGCAAGAAAGCGCAAAGCACCCATGAAACAATACAACGTAGGAAGCCCTTTGGAAAGAGTAGCGATTGACATCGCAGGGCCGTTCCCAGAATCCGATTCGGGAAATAAATACATCCTGGTGGCGATGGATTATTTCACGAAATGGACGGAGGCTTACGCCATACCCAACCAGGAAGCAGCTACAGTCGCAGACGTATTAGTAAAGGAGTTTTTCTGCCGGTTTGGAGTTCCGTTGGAATTACACTCCGATCAAGGCCGCAATTTTGAGTCTGGGCTGTTTCAAGAAGTTTGCCGACTGTTAGGAATTAAGAAGACTAGGACAACGCCTCTCCATCCTCAATCTGACGGCATGGTTGAACGGATGAATCGAACAATGGGCAAGTACTTAGCCAAGGTAGTGTCTGAACACCAAAGAGACTGGGATCAGTACTTGCACCTTTTCTTAATGGCATACCGATCATCCGTTCACGAAAGCACAGGCCAAACACCATCCTGTGTCATGCTCGGTCGTGAGATAAGATTACCATGCGATCTTCAATTTGGGCGAAGACCGGAAGAAGAAGTTGCTGGAGAAGATTACGTCAGCAAACTGGCCAAGAGGTTAGACGAAATACATGAAGAGGTCCGTAAAAACACACAAATTGCCAGCGACAGGATGAAAACAAGATATGACGTCAAGGCGCAAAATGGTGGGTTTCAACCTGGCGATATGGTCTGGTTGTATAACCCTCAAAGGAGACGTGGTTTGTCGCCGAAGCTGCAAAGGCAATGGGAGGGCCCCTATGAAGTCGTGCAGCGTATTAACGACGTTATATACCGCATCCGAAAACCGCCCAGAGGCAAACCAAATGTGGTCCACGTCGAGCGTTTGCTGGCGATAACCACAATGCGCAAGTTCAGGTCCGAACCAGAGTAATAAGTAGCAGAACCAGGAATCCGATCGAAGAAATGGAGTTCGAGAAGTTTATGAACTTATACGGAGGTTCTGGAAAAGCTAGGTTCGGAGTTACCACCGAGGAACCACAAGACCTGTTCCAGACACAAAAAGATTACGCCATCGCACATTGCGTGAGCGAGGACCTTGACATGTCCAAAGGGGTTGCAGTCGTGTTTAAAAAGAAGTTTGGGCAGCTAGATGAATTATGAAGACAGCAACCGGCAGTCGGAAAAGTTTTAGGACTACATGGTGACGGACGCTTCGTTTTCTATTTGGTCACCAAGAAATACTCACGTGTCAAGCCGTTATACAAAGACCTATGGCAAACATTATGGAGTCTCAAGAGACAAATGGAGTTCCATCATGTTAAGAAATTGGCAGTACCCAAGCTTGGTTGTGGCTTAGATCAACTGAATTGGAGGACAGTTCGAAACATGTTGGAGGTCGTCTTCCGAGGAACAGGCATTCAAGTGTTGGTCTGTAGTTACCAACCGAGGAGAGTATTGGGTCGGGAAAAGTCCATTGACTGTTACTTTTATGGTCAAGGAAGTTGCCGGAATGGAAGAAGCTGTCGCTATCGCCACGATCCCTTTTACCGGTGTCGCATCCAGTCTCCTGTTCTGGGACAGAACAGTCCTAAGAAGGGTGCAGTAAAACGTTCGAGTAATTACTTGCAAATGCTGGAGCCTTCTGAAGGCTGTTATCCATTTTCTAGAAGATATAACGAAAAGTAAGGAACGCTCGAGAAGGATTCGCCGATGTCTATAAATACGTAAGAAAGAAATCGTAGGTCAGTTATTGCTGGAATGTGAATGCATGTAGTATTAAGAAGATTATTAAGGTGAAGATAAATAAGTGATTAGCACGCGCGACGTTTTAAATAAATAACAGTGTACACCGAATCGAGTGAACGTGACTTATAGTGTAAACAAATCCGAGGACGTTATCTTATCTTATCTTAAGTGTTATACAACGGTTATACATAAATTATAGTGTAAGTGTTTTTATTATTAGATTTAATTAGTTCGGTTAATTTAAAAGTATACATATTTCTATAATAAGTAAACGTAGTTTTAATCGTTTAAATTAATTAGTTTTTAATAAATAGTTTCGTAACAATATTTATCGACCTGTATAATATATTCCATACTTTTCGGACACACTGTATATATAATCATGAACCTTTTTACCCTAAGGTGTAAGGTTATTTATACATTTCACTTATTATTCTATTACATTTCCTATTATATTTATAAATTTTCTCCATTCCTTCTCGTTCTCTGTCAACTTCTTGGCTTCGGTCCACGTTTTGCCTTTTCTGTCTATTATCGCCATTATTTCGTCCTTCCAAGCCATCTTGGGTCTTTCTCTTGTTCTACTTCTTATTGCTTCTGTTTCCCACACGTTTTTGACTTATCTCTTATTATCCATTCTGCAAATATTTCCAAACCATCTCAATTGTTGTTTTTCTATTATATTGATAACTGACTCTACTTCTAGTTCTTTTCTTACTATGTCGTTTCTTATCTTGTCCCTTCTAGTTATAGCCTTAACTCTTCTTAGATACTTCATATCCATGGCTTGGATCTTACTCTTCAATGTATTTGATAATACCCAGCTTTCATTTCCATGTGTTAGGATTGGTCTGAATACGGTTTTGTTTTTCTGCTGACTTCTTGTTTATCTATGAAAGATTTGCTCAGGCTATGGTACATTCTCGCGGCGTTACTAATTCTCTCGTTCACTTTTTCTGTCATATTTCCTGTTCTATTACCTGTCTATTTATTTCTATGTTTATATTTATTTTTTCTGTGCTAATCACTATTACTTTTGTCTTGCTCGTGTTTATTTTCATTTTTCTTGTCTATAGTTCTTCTTCCCATATTTGGAGGTTGTCTTGTAGATATTTTTCTTTGGCAGCGCATACCATTATGTCATCAGCAAAAGCGCATTCTGATATCCTCACTGTTGCTAGCCTGTTGTAACCTACATGTAGCTTTTTGGTTCCATTCCTTGTCGCTTTTATAATATCGTCCATTACTAGCGTAAATAAGGTTGGACTCATTATCCCCCCTTGTCTTAGACCGTCGTTTATTGTGAATGTTTGCAATTCTGCATTGTCTTTTCTTATGTAGCTTTTAGTGTTATCGTATAAGCTTTTGATCCCTGTTATTAACTTTGGATTGACATTTCTATGGTCTAGGCTTTCCCACACTTCTTTTTGCGAAGGCCTTCTCCAAGTCTAAGAATGCCATATATATCTCCGAGCCTCCTGCTCTGCTTTTTTCCATCATCTGCTTTATAGTAAAAATATGATCTTGTACACTCCTACCTTTCCTGAATCCACTCTGTGCCTCATCTAGTTGTTCTTCAATTATATTTCTTAGTCTTTTTTCTAGAATTCTTTCGTATATTTTGGATTTAATAGTGTTATTCCCCTATAATTCGGGCATTCTCTGCTGTCCCCTTTCTTAAATACTAGCTCGATCACTCCAATCTTCCAATCTTCGGGTACTTTTCCTGTGTCCCACGCCTTGTTTATTATTTTTGTAGCCATTCTAGGTCCTTTGTTCCTAGATTTTTCATCATTTCACCTGTTATTGTGTCATGTCCTGCTGCTTTTGATGTTTTTATGCTTTTTATTGCTTATAGTATTTCCTTCAATTGTATGTGATTCTCGTCTTCCTCTTCTAGGCATTTTTCTCTTTTTTCGTTTGTCGTGTTTCCTATTTTGCTTGTATTGAGAAGTTCTTGGGAATATTCTTTCCACTTTTCCATAATTTCTTTTTCATCGGTTTAATTTTGTTGTCTTTTGATTTTATTTGTCGTAAACTTTGTTGTTTTCCTTTTCTTAAGGTCTTTAACACTCGGTAGAATAACTTTTGGTTTCCTTTGCTATCTTCCTCCATTTTTTGACCAAATTCTTCCCATGTACTTTGCTTCGCCTGTAAGACCACTTTTCTTTTTTATTTTTACTTATTCTATGATGTCTTTTCCACCATTTGGTTTGTTTCTTTTGTTTATCTAGCGCAATTGTTCCACATTGTTCCCTTGCTGTTGTCAGTACAATCTCTTTAAAGTGTCTCCACATCTGTTCTAGACTCATGAGTTCCCATTAGTCAGCGTTTGCTGCTATTTTCTCTTCTATATTTTTCCTATATTTGCTTGCCGTTTCTGTTTCTTGTAGTTTGTATGTCTTTATCTTCTCGTTTACTCTTGTTCTGTGCCGTGTGTTTGTTTCTAGTGTTTTTTCTTTTTCCGTTATTACACGTAGTTTCGCTACTACCAAATAGTGGTCACTGTAGATTTCGGGTCCTCTTCTTGTTTTAACATCTACGATTTCTTTCCTGGATGCTCTGTTTATGATTACGTAATATATTATGGATTTCTCGTTCATGCTTATAACCTCTCTCGTGTATTTATGTATTTCCTTGTGCTTGAAGAATGTATTCGTTATTATTAAGTTGTTTTCTATGCAAAAATTTATTAGTCTATCTCTGTTATTGTTTTTATGATTTTCTCCGTATTGTCCTATTACGTCGATCGCGTTATTGCTTCTTTTCCCTACCCGACAGTTAAAGTCTCCTAGCATTGTTAATCTATTATTTATATTTTCTATCATTTCGTTCACATCTTCCCAAAATTCATCTCTCTTCTTTGTCTTTTCATCTCCGCTTGGGCCGTAGATTATTAGAAGAGTTATTATGTTTATTTACACTATTAGCATGATCTTTTCTTATTATGCACCCTACTCCTTCAGTTGCACAGTCGTCTGGTTTTACTCCACTGTATATTAGTAAGTGTCCATTTTTCATTTCTATCATCTCATTTCCTTTTTTCTTTGTTTCTGTGATTGCTAATATGTCTAGGTTTGCTTTCTCAAATTCATATATGAGCTCCTGCTCCTTCCCATTAAGACTTCTAATATTCCACGTACCCAACCTAAGAGCTGTTTCTTCTTTTTTTGTTTTATTTTGATTTATTTTCTTTCCTGCTCGTAAATCCGTTTTCATTGCCATTTTCGTCTTCTTATTGTTAGTGTTGGTGGTGCTTAGTTTTTTGAATCGTTATCGATAATGAACGTGCTCTTGTCGGCTTCTTCCAGCTCCTTTTTTTGCGGGTTCCATCTCCATTCTTTCCCGTCCACTATTAGCTTTTGGTATCCAACTATTTTTGCCCGTTTTCCCTCATTTCTTGCTTTTTCTGCAAATGCCTTGATGTGCGCCTGTATTTCTCGTTCTTTTACTGTTAGATCATTCTCTATTCTTATGTTTGTTCCTTTTAATGCCTTCTTCTTTTTCATTATTTCTATTTTATTTTGCCAAGTTTTCTACGATTATTTTGTTAGCTTCTACTTTGCCCACTTTGAATACTTCTCTGATTTCTGGTTTCACACCTATCTTTTCTTGTAAAACTTCTACTTTTTCTCTTATCAATGCATCTTGAACTTGTATTCCTTTAATCACTATATTTAGTTTTTTCTTATCTCTATCCTGTTCTTCAAATTTTGCTTCTAGGTTTCCTACACGCACTTTTAACTTCTCATTTTCCTCTTTCATTTCTATCATTTCATTCTCTCTTCTCTTTAATTCCACTTTGAGCTGTTTGACCTCCTCTTGATTGTTTTTAAACTCTTCTTTCAAGCTTTCCGTCTTCTTTTAACTCTTTCTTCAGTTGTAGAATAGTTTTAAGTACTTCTTCCATTTTTACCGCTTCACTTTTCTGTTCTTCCACGGTATTCTTGTTTTGTTTAGTCGGTATACTATCTATTGTTTTGCTTCTCTTGAAAACTTCACTATTTACTTCGATCTCTTCTCTGGGGCGCGATCTTTTAATATAATCGTCTAGTTTTCCCACACTGCCTGCTCTTTATATTGTTGTTGAATTAGTCCTTCGTTATCGTTCATTTATTATGTTTTAATATCTCGTACAATTTCAACTGAATGCGGCTCTGTATTATATTTTCAAATGGTTTTGGCGTTTTGAGTTATCACCACAGTCTATAAAAGTTTTGTAGCCGAGGCTAAAGGCCACCCGGATCAACTCCTCGAACGTCGTTCTCCTCTCGTGCCTATTTTCTTTGACACTTTGTTTTACCTACTGTGTACATGTACCTTAATATTAATCTTAATTTAGATTCGATTTTATATTTAAATTTCGGTTTCTATTTATTTCTATTTATGTACTTTAAATTGTTTATCACTTTGATATCGCAATCATCGCGTGACATTTGACCGTATATTAGAATAATATTAACGTTACCTTTATTGATTGGGTCCTTAATTGATGATTTTCACTCACACTAATGATATAGTTCAGTACTTTACACTTAATTAACCACTTCTTACAGTTTTTAATTTTTATTTCCGTCTTTTATCACTTAAAAAAACTTACTTTTATTCGAGTACGAGTTTATACGCCGACATCATCATTAAAAACAATAAATAGTTTTACGTTTAATTATCTACTTGTCAAATTGATTTTATAATCACAATGAATCTTCAAGAATTTCTCAAATATATTGAAACGAATGCACAAGAAGAAATAAAAAAGTCGTTACCAAGAAAATCTAAACAAAAATGTGAAAATATACATCACTTTTAAAAAAAGGTATTATAAAAGAGCGTTATGAATTCATAACACCCTGGTTGTTATATAAACTTGTTTTTATCAGCACATGTGTGTTTGAAACTAGTCGTTAGATGTACTCGCTCAAGAATTTATCTGCATTACGGCTATTCACACACAAATTTTCTTTTGGGTTGATGAGATTTAACAACTTTTGTGTTTCTTTTTCTTTTCTGGTTTCTTCTATCTTGTACTTTGGTCATTTTTCCTTCTTATACAGATGAGTCTATTACTTGGCTTCACGGCGATGGTTACGAACTCATCTGCGAATTACTGTTCCGGCTATTACTCGAAGTAACGACATATTGGGTCTACGCTATTACCACCAACGTAAATGGTTACGGATACCAGCATAATCACTTACCCGACACCTACAAAACACAGGTCAGATTCTTCCGTTTATTTACTAACGAAGATAAAGTTGGGCTGCACCGTGGCCTGCGTAAGCACTATCTTCGATTAATAGTATCCTAATCTATTTGTTTCTATTATTTCTACATGTTATGTACGTTTGTTAAAAAGACTAAAATCATTTCATAAATAATAATTAAGCTGATTAAACTTTTATGTGAAAATTTAGGTAAGGAATTGCATTTCGATTGTTAACTTCGTGAGACAGGGAAATTAAACCTAAAATCAGGCGTGTGACAGGTACCTACTGCTGACTGTTAGTTCCGGTCAGATATCGCTTATAGCAGTAACTTGGCGCCTATAAATATTTTTCTCCAACTTAAAACCCCCCCAGTCTTCGACTTCTAGCGGGTATATTCTTTAATTACCTCCACGTAACAAATTAGGGGAGAGTGTTGTACCTTAAATCTTTTGTACCTTAGACCTCTTTACATGTTTTACTTGTTATAACACCGTATGTACGTCTTTGTTAGATTCCAATTAAGTTTTAAGAAACGCTGAAAAGATGCCGCTAGCTAGTTGCATGTTTTGAGGAAAAGTAACTGTGAATATTATACTTGCTATTTTAATTCTTAGTATTTTTGTGGCCAGTCTCTTGTAAAGACGACTGTACGTACATGTTAGGCTGTTAACGTAATTAATTATACAGTCGTTTTGTTGTGTTACATATTATTATAGGGTGCGCTTTGATTTTCTAGATCATCGAGATTCGTATTTTTGTATTTTAATTTACAAAGTAAATACGACAAGGTCACTTTATTGCACGACGTGTTGCCTAGTCAAAGGCTTATTTACTGTTTTGTCAGTGATACCGACCTACGTGCTAGTGTTTGATCAAATGTATATATGGTTAACTAGAGGAATACCGGCCGTCGGAATAATTTCGGCCGTCAAGTTTCTCCCACCCTAGTCAGCAGTACTTGTGGAGGGATTTATGTCTCTGGTCACGCGTCTCAGCAAACCTAACCGCTAGTATCGTTTAGGCAACGCTAGCGCAAGCTCTGTAGTTTTTATAGATAGTTTTCTAATAAAGCACGTGCTACTATAAGGAATGTTTTGCGTTCAAGGCTCCATATTTCAACAACGGTAAGTTGTAAAAAAATTTCGTATGTATAAAGATGAATTATAATCTTACTACTTTCACTCAGTTTATCTAAAACTCACCTAAACTTTAGATTATTGTTTTAGGGGTAATTTCGGCCACCTTTCTGTGGGTAATATCGGCATGGCCGGCATTATCCTATTTAAATTTGTTCCCATTGTTTTAAATTTTCATTTGTTTTCAGATGCCACAAACCTATGAGCGAAAAACTACGAAAGCTTTGTAGACTTCCGAGACGCTTCAGGCAAATCTTGTAGCAATAGAAAATGGGCGCCCTGTTCGGGAAGTTTCAAGAAGATTCGCCATTCCCAGAACGACTCTTCAAGATCGACGCCGAGTATTTAAGCCTCAATTGGGACGACGCGGACGATTTTGCCCCTGCTGAAAACTTACAACCTACAAACTTAAATGAGCCGATTCCTAGAAATGAACATATAGCAGATAATAGAGAAGATGAAAGAGAAGAAGATATGGGAGAACAAGAAATAGATAAAAACACAAACGAAAATGAAATAACACAAAACCTTTAATTTAGAGAAATAATACCAGTTCCTGGATGTTCTAGAGTTAAAAACCAAAAAAGTAAGAAAGTTGACTCCCATGAAAGAGAAAAAAAACTGCAAAACAGAAAAAGTTGCAGAAGATAGAAGAGTCAAAAATAAAAAAAGCAAGAAAACAAATTTTTGGTAACACAAGTTACTGAGGACATTTGCATCATTTGTGGAGAATTTGGGAAGAACCGAGAACTTTGGCTAAGATGTGTGCGCTGTTCTCGATGGGCTTCCAGTAAATGTACTAATAGAGGAAGAACGAAAACCTTTGTATGCGATTTCCGCCTATGAACCAAATTGTGGCTGATATTACCCCATTCCTGAGGGTAATACCGGCCACTATTGTATTTGTTTAAATATTTTGTATTTTTTTAAACTGCTTCGTTTGGTATTAATAAACATGTGTTTGCTCCTTAACTTCCTATCAATCATTTAAACCTACCAGTTCCTCTTTAAATCACAAAATCTCCGACATATTCAAGACTTTCATTAAGGGGCCGGTATTCCCCCAATTTATCCTACATCTAATTTTGTATTTTCTTCTAACGTGAACCGCTGTCTGTGTTGCCACTTCTGTCTTGTTCTATACAGCTTCGGGTAGATTTAAACCCTGGACTTTCATCGTTTTGGCGCCTTTTTAAAATTTACTTTATAATTCAGTACCACGAAGCTTACGACTCAATCACCGGAACAACTGAATTAGTCGTTCTCTTTTAAGTTACGAGAAAA
The DNA here is from genome assembly GCA_035610365.1 of Aquatica leii. Lineage (NCBI taxonomy): Eukaryota > Metazoa > Arthropoda > Insecta > Coleoptera > Lampyridae > Aquatica > Aquatica leii. The sequence goes on from CM069436.1 coordinate 2,583,473, forward strand.
ACCACGTAACAGGTGTTATTTACTTGTTTTTACGACTGTAGGATTAGCACACCGAGACTTGCGGCCCACTTGCCTAATCAAACTAAGTTAGTCGCTTGTCTTTAAGTTACATGAAAATTATCGTAACACATTTTTTAGTTAGGTACAAGCTGTTCAAAAATATTATTGTTGTTTCTCTATGGTGTAGGGTGTAAAAACAGCGTTACTGTGTTAGAGGTAGTCCGTTCCTAACAAACTAAATAAGCAGCATGTGAATAAAAGAGTTTATGTGAAAGAGAGTTACCTAGTAACTGTCATATTAAAAAACTATTAAATTACACCTAGTACATCAAAAGCTATTTAAAAACAAACGATTACCAGAGGCGTTGGTTATGAATCCGTATCGCCGTAGGAAGGACCGTAGGAAAAATAGTGTATAGGTACTTGTCATATTACTTTTATGTGTTTTATCTGAACCCGCAAAATTGCCCGCATATTTTGAAATACCTTGTATAGTATATATAAAAACTCCGAAAAGTAGGCCTTTCATAAAAAAATAAAAAATCTTGAGCTGCAATTTTAGTAACTGTATTAGAAATATTCGTGCGAACCTATAAGATTTTCTTAATTAATTGGCTGTCACAAAGATTGTTTAGAATAGAAAATATCTTAGATCAATATCATTAGACCTATTTTAAAAAGTAGAATCCAATCTGTGTTTGATTCTGTCCATTAACGAATAGCAAGTAACCTATCCACTATAAGTTAATGTAATTAATCTTAAAAATTATAAATTCAACTACATAAATAATTTTAGAAAAGAAAGAACGATCGTTAATGTTTTTAATTAATGATATCTTCATTATCAACGCCTATAAATAAAATATAATCAAACCATTAGTGACTTACAATTCAGAGGTATTTAATCGAGCAACTTTCTACAACCACAGCAGCTGCAACAAAAATTGAAATTCTTCTTTTTTTGTTGTGATTTAATACATTTCCGTTTTACATATAGTTTAATTAGAAAGTTATTTTTAAACCACTTTTGACGCGTATTCTATAATTCATACAGAAATTTAAGTTATCGACTGTTTATTCTGAGTCATATCCAAAATTAAAACGTTTTAATATGGTTTAGCTTTATTTACACTTTTTTTTAAATAAATAAAGCGAAAATATCAATAAATGTTATGTTTTAAACTAAATATTTAATGAAGGTAATTATAAGCAAATAAACAAAAATTTTAGGGATAAAAGTTATTTCGATTAACTGGATGATTGATTTTATATGCGATTTTGTACAAAAAAAATTATAACGCCTAGAAATAGAAGAATCTAATAAAATTTTGATTTATGTACATAGACATGTATTTAATCGATTTGTTGGTATATACATAAATAGATTGACATGAGTGTATACTCTCTACTGTTTATAAAAAGCCAAACCACCAAAGAATTGAGATACAATAATTAAAAAATACTATAAAAAAGAACCAGAAAATAATAAACATGTAATGAAAACGCAAAATTTTAATCTTATTGTATAGTACGTCCGTAATAGAGAAGTCCCATCACAAGCTCGTTAACAAACCAGGATTCGGCTGACTCGACTGATGGGTGATTCAATGCTTAGCAATACAGAAAAAAGGAAAATCACCATTCTCAAGAATTGTCTAGTTCTTCAGAGTAGATGAGAAAAAAGAATTTGACGGTGTTAAATAAACAAGTGCATATTCGGTGTTTTCACGCGTGTGTCGTATAGATAGATAAATCTAAAAAAAATGTACGAAAATTCTAAAAATGTAAAAGAAGAAATACAAATAAACATCAAAAATCAAATAAAAACAATGAAAGAACAAATACAAGAAAACCATATTAAAACGGTTCAAGAGGAAACTCAAGCAAATATATTGAAATTAAGAGAAAAATGTGTGAAGAATCTTAGATCTTAGGTCTTAGAAGACAGAATACAACTAAGAAAAATAAAGTGTAGCCAATAAAAAGTTGCCAATAGACCATCGATAAGAAACCAATTGTTTGAAATTGTTTCAATCATGATTGAGTAGATAGAACGTTGCTATACACTCAATCATGATTCCCCCTCGTCTGTCCGTCGTACTGAACCCTGCTTTGAACTTTGTCGGTTTTAGACTTTAGTCCATCTCTAGATACGACGTGTCCACGGTATTGCACTTACACACACCAAAGGACATAACGGTGAACTGTCACAAATCAGTTCTCATTGTAAAGTCTTCTCACGGATGTTGGGTTTCAATTCGACTTACCAATAACCACTCATTAAATCCAACGTAGAAAGCCATTGGAATCCTGACAGAGTATCCAGGGTATTGTCCTTCTCAGTCACTTCGTTAAGCTGCTCGGAATCTACACAAAATCTTGTTGATCCATCTTTCAACTTTACCAGTACTCCTGGGGACACCCTGTGTTTTCATATCTGCTATTATTTCTTCAAATTCTTTTTGTTTTGCCAAAGAATATCGGCCGAGCTTTTCTGGTATTAACTTTGTGTTTCATCACACCGTTTTAACATTTTAACTTTTTTTTAACTGTTTTAACGTTGAGAAGCAATCATGTCCAATAGCTGTCGTAGGCGCTTCTTCCGCGACGTAGCTTCACTAAAATTTTTCGCAGTCTTCTTTTTCAATATTACTGGACCCGAGTTTATATTTTTTACCTGTGCCAATGTTCTACCAACCAGTCGCCATTCATTGGTTCAATAGCGCAAAAGTAACAAGCCGATTTAAGTACCTAATAATTCTATACCAAGGAACTTCACGAACGTTCTAGTGTAACGGTAAAACATCACATATCGATGTAACGATGTGTTCTATAAAGGTAACCCCTCAGATCACAACATAGAAGGTACTCAACAATAAAGAAAGTTGTGGTGATCACAAGTATATCTTATTTGGAATCCAAAAACCAAATGTTAAAAAGTCAGTAACAGATTAAAAACTAAGAGTTGGAACAGCCAAGAGGAAAGCATGGGAAGACTTGTGTAACGACCTAAAAAACAATCCATAGAATACTGGTTATAAAGTAGTTACAAAAAAATTCAGACTTGGCAAGAAACAAATTCCTCCATTGTAACCGGCGTTGAAATTTGGTCGTGAATCTTTTGTAAAAGACCCCGTATTTAGATTTATTGGGCTGAATTTTCTTTTATTTTAGCGATTGATTACTGTGTAAGCATCGAAAACGTTTTACTCGTTATTTTATTACGTTTAATTTAAGTTGATTTGTATTTTATAGTCATTTCACAATTATTATTGGTTTGTTTTTTTTTAAACGCATAAATTTCCGTGGTCTTGATTTTGATTTAGTGTTTTTACTTCTGGTTATTTCAATGGAATAACAACTCTATCTAATTTATGACTTCCTTTTTGGAATGTAATTTGATCAATTTTTCTTAGAATCTACTTTTGTTTATGTTGAGGTCATTTACGAGCGTGATTTGGATCACTTGATAATTTAACTAAGTAAGCATTTTCATGAGAACATTTCCTGTCTTTTCGTGTGCGTACGTAACGTAACGCACGTGGTAACAATATTTTTCATCTTTGTTAAGTTACTTTGTTTAGTGTTCCATCTTTTACAAAGATTTTACGGCGCAAGTTTATTGAATTAAGTGGGATTACGAGGAATTAAAAGAAGTAAAATTTTGATTTTGAGGGAGATCTTTTTTTGGTTGCAATTAAGACATACCGGGTTCCGTGACGTAGTCAAGGGTTCGGGGAAGTTAAACAAATGGTACCGTAAAAATAGTAAAGTGGTGTGATAGGAAATATTGGTTTTCCAAGTTCGTAATTTTACGGTTTAATGAACTTCAGAGTATAATAATAAAGCTCACGTTCCAGTTGGATTTATTTACGATGTGTTATGCTGAGAATCCAATTTTCGCTTTTGTGCGGATTTCAATGCTGAATTAAATCATATCTTCCGCCGTCATTCCCTTGTTTGGGGGTCCCACCGAACCTTCAGTCGACTACAAGAACACCTAGACCGTCCCGGGGTCGATCTAAACTCGAAAGCTTCTGGAACCACTGTGCCCAGCAGTTTACCTGGAGTATACAATTGAATTTGTTATTATCGTGAAGTGAACCGCGATCGTTATGATTAAAAGCTTTGATTTGAGCCGACTGAATTACGGCTAATTTTAAATATTTCAAGAAACACTTGAAGGGGTTTGCGTGAAGTTCGCTTTAATTAATTAATTTTGTTTTGTGTATGTAAAAGTAAGTCTTATTCATGCATGAAAGATAATGTAACGAAATGTAACATATAATTTGTTTTAACGTTTAGTTCGAAGCAAAGTTTCGGACGTATATTTTGTGACTTTTGTATTTTTTTTTGATTTGTTGTTTGTTGTTAAATTTACGGATTAAGTATGCGGGCAAGGCCTTGAATTTTATTTTTGTGTTTTATTGAAAAACAAGTTAACGCTTTTATTATTATTTTTTTTATATATTAATTTTTGTATTCAGTTTGTGAATTTTTGTCTTGCTTATTATTATTTCATTTATTATTTTTATTCAAGTTTGTTTGATATTCATTTTTTTTATTTTATTCAGTCAATAAATGTTAAATTGTTAAACTGTAAAGAGCTTTTATTCATTCAGCCGCCGCGTACGTAAATTTTTAAGTACATTTCAGAGTTTAGCTAGTTACAACTCGAGGTAAGTCCAGGGGTTGTAACCAACCAGATGAGCTTCTGGGTTATCAGGGGTCCAGAAGCTATAATCATCGTGTCCTTGATTGGCGCCCTAACCGATTTTGAGTTTTTACCTTTTTATTTCGATTTTATGTCAATCTCGTTTCCAAGTTATCACGGAATTTTCAAATATAACCCACTCCGTCTCCACTGAGCAGCGGCACAACATCGTTTGTGTTACCTCATTTCAGGCAGTGACATTGTTTCCAACTTTTGCATGTAACACCATCCAAAGAAAAAGCCACATAGGTAATCAAACAACTGTTTCCGGAGCACCAACCTACATCTTGGAGCACGGGGGCGACTTCTCCTCAGTTGTTTTCAATCAAAGAGTTCACTGAGGCAACCTCAAATCTAAAAGGCACCGAGCTGGATGGGATTCCGAACGAAGCCATTAAGATATAAGCGAAAGAATACCCTCAAAAGTTTTAATGACGAGTTTACTAAAGGCAATTCTAGTTTTAATTAGTTAAACTCCAAAGCGGGAATAGCGAACGTTACATATAAACTCAAAAATAATGAATGTATCCAACATCAAATGAAGTGTGGGGTCCCACAAGGCACGATCCTCGACCCTACATTATAGAATATTTTTATGATGTCCTGTTTACACGACTTCTGAGGGGAATAACGTTAACAGCCTTCGCGAACGACTTGGCAGTCTTTGGGTGTGGCAGAACTGTTCAAACACTGATGCAGAACATGAATAAAGGACTACAGATAGTGGACTCACGGTTAAGAGAAAATAAACTTAACGTAGCCATAGAAAAAACGGAAGCAATTGCATTCATAAGCAAATTGGAGCCGATTCAGTTCTGTTATAGGGGGAAGACACTAAATCCAAAAGACACGATAAAATACTTAAGCGTAACACTGGATAAACACATCCCTTTTGGGTCACACGTCGTACTAACAGTACTAACTGATTATGTCGACGATTCACTCTACCTTACTATATGCCGTCCCAGTATAGCACATTGCACTAAATACTGGTAAATATAGGAATATGACAGACAAAACCCAAATAACAATGTCTTTAAGAATTACTTCCGCATATAGAATAGCTAGACAAGAGGTTCCCAAGGCTATAAGACAAGAAGACTCATTACAAAAATGGCAACAGTACCCCAAGACCGCTTGGACCCGATTGCTTATCCCAAATCTGGGGTTGAGAAACAGTGTAAGAAATAAATGTATGTTAGTGGCGATTAATTATTTCACAAAAACAACGGAGACTTATGTCATACTCAAATAAGAGGCAACTAAAATCGTAGACGTTTTGGTAAAGTTTTTCTGCCAGTTACATTCTAACCAAGCCCAAAACTTGAAGTTTGCTTTGAGAGTGTATCATGACGCCTCTCCATCCTCAGTCTGACGTCATAACTGAACGAATGAATAAAACAATCAAAAAATACTTAGTCAAAATAGTGTCTAAATATCATAGAAACAGTACTTGCACATGTCAAACACCATGCTGTGTCATGTTTGGTCGCAAAATATGACTGCTATGCAACCTCCAATTTAGACAATGATTGGAAGAAGAAATTGCTGGATAGTATACTATGTATGTCAGCAAGTTGATAAAGATGCTAGACAGTTCGGAAAAAGACTCAATTTGCAACAGGATGAAGACTAGATAAAAACAATTTTTTGTCAAAGCTGTAGAGAGGCAGTGCAAATAATCTCATAAGGTTCTGTAACGCATGAATAACGTCGTATACCGTAATTGAAAACCACCGGGTAAACCAAGAGTGATTCATCTTGACCGTCTATTTCCGCTTCTTGGCGATAATAACGTCGCCCAAGACCAAGCTTTTTTTTTACTATGAAAAAGCTCTCGACCTAGACGAGCTATTAAAAATATTGACTGAGAAAAGACTTGATCCCGTCCCCTCACCACTATTATTTAATATTTACTCAGAGACAGTGTTCGCCATAGCCCTAGAAAACTGCGAAAACAGAATAAAAATATATTGTAAACTTTTTAATAATGTAAGGCATGCTGACGACATCGCAATAATTTTGGGATAGAATATAGATAGAGATACAATAGGATTAAAAAAGACAAAATACATGATATTCAGCAAAACACTAATAGCACAAACACAACTCACAATATATAACCAACAAATAAAAAAATTGAACAATTCAAATACTTAAGTAGATGGCTGACCAAAGCTGTTAAAAAAAAATTGCCACGATTGTTGCCAATAATGAATAAGCCACTTTAAGAAGAAGAAGAAGAAGAAGAAAAAGAAGAAGAAAACCGACCCCAAACAAGAAGCAGAACCATAGACTTCGATAGGTTCATTAGCATGTACAAAGGTTCTGAAAAGGTTAGGTTCGGCATTACAACTGCTGTGCATCAAAACCTATTCTAAAGACTACAAAATTTATTTCTGAAGTACAGTAATTTTGAACAGTCACAAATTACTGCTTCAAAACCGCTTTCTGTTCCCGAACTAAAGATATTCTTAGGGTTGCTGTTTCACACAGGCACTATACAATTTTCCAGAATACAAGACTATTGGAAAACCATTGTTTCCTGTACCAATCTTCGCGGAACGAATAAGTCAAAGTAGATTTATGATGATATTGCGATGTTTGCACTTTACTTCGTAGACCGATAGTACTCAGTGTTATTTACTATTTCACTAACAAAATGAGTAAATGTCATCTATATATATAAAAGAAAGTCGTGTTAGTTACTTCACTTATAACTCAAGAACGGCTGAACCGATTTAGCTGAAAATTGGCAGGGAGGTAGTTTAGAGCCAGGAGAAGGACATAGGATACTTTTTATCCCGTTCGACAGCATTCCCGTGTGACTTGACATGTAACGTCAGTCACTATAAAACGTGGTATAACAAAAAAGAATCAGACTTGGAATAACAAAATTGACGTATAATGACAGCTATGTAATGACGTATGGATGACAATTTGATATTTGTAAGAAATCAATAATAAAACTATTTCTATTAACATTATTGCCCAATTGCCCATTCGTATAAACAGTGAAGTGAACTATAAAACTCGGTATGGTTGAAAATTTAAGTTTTTAGGTGAAGTGAAGTTTAATTAATAATGCCGCGACCAAGACGATCGAATCTTTCCCGACAAAGCCGTGATGCAAGAAGAATACGAAATACTCTTATGAAAGTAACAAATGATGAAACTGGCGGGATTTACTTCTTAGAAGCACCTGGTGGTACAGAAAAAACTTTTTTGATTTCTATAATATTAGCAACAATTCGCTCACAAAATAAAATTGCACTTGCACTCGCTTCGTCGGGAATTGCAGCAACTTTGCTTGAAGGTGGTCGAACAGTTCATTCAGCAATAAAATTGCCATTAAATATGCAAAGCAATGAAACTCCAACCTGCAAAACTTCGAAGAACTCTGCAATGGCAAAGGTTTTGCAGCAATGTAAAATTATTGTTTAGGCGAATCGAGGATATATAAATCAGTTGATTCGGCTACTAACCAAGCCTTATATAATATGTTTTATTTAATTATTTTTTATTCACAACGTCCTATCACCAGGGTAACGGTTCTGTTCAAGAGAATTTTTTGCCCCGACTATAAAATACGTAGGAACAAAAAATTGCAATATTAAAAATCTTTTTGACAGTACAAAGTCTGTCGGGTCGGCTAGTTATCCAATAAAAGTATTGTCTTTGAGTAGTTTTGTAGTTACTAGAAAAGTACTTAGGAAACACTTACTGCACTGGAACTTTAAGAAAAGATCTGAAAATGTATTCCTGTCGATAAAAGCTGTTCCTGTAGTTGCTGGCCCGAACACGACCAACTAGCTAAACAGCGTTACACAAAATTAGCAAAAGCAATGATAAAAATGAAAAAGAAAAACTCAAACTCAAAGTGTGTCGAATGTGTAGCAAGACAGCAAAAGAGACTCAGTTTGGCAGTGTGAAATGTGTGATGATAAATCTGGTCTAGACTTTTCCTGTTTTGATGACTATCATTCATAAGGTTTTATCGTTGTGTTTTTATACCAGTGCAGTTCTCTCTGATTTATTTTAGAAACTACGTTTATTTTTTCATTGTTTTTATGTATTTTATGATATATCCTTTCGTGAATAGTGTTGCGTTCTTTATTTGTTAAAAACTAATTTAGTTAAAACGATTAAAAATACGTTTACTTAATCTAGAAATATATACACTTTTAAATTAACCGAACTAATTAAATCTAATAATAATATTTAATAAAAACACTTACACTATAATTTATATCACTTAAGATAAGATAACGTCCTCGGATTTCACACTTGTTTACACTAATTATCACATACACGATTAGTCTCGATTTATTTATGTAGACAAACACGTGCTAACGATTTATTTTCACTTGATAATCTTCTTAATACAGCTGCATTCGCGTTTCGACAATAACTGACCTACGATTTCTTTCTTACGTATTTATAGACATCGGCGAATCTTTCTCGAGCGTTCCTTACTTTTCGCTATATCTTCTAGAAACTAGATAACAGCTTCCAGAAGGCTCTTGCATTTGCAAGTAATTTCTCGGACGTTGCAATAGTTTATAATATATGTTTACATTACAACGAAGAATCACGTATACGTACGGGCTTGTCATTATAATTCAAATGGCCAATGTCAGTGTCAAACTCACACGTTGCGGATTAAAAAAAAATCTCATAATATATTTTTAGAGACTTCAGTAAAAAATAAACTAACCTCTTAAATGCAAAATAACATTAAAAAAACCGTGCAGCATTTTCTGTTCTCTCATGTTGTCTGAATGACAGCGACACTGTTAAGAAAGGGGCAGTGAAACATTCTCAAACTTTGAGAATAATCAAGAAACCATAGTCAGTCGGTGTTAAATAAGTGAGTTAACACTAAGTGTTTTTACGCGTGTGCCGTAGAAACAAATAAAAGTGATTGTAATGATTTTATCAGCGAACAGTCTTTATAAATCTTAAATTAAATTTGTTAGATATATTTTAAACATAAAAGTTTTAACCATAAAACATATTAAAGTTTTTTTAGGGTAAATGGACTATTTATTTAATACAGTTTACATGCAAGCTTTCGAAGCTAATCTAAGTTCTTCGTCAGGTAGTATAAATTAAATTAATTTGAGAATTGTAAAACTAAGGTAACTAAAAACAATAAATCGTAAGAGAACTAGATAATTAACGCAAGTTTATTTAGCTACAACATTTGCTTATGGTCTAAAAGAAAACCACCATAAAAACTCTAGACGTAGCTTAAGTGTAATTGATAGACAAATTAAGATCAGGAAATAATAGGTAACCAGGTGTCAGATAGTTCGTAACCACTGTCTCTATTGAAATTGTTAGGATATTTAAAGTTTATATCATGAAGAGTCATAAGTGCATGTTCGGCAATGGCAGACTTAGCAGGCTGGAGTAAACGAAGATGTCTTCTATGTTCTTTTAATTTCGTATCTATAGTTTCGCCAATATATAACTTGCCACAGGTGCATGGGACTTGGTACACTCCACAGGTATTATAAGGTATTTTGTCTTTTATAAGATTCAACAAATTTTTAATTTTAGTTGTAGTGTTATAAGTAACTCTTGTCTTTAGTCGAAGAAATTTGTTCTTTATTAAAACCGTTTCTTATAAAACCTTTCATAAGGTGTTCTAACTCTTCTTGTAATTTATCTTTATGACAAATTATCGTTGCAGGAATATATAATGTGCGAAACATTCCAAGTTTTTGAGCTGAGCAATGGTGAGAATTTGCGTTTACCATCTGACTTTCTTTCTATTTTTACATCAAGAAATGGTAAGGGACCATTAATTTCTTTTTAAATACTAAATTTTATGTTTGCATGTTGATTGTTAAGGTATTGCAGAAAAAGTTGTAGTTGATCTTCACCATGAAACCAAATTGCAAAAATATCATCTACATATCAAACCCATAATTTTGGTTTTTTAGATACAAACTGTCGCGTCGTTGCAAAAGACGTAAAGTATCAAGTATTGGTACTTTAATGAACAACGAAAAAACATTAACCAGTAAATCATTTGAAGATAATTTCTTCAATAAAATGTTTTGTGTTCTTTATAAATGAACTACTCAAGCCAATATAAGGTTACAGTATAGCATTTAAATACTTAAATAGTTCATAAGCTGTCGATCCAATACAGCTAACAATTGGTCGAAGAGGTGCATTTGGCTTATGCATTTTAGGTAATCCACAGAACCTTAGAATAAGAGGATCTTGTGGTGTTAGTTTCTTAATAGTTTTAGTTGATAAATTATTTTCTTTTAATAATTCTGTTGTTAATAATTACAACTTGTCATTGGGATTTTAAAGAAGTTTTATGTAAGATGTGGGATCATTAAGAAGCTGTTAGTTTTCTTAATGTATTCTGTTTTATCCATGAAGATAGTAGCCTTTCCTTTTTCGGCTAGTGCAATTATAGGTTTATTGTTATTTCCAGTCCCGCGCCGTACATCAGGGCAAAATCGTGTGGTGCACCACGGCGCCGAAAAGCATCAAAACTCAAAAGTAAAAAAAAGATAAAGCAACAAACAACATTGTCAAAACAAAATTTATAATGATAAAAAAATCGGTAAGGAATTGCTAGCTATTACATTGTTTTTTATTTGCCTACTTTTTTATTTTTACTTTTTGAGGCGAGGGAACCGAATTACTTCTCGAAAATAATATATTTTCCAAATGAGAGTACGCAATAATAGCATTTATTCGATCGAATCCGTAATACGTGATATGATAACATGAATTGTGTGAGCTCAAGCAAATCTGATTTTATTCATGTTTGAGCTTGAAATTTGACTTGCAACGAGCCAACGAGCGAACAAGCGTTTTTTTCCTGCCTGAGCTTGCAATGTACGAAACTTTATATATTTAAGCGCTGCATCGGTCGCGATTTCATTTGTTGCATGATGCCCGATCGATAATTAACTTAGCGAAGTGAAAATGTGCATGGGGTAAAAAATATCTGCTTTTGAAACTTTAGTTTTTTGTGGTTTTACAGACTTTATAGTGATGTGTTTTGTGTTGTGAATTAAGATGGGTTCATTTAAAATTTATTTTTTATTTTAGATTTATTAAAACATTAAAAGCCAAAAACGTGCATCTCAAAAATCCTTTTATATATTTGATTATATAAACATCATTGATATATTTAAAATAAGTTGACTGCTTTATTATAAATTATTTTAACAATTTGAAGCAAATTAAAACTCAAGTATGAGTAGATTAAACAATTACATAGTTTTATTTAAACTAAAAGCGTATCGTTATTTAAGAAATTATTACTGCTTAGAGTCAGAGTCCAAGAAGGGGGGGGGGGAGGCAACTGCCCCCTCTTGCCCCTTGCACCAATATTACTATTTATAAAAATTTATAAATTTTGAAATAACTTGAAATAAGTAATGTTGAGAAAAAACTTTCGATACTAACATTCTAATGTTAGTATAGATTCCGACCGTAGAAGCCTTCGCTATTACAAATACTTTCGAGTTTGAGTTTGAGACGTCGAAACATTTCCATTTTTCATGAATGATTTGTCAATTTTTTTACTTACGTATTAATTTCTTTACAGTATCAGGATGTCAGAAAAAAAGAAGAAATTGTCTGGATACCAAAAAAAACATGTCAAAATTACGCATTTTTTTTTCAAAAGCAGAGTTTACTTTGCCAAATATTAATAACAACAATGATACAGCTAAATCCCAATATTCTGAACCTATACTTGGGACAAGTATCAGCAGCAGACAAGAAACTGATCTTCTAAAAAGCAATCCATCAACATATTCAAGTTTCGCTGATAAAGAGAAATCAACACTTTCAAAAATTACTAGAACGGAAAATATGAGTCCACTTTCAAAAGATGCTGCACTATGGCCAAAAAAATTACGTCCTAGTAATATTCAAGAATTGGTAGAATGTGGCCCTCCTCATTATCAAAACAAAAAGAATATTTATCCGAGAGATAGTTCGGAGTCGGAGCGTAAGTTTTCCAATATTACTTCTTTAGAATTTTACCGAACAAAGAAAAAAATTGAGCGTTTTTGGTTTTTGCATTCCGAAACAAAAAATTCACTTTACTGCTTCTGGTACGAAATTTTTAATGACAATGATTTGAGACCTGTTCGCCTTAGTTATGAATTTGGTTACAATTACTGGCAGCATTTAAGTGAACATTTAAATATTCATGTAAAGAGCAAGTTACATATCAAAAATGTTCTAAAATTGTTACATCTTTTTAACCGTTTTAATAAAAATGAGATAATTGATTCTGAAAATCAAAATGTAATAAACAGAGAAACTAAATACTGGCAAGCTGTTATAGAAAGAATTTCGTACGTGAATCAGTTTTTAGGTCAGCAAAATTTAGCTTTTCGTGGAAGTAGTTTAAGAAAAACAATGGTAACTTTTTAAAATGCATAGAAATGATTTCCAAATTCGACCCGACTATGTCAGAACATACAAAACGCTCTCAAATAAAAGATCACAAAAACTATCTCGGAGATAAAATACAAAATGGAGTAATCAACTTGATCGGTGAAAATATCAAACCCAAAATTTTAGAACTAACTAAAAAGGCAAAATATTATTCCATATTATTAGACTGCACTCCTGACTCTAGTCACCAAGAACAAATTTCAGTTTGTATAAGATTTGTTAATTTAAAGAGCACGGGAATTAGTATAATAGAATATTTTTTATTATTTTGTCCTATAGATGATGTGTCGGGTGAAAGCTTGACAAAATTTCTTATGTCGGCGAGAATGAAGACTTAAATATCAACAATTTGCGGGGTCAAGGTTATGACAATGGGGCAAATATGCGTGGTTGGCATAATGGTCTACAAAAAAAAATGAATTTTGATCCGCGAGCTTTCTTTGTTCCTTGTTGCTATCATACCCTAAATTTAGTGGTCAATAATACCGCAAAATTGATTACTTTGAGTATCAATTTTTTTTCTTTAATTACTAAACGATGTTCGGATTACGGAAGTTCGGATTATGGATATTGCACTGTAGATACTTTTCTATATTGAAATTAAAATTTTGTATTAATTCTAAAGTAGAACTAGTGAATTTTTACACATGACAGTCGAATGTACGTAGAGATAAATCGCATAAAAATTTGTTATTATTATTCGTTGTATAATATTTTATTTTAACATTTTTTGTCAGTGGCTTTCAAATTTCCTTAAAGTTCCATCATATCAAAACCTTAAGTAACATTCATAACATTCCCCTTCTCACATTCATTTATAATGGCTGTACGCCTATGCCTGCCATAAAATCTAAGACCATACGATTTAAATTTGACTTTGATTTTTTAATATACAGCTGCTGGACTTTATGTCTTATTTAAATAGATTAATTTTGCCCACAGATGACTGATGCCATGTCCGAATCTAAAAAGAAATGTAGACAGTAGTGTTGATTACACTGGTCTGCAAAAAAATATTTTTTATCGAGCCCTGACACTATTCCGGGTGATTCTTATGTAAAATGACGTCCTAAATCCAAATATGTCTTCCGTTTTCTTTCATCACCCACCATTTTCGAGGGAGCCCCAAATCTCTAATTTTACCACTTTTCGATAAATTAATTATAATTTATTTATCGAACGATAATAATAATTATAATAATTATTATAATATATGGACATGAATTTAATTTAAATGGGAAAAAGAACTATTTTAGCTATAAACAGTAATAAATAAAAAGATATTCATCGTTACTTGGTGCTTGCTTTCCTTTTATACCTTGAGGTACAGCTCTCTCGTTTCAAAAACCAGCAGTACTCCGCCAACATGCTTGCATTTCACTTCCCTGAAAATCTTTTCTCTAGCTTAGCGATGTCTTGATGGAACCGTTCCCCGTGTTCATCCGAGACTGCTCTTAAATTTTCAGGAAACAAGTCCAGATGCGAGTGAAGGAAGTAAACTTTAAGAGACATGTTACATCCTATGTCCTTGTACGCTAAAAGCAGTTCCTCGACGTGAGCGACATAATCTTCACTTTTGTGGTTACCCAGGAAGTTCTTACAAACGTTTTAAAATGCAAGCCAAGCTCGTTTTTCTTTTCGATTTAGGTGTTCAATAAACGTCGAATCTTGGAAGAGTTGTCTAATCTGGGGACCAACAAAAACGCCTTCTTTGATTTTAGCTTCGCTAAGACGAGGAAATTTAGTTTTCAAAAATTGAAATGCGCCACCTGTCTTGTCCACTGCTTTCACAAACTGCTTGATCAATCCAAGTTTGATGTGTAAAGGTGGTAAGTAAATATTTTCCTTCGGAACCAAAGGATTGTGGGCGACATTTTTCTGACCAGGAATAAGATTTTCTCGCAGAGGCCAGTCCCGTACGATGTAATGTTTATCTCGAGCTCGGCTATCCCATTCACAAAGGAAGCAGCAATATTTTGTGAATCCTGATTGCAGGCCCGTAAGTAGAGCAACAACTTTTAAGTCAACGCAAAGTTTACGCTTATAATCATGATAACTAATTTTATCAAGGATTCTGAAGATGTTTTCGTACGTTTCCTTCATATCAACAGAGTATGCAACTGGAACTGATAGGAAGTCATTCCCATTTGCCAACAGGACAACTTTTAAGCTTGTTTTTGATGAGTCTATAAACAGTCTCCATTTGTCTGGGTCACAGGGCATCTGTAGCTCTGTCATCAATAAATTTGCATTAGGGCAGAACACTAAACTTTTATCTTCTGAGAAAAGACATTTCAGGGTTACTTGTCTGGTCCTGTAAGAAGATATTTTTACTCCCTTTTCTAAAAGATTCCACTGTTGAAGTCGCGATCCTAGGAGCTGAGATTTAGTCTTGGGTAAATGCAAATCCCTGACAAGATCATTTAATTCCGATTGAGTGAGGAAGTGAGGTTGCCGAGAAACTAAATCTGCGGAATACTCTTCAGCATCATTAAACGTATCATTCGAAGCCCCAGGTTGTGGGTCAGAGTCTTTTAAATCAATTTTCAGCTCTAGAGTATAAGTGTTTGGGGGCTCTAGGATTGACAAAGTATCGTTATCAGGAACAGGTCTTAGAGCTGACGGAATATTGGGATACTGAATTGTATGCTTACTTTTGCTCTAAAACCCGACGGTGGAAGTCATACAAAAGTAACAATCTGTAAGATGATAGCGAGGTTCACGCCAAACCATGGGCACAGCAAATGGCATTGATTTACGGGTACCTTTGAGCCATTTAGTCAAACTACTGTAACAAGTCGTACAGCAAACTGATGGAGCCCAAGTCTTGTCCTGGTCGTCAACTTGACAATCAAAGTACAATTTATAAGCTGTTTTAACAAGCGGAGAAAGGGGTTTTCGTTGCGCTTTTAAAGTTAATTCTCCGCAGACATAGCAAAAGCTATCGGGATGATTTTTACACTCGCGTGGCATAATTAAGCAGTAATTCAACGCCCCACATTAACCACAAATCACACTTAGTCACTTGAAAAAATCCGGAGTAAAAGTAGTTTTACTGTTTTACTCAAATGAACAAAAATGAACACAAAATCCAGCACGTTTAAAACGTCGACAAGTTAACTCTGCAACAGCTATAGATGTGCTGATCGAAGCAGTTAAGCAAACAATGTAATATACTATAATGAGAAGAGTAATGCAAGTTCAAGCCTGTCGAAAATTCCTGTTCAAACTTGCATGTGGTAGTGATGGGAATTCTAGTTCTTTTTTGCGAACTAGTTCACCAGGTCTCGTTCAACAAACTGAACTAGTTCAATGTACTAGTTCTTTAGTACATTAGTACATTTAGGACAACGCATCAAAGGATGCATAAAACAGTTTGTGGTGCAGATTTGCATTTAACTCTGGTATTTTTTCGCAAGGTACAAACAAATTTGGATTGAATACAATAATCATAGTAATCAAAGTAACGAATATAAAAAACGTAATGATAATCTAGATAAATACTGTGGGAAAAGACCTTGTAGCCAATGCAGTCTAGAAGAGAAAAGTTTATTAGCGTTATCAAAATTAAGTGATGACTAATACAAGATTTGCAAAGAGCAAACGTATTAAAAAATGTACTAGTTCACTTTATAATAGAGAACTAGTACATTTAGTTCACTGAAAAGACCAGTTCAATTGAACTAGTTCGTTCAGGAACTACACATCACTAGCATGTGGTATTGAGATCGCCAGCGTCGTGCAGTGAATCTTCCTAACTGTTTATTGATATTTTTTTACTGTTCTTATATATTTGTATTTTATTGTTGTTTCTGTATACATTTTATAGCAAAACTTTTGCCATATACTTTGGTATAAATTTTATTACCTGCTTTGGGATTTTTAACGGCTATAAGTTAAAATTCTAAAAAAATGCAAAAAATAAAATAAAAATGGGGTCCCCCCAAAATAGGTGGGTGATGGGTAAAAACGGAGCTCATTTTTGGATTCAGGAGGTCATTTTACATAAGAATCGTCAAGAATGGTATCAGGGCCGATTTTCATGCAGACCAGTGATTATTTGAAATTTGGCTTCATTCCATCATTGTCGGACAAACAATTGCCTATGTGCCTTTTATGCAACAAAGTTTTGGACAATGACGCTATGAAACCATCTAAGCTGCAGGATCATCTGGAAAGATGTCACCCTGATAAAACAGATAAAGATTTGAAATACTTTGAAACACTCAAAGATAAACTTCAGAAGAGGCCTACGTTGGACAGAATGTTCGCTTCGACGTCACAAAGAAACGGTGATGGTTTGTGGACGTCTTGCAATATCTCACTACTTATAACAAAATCCGGAAAACCGCATACTATCGGAGAGAAGTTAATTTTGCCAGCCGTTGAAGAGGTTTTAAAAATTGTTTTACACAAACCTGCATTTGATATCATTAAAAGAATTCCTTTAAGCAACAATACTGTTGAAAGACGTATTGATGAAATGAGTTCTGATATTGAAAACTTCTTGTGTAATTATTTGCAAACGACCCATTTCTCTATACAACTAGACGAGTCAACTTTACCTGGTAATGCAGCATTATTATTGGCATATGTTAGTTTTATTATGAATCAAGAAATCTACGAAGAACTGCTCTTCGCAAGAACTTTGACGACCGACACTAAAAGTGAATCAATATTTCATGTTTTGAAGGATTACTTCATTGAAAAAGCAATCCCTTTATCAAATATAATATCAGTAGCTACAGATGGAGCACCTGCCATGGTTGGACGTTATCGTCGATTTATAAGCTATTTAAAACAAAATGTGTCAGGGGTGTTAGCAATAGATTGCGTCATCCATCGACAACACTTAGTTGCTAAAAATTTGAGTGTTAGATTGCATGAATCTCTTCAATTAGTCATTGATGCAGTAAACCGAATCCGAAGCAACGCGTTGAATACGCAGTTATTTGCACAGTTGTGTGAAGAAAATAACGAACACTTTCATCAATTACTCCCTCACACTGAAGCTGGCGGTCAAAAGGTTTATGTTTGACAAAATTTTTTGCACTTTTTGAGACTATTTTAGAGTTTCTGGATACTAAAGATAAAATTTTAAAAGACAATTTCTGTATTGGAAAACAGACATCGCCTATTTAATAGATTTGTTTACAAAATTTAATATGGTTAATTTGCAGTTACAAGGCGACAGTCTAAATTTGATTAAAACAAAGTCCATGTTATCAGCGTTTCTTGCCAGAGTTAAAGTAATGAAGCAAAATATTGGACGGGGCGAATTTTTCCAGTTACCCAATTTGTCACAGACAAACTGCCAGGAAAACGACGTTTCAACCTACGTTCAACATTTAAATGCCCTCTATTCAGATTTTGAAACTAGGTTTGAGGATATTTTGACTATGGTAATACCAACGTGGATAATTAACCCATATGGTGACATAGAAGAAACGAATGTCATAATACAAGAGAAACTGACTGAAGTACAAACGAAGAACTTAAGGTTCAGTTTAAAAACGGATATCAGCAATTCTGGCTGCAAAACAACATACCTGTTACTTATCCCGTATTATGGAATATAGCGAGAAAATTTTTAATTTCCTTTCTATCGTCATACCTTGTGGAAAGAGGGTTCAGCGCTGTTACCTATCTCCTAACGAAAAAAAGAAACAGACTGGACATATCATTAGCCGAGGAGATTTAAGACTAAACCTTACAAAATTGACGCCAAATGTCTCATTAAAAACATTTACTTATTGCTTAGTTTATTTTATGTTACGTATATTTTATATAACAGATACAACATTTTACTTTGAGTAGTTTTAATTTAAATTCAATTAATAAATGTATAAAACTTAACATGTGTTTTTACTTTAAGTTTTTAACACTAAACTTCACTACAGTTAGAAATTTACAAAAAATCAATATCAGGTTGGTAGGGGATCTACCCAAAACCGAAAAACATGGCAAGGGGTCTACGATACAAAAAAGTTTGGGAACCTCTGAGCAAATCCTGTAACTAAACAAACTTGCGTTAGTTATCTAGTTCTCTTACAATTTATTGTTTTTAGTTACCTTAGTTTTACAATTGTCAAATTAATTTAATTTATACTGCCTGATGAAGAGCTTAGATCAACTTCAAAAGCTTGCATGTAAATTGTATTAAATAAATACATTATTTACCCTAAAAAAATCTTTAATTCTTAGATATAATTTCCTTACTGTATCGTGATGTGTTTTAGTTTTAGTAAAATTAGTTACATTTATAATGGTGTAAATAAGTTTAAGATTTAAGTTTGAAATAATATCATATGTTTGTACGTATTATCACGTTGAATATTTATAAATCTTTTTACACGATGACAATCAGACTAATCCATGAATTCAATTGCAAAAACGTAAACAAAAATAAGATTTTCTCACAACAACAATAATACTCTATATTCAGCTTTTTTATTAAGGATAAATCGATAAAGTTTGCTTAGTGTAAACAAATCAACTGTAATTTGTTCCATGTGGACAATATGTTTAGTGTTTTTATTTCAAAAATTGTTTCCGCAAAAACGTCTTTTTTAATAACTTTTAATATTTGTTGTTTTTATGCGTTTTAAAAATTCAAGAAAACGGACAAACTGCCTATAAAAAGTCCTCCTAAATCACAATCTCAACAACGATGTAATTTTACCAGCTTTTTTCTATGTTATACATACAGCTTTTAAAACTTCAACGGTGTCGTTTTCATTTTACTTCGTAGAAGTTTTGTACTTCTTTTCGTAAGAACGCATAATTATGTGAGTGGTTTCTACTTTAACTCTTAACAAGCACTTCTTAAAATAGAAAGATTCTGGCGAAGACAAGTTTATTTTGTAACGTAACTGTAACGATTTGTCTTATTAAGTAGTGTCTACTTTTAATTCAAAATAAACACATTTTGCATGCAAATTTTTTTTAGTCGATTAAAAAAGTGTAATCGATTAACTGAATAAAAACAAAGTTCATAATTTTTACGGATCATTGAATCTTCCGACAGGATAATTAGTTGTTGGTTTTTATGCGATTGATCAATAGGAAATATTTGTGTATTGTTGTGGAAACCGTTTCGTTATTAATACAAATTTAATATTATTAACGGTGGGAAACGCCTATTGACACACCTTGTATATTCCAATTACAGATAAGATTGTTTGTCCCGTGGGCGAACTTCCTTAACAAAAGAATTCAAAAACTCAGCTGCTTTCATCGTTAGTTTTAGATATTCATTGGGGTAGAACACGCGCAAGCCAAATGTCGCAGTTATTATGGGGTAGGTTAGGTAAGGGTGGTTTGCTGAATGTTAGAATAGAGGGGTGTAAAGTAACGTCTGTCTGATGGGTTATACGTTCACCCTCTGCAGCTATGCGTGCCAAGGGTGCATGGCTTGATTAGCAACTACACGCGCTAGTAATTAAGATACGAGAGGATTACACGAACGTGACTTCTGCTTTACCTCCAAAAATTCATTTTTTTCTCGCAAAGAATTAAAAAAGGTAAAATCAAATTTAATTTGTTTTGTTAGAAGTTAATGCTTTTTCGAAACGGAATGCGAGTTTAATTATTTTAATTAGACTTTAACAAATGGAATTTGTGTTAAGATGCGAAGAGACATTAGTTTTCGTGCGAAAGATCATAAGAAACGGTTAAGAAAACGTGTCGTTTGCGCAAGATTAATTTGTAAATGAGGAAAGCGCAATTAGAAACTGAAACTCTTTGAATACACAACTTTGGGGTGATTTAGATATTTCGTCGCAGGTGGTTATACAACTGAAAAGCTCTTCTACTAACATTTTCAACCAATAACTGATTGGAGATAATTAGAAAAAGAAAAAAAAAGATCCTTTTACTTATTTATCGGTTTATTGACATTTTAGTTAATTAAGATGTTGTGTTTTATTTCTCCCGAATGTCATTCGTTAATGGATAAACTTTTTCCTTTTTGCTCTGTTTTTCGATATTCTCGAAAGGGTTAAAAGATCTTTCCTGTTTGATGTTGCTTGCTGCCTAATACTTTTAAACTAGACGTATTTTTAATTTATTTTAATTTAATTCGAACTATTTTGCATTTAATTTAATTACTGTTTACTATCATAAGCGTCATCATCCGCTATGCGTCAATTTCACGCACCGTCGTTTTTCGAATATATTAAACGTCTTCCTTTGTTGTCTATTTTTGTCATTATTAAGTCTATGTTGTTATCCTTTTGCAGTCTAGTCTATACGCACAAAGTAAATTTACGTAAAATGCAAAACTACTTTTTTTTTAAAGTCCAGTTTCTGTAGGTTTTGAAAATTGTAACCAATGTTAGAGAGTAATTGTAAATGTAAAATTGTAAACGTCAAAATAAAATATAAATAAAACATTTTGTTGAAGAAGTATTTATTGAAACTATAACTTTTGTTTTAAAATACAAAAAAAAACTTTTTTATTGACTTAGCAACCGCAAATCCCCACGAGTACCTACTAATTTCTAGTCGGTTTCTTTTTTGTGATGTTGCCAGAAGAAAGGATCCTACGGAGAAAATTACAAAGACAAAAGCAAAAACACCGACACGCCACCTATCCAAGAAAGAAGTGACGGCGCTAAACAATTTGAAGGTCGATGAAAACCTAGTCCTAATCATAGCAGACAAAGGAAATGCGACAATACCGCTAGAAAAAAAAAGGATTGCCGAAAAAGATGGACGAACTCCTAGACGATGACGGCTACAGGAAGATAAGAAAGGATCCTACGGAAAACTTACAAAAACAGTAAAGGAGAGCATAAGGAAATGAACCGTGCCCGAAGGAATGCAGAACAGATTATTACCAAGTGTGTAGCAAACTTGTTAAAACCGTACACTGGGCCAAACTCGCAACATTTTGTGGAAATCCTTTCTACACTCAAGACTTAACTTACAAACATTTTGATAAGTTTTGATGTAACGTCGATCTTCAGCGAATATCATCGAGTTGGTAGAGCTTGGTATGGTAAAACAACCGCAACCGACAATAGGCGGTAGCTCACAGTCTCGGAGAGTGAGTCGTAGGTGTATAGCTGATAAGATTCAGCTTGATCTACTTCAATTGTATTGGTCTTTTCCGTGAACTAAATGTACTACTTCTCTATTATGAAGTGAACTAGTACTTTAGTACATTTGTTCCTTCCAAATCTTATCACATAATCTTGATAACGCCAATACTTTTCTCTTATTGACTGCATTGGTTACAAGGTTTTTTTCTACAGTATTTATCTCGATTGCCATTACATTTTTTATGTTTGTTATTTTGATGACGATGATTATTGTATTCAATCTAAATTTGTTTCTATTGTATCATGTTTTGTAGTTGCTAGTTATTATTCTTTGAAAGGTGCTTACAAAAGAGATTAGAAAATCGGTTTTCCGTTTGATTAAAACTTTTTACTAGACTTGCTAATTAAGATTACACTAATTTTCAATAAGATCGTGTATTTGAAACGTCGTTTTAGTTTTTAATGTATTGGGTACCAGCACACCAATGCATCGCGAGTTGGGGTACCCTAATTGAAATACGTGTTACGTGCAAAAATTTCATAACGTAATACCCTGTATATTGGTTGAATTAAAATTAGATTTCGGTTTTGACGCCCTCTGCCGAGTTTTCTTTTTACTGTCATTTCCTGTCCAGACTACTTAAAATGACCTGTGAGGTTTAAAATTTGAAGTTTCTAATAACATCGACGTTAATGGAAATGAAATTATAATTTCATTACGCATTTAAAGTAGTTTATTCATCACAGGGTAAGCTGTTCATATCCGTTTTAGAATTCTTTGGTAATTTTCTTCTTAATTTGATAGCCGTCCCGTCACGTTTTTGGCTGTATGTTTTGATGCATTATCGATCAGGGGTTAATATCGACAAATACCTTTATGAGACGAGTATAACTCTGTAAGGCTTACGTTTACAACTAAAAACGAAGACAAGAACTTTTATTCCAGGCTGATTCAACGAGGAAAACGTTTTTTTCGAACAAGTAGGTACTGGATTGTAGGTAAACTTATGTAATTATTTTGTCACTGTCAGAAAAGTCTCTCACGGAATTTTGCTTATTTTAACTTACGTAATTACAATCATTGTTTCAATACCAATGAGGTAGTTTCACTAATTATTTTGTGTGTATCGCATGCTGTGTACAAACGATATTTGTTATGTAATTTTCTTCGCTACCGACATCGTGTCAGCTTATGTATTGTGTGTTGCCGATACTTCCGGCATTTATGAATTGAGAATTTCTGATACTCGTTAATAATCTACGTTATTAAATTAAAGTTGTTGTACCTGTTTTATCTTTTCTTTATAGAAACATATCTTTCTTTTTGTTGGTTACACGAACACCAGAGTAACAAGGATTACGAACTTGAGATTCGTTACAAGCTTGAACCTTCTGTCCTGATCGAGATAGAAGTTTTACTTATAAAAGATCTGGCGCCCTTTAACTCTTATTTATTTGAACCTCCCCTAACTCCGACTGTGTGAGTTGGCCGTGCAAGGTTCGTAAAACCTATAAGCTTGTAACATACGGAACAAAATACCAGAGTTAAATGCCACCACAAACTTTATTTTATGCATCCCTCGGTGCGTTGTCTTAAATGTCCTAAAAAACCAGTACATTGTACTAGTTCACTTTCTTGAACGAGGCCTATTGAATTAGTTTATAAAATAGAACCAGAATTCTCATCGCTAAATCGAACAACACAAGTATAGCAACGAATATATTTATTTCAACGGTAGCATAACAACATAAAAACAAATACAATAAAAAACGTATAACAACTAAGGGTTCGCCAACAAATATCGCAGTACAGCTAATAATACATAATCCTTAAATTAGGTAATACTGTCAATTATCACGAGCTTATGGTGATTGCACAAATAGTGAAACAAATATGTTTGTCGAATCGTTTGTGCATACGACCGACTTCCTAACAAATAATTACATATAAGAAACAATGTATCAGCGTTTTCAATATGCGATTAGCTAATGGCACATCCAACACAAATCTCCTAAAATTTCAGCAAATTAAACTGATACATATTTACACAGTTACCAGAGTTGCTAAGTATCATACGATTGATTAAAAACAAAGTACGCTAAGCTTCCCGAAATCAATTAAGATATCTCAACAGGTGTGTTCTCCAATTTGTCGTAACACTTTTCACAGTAACAGAATTTCCCCATCTAACGCAGATTAACAGAATATGCATCTTGTATAGTTCTTATATTTCTTGCATGCTTTATTAGTTCGTCATAGGAAATTTTCCAAAGTAAAAGATTATGTGTGGGTGGCCAAAGTTGCTATGATAACAAAAGCAAATAAAATCGCGCTGCAAAATGAGAAGGTATTCGTACCTCAGTAAATTTCTCACAACCAACACATTCTAATGGAAATAACGTTAGTGATCTCCGGTGTATAAATAGCATTGTCAGCGGACGAAATTCATACAGCACGAAAACTATACCAAAATATAAATATCCTTGTATATATATTTCTTGTACAACAAAACATATTACGGACAGAAGATTGGAACAGCAATGTGAACTTTTTGTCACCTACAATAGCCAATTTCTTTATGAACACATTTGAAGAAGAAGCCATAGAATCTAGTGAACAGAAACCTATACGATATGTCGACGATACATTAGTAATATGACCACAAGAAGAACAAAAACTGCAACAATTCTTGAACCACATCAACTCACTGCAAAGAGCGATTGAGTTTAGAGAAAGAGCAAAATACAAATCTACTTTTTCTGGACGTAATGATGAAAAGAACTCAACATGCTGTATATAAAAAGAGGACGCACACCGATAGATATTTACACGCCATATCTCACCATCATTCAATGCAGAAAAAGACTCTTACTATACAATGACAAGATGCATATTGAAAACTCACTTTGTTACGAGTTCCTGATGGTAGACTCTACCGCGTCTACCCCAATTTGTGGAAGAGAGTATAGGCTAAATAAAATAACTAAAATACAGTAATTTATAAGTGCGCCATATCCAAATTAAACGTTACCGAAATCGTAAGATAGTTCAAGCAGCGACGAGATCTCGTAACCAAAAAAGGTCTACGCAGTCACACATAGACAAAATAAAGTCCAAGCAATATAAACAATTTAATAGGTTAATAGTTTTAATACAATAACATATCACAGGCATATCGAAATCGAATACATAAGTAAAGACCTCAACAGATATCTTTTCTTTTAGAAATGATCTACAAATATAATTTTGAAAGAAATAATTATGGGACTACCTCAAATTTCATGAATATTGTCAGGCATTAATTAATTATGTATTCATTTCCGCACCGAAATCATAAATGGCGAAAAGTAAGTACTAACGAACGGCTACATAAAAAAATCTATACTATGATAAGGATGTCTTCCAGGTTTAGACCGTGTCATTGTTATTGCAACCGAAGTTTCGCCTACTTTCGTAAGGGGCTTCATCAGGGCGTGAGATAAATCGCAAAACTCAAACAAGCAACCGAAATTTAACTAAGAACTTCTCAAAAGTTATCAACTTGTGAAACAAACCATAATCCAAACTCTGAAAAGCTAAGAAAGAAAACGATAACTTAAAAAAGCAAACAAAGAACCACTACAGAGTTAGGTAATCAATTTGAGAACAATGCCAGATTCTAAACTCCGTAGAAGTGACTTAAGAAGAAATAGTCTCCGTATATAAAGGAGAAGGATCGTCACGGTGGCTAAGGGGCGTGTTTTCGATAAATGATTAATGACCGGGAACCAAAGAGGGGATAGCTCAAAACCATGATCGCGATTGAAGTTATTGGAGTGTTTGATGATTTCTATGCTCTCTCAGAATTTCCTGTTCACAAAGAATGGAGATTTGGCAATCAACGTAACATTATCAAAATTTATCTTGTGACTTGTAGTAAAATGATGTTCAGCAACCGCAGACTTGGAAATATACCCTTTCCTTATACAACAATCATGTTCTGAAATGCGAGTAATTACGGAACGACCGGTTTCACCAATGTAGACTAAACCACATGAACAAGGAATTTAGTATATACCATGAAATGTGTAGGAAATTTGTCTTTGGGAGAAGGTAGAATCTGAGAGATTTTGCCTGTCTAGTTGAATATGGGTTTAATACCATTCTTACGAAGAAGTTTCCCTATTCGATCTGTAACTTTGTGAATCTAGGGTAAAAAGACCAATTTCGGGTTGAATTCGGGAGTAGAAATGTCCCTAAGTAATCGATTACGTGGATGTAGACGACGATTAATAACTCTATGAATATCTCGCTTCACATAACCATTGTTCACTAAGGTTCTAGTAAGACGACGGAGTTCCGAGTCTAGATTCTCGGGTTGGCAAATAGAAAAGGCACGATGAACCAAAGATTCAATAACAGAACGTTTTTGTGCAGGATGATGATGAGACAGAGCATGAAGGTATCTGTCCGTATGGGTGGGTTTTCGATAAACAGAAGTCCGTCGGGCTTACGAGTCACAAGAACGTCAAGAAATGGAAGACAATTCGAGATGACCATGAAGCCAAACAATAAAGGTATAATAAACATACCTTAACCACACTTTAGGTTTTAATATTGATGATTCCAAAGCAACCGTTTCAAAGGATTCCATAAAAATGTTGACTACAACAGGTGATAGAGGAGAACCCATAACAGCACCAGAAACATGTTCGTAAAACTTGTTATCAAATTGGAAGTAAGTAGAGGATAGACACTTATCAATAAGAGGAACCAAACTTAAATCCTTACCGTGTTGAGACAGAATCTGTTTGATGATAATAAGCGAATCCTTAATAGGAACTTTAGTAAAAAGTGAAGTCACATCAAAGCTCATGAGAAGATCTTGAGGTTCAAGTTTTATAAATTCTAGACGTTGAATAAAATGCTTAGAGTTGAGGATGTGAGAAGAGGTTTTACCTGTAAACTCGCAAAAAATGTTGGACAAGAACTTGGCTAGCTTGTAGGTAGGAGATTGGATAGTACTGACGGTAGGTCGAAAAGGAATACCTTGTTTGTAAACCTTGGGAAGTCCGTATAGACGACGCGGTTTAGAATCTGATGGGGGTAAGTCGACGTTTAGTTTCAGGGGGTACATTGGAAGATTTGATGATTAGGCTGACCTCACGTTCAATCATCGAGGTGGGGTTGTGAGTTAGAAGAGCGTTAGTTTCCTCAGACAAAATAAAACGGATTTTTGCAACATAATCAATTTGGTTCTAACTACAGTAGCGTTGCCTTTGTCGGCTGGAAGAACAATAATATCAGGGTTCTTACGAAGACTTTTTAGAGCTGACTCTTCAGACTTAGAAATGTTGGATTTAAGAATTTTTGATGATTCAAGGATTTTGCCAGTGTTAATACGAATGGGATCTGAGATGTGGCGGAAAGATGTCTTATAGAGTATTCAACAGTACATAAAATACTTCTTTAGGAATACGTTTGGAAGCAACCGCAAAATTCAAACCCTTAGAGAGCACCGATTCCTGTTCTGAGGTGAAGACCAAACTAAATCAATTGACAACCGTCTTTAAGGAGTTAGTAGTGGATGAAACTTTACGATTCTTGGATTCCAATAATTAAAACTTTTTAAGATGACCTTCAGTGGTTAGTCGTAAAGTGGTATCAGACTGTAAGTAATGTTGTCGAAGAGATTCACATCATCCGGTGATAGAGTGTTGGCCAACTCAAGATGAACATAAAAGAGTTGTTTCGAAATGGTGTCTAACTGTTGCCTAGTTTGCTAAACCGTTCGCGTATCAACGCTCAACTAGCACGGTGTAGGATGTTTTTAGAAGAATGTATCTGAATGTGGAACGTGATTCTAAGGAATGCAGGAATGATGTTGTGGTCAGACAGCGACTAAGAAAGGTTAAAGTGCTATTACATAGAAAAAAAATTAATTCAGTAAATAACGTTTTACCTTTCGTATCAGTTTTCAAACATTCAACAAAAAACAATTATTTTTTTTATTTACGTAACGAAGGTACGCTATCTGCGTAACAATACAAAAAATATACTTCTTTTTGTCCAAGACAAAGAAAATTTGTTGTATGCACTTCACGTAAAACACAGAACCAAATTGTTGATTAGGTGCACGACTCTTTTATAGCTCACATTATTGACTAGTTTGTGCAGGTATTGCTTTCCTGTATAAACCTGTATAGATAGACCTGACTCACCGTGATGCCTGTTATTACTAGTATTTTATGCACCCTTTTATATTTATATTTTATTTAAGACGTAAAAATTGCTAATAATTCATTAATTGTTGTTTATTTTAACTTCCATATTAATAAAAATGTGTCACAACTTTTTTTTTTATAGTAAACCTTTCGCGAACCCCCTGACGTTGTTCAAGAACCCCGAAATTAATTTTAATTTTCCTCGGACTTCTGGGGGTCAGTAGGGGCCACTATGAGAACCATTGGTTTAAACTGATCGAGCCGATTTACCATCGCAGGCAAGCCAACTATAGACCGGACCTACTGACCTCGCAGTTAAGCAAAACTGCAGGCTCAACCACGAGATTTAAACTGTGCAAAAACTGAATTTAAACCACAACCTTGTGTTGGGATAACTTGGCGAACCGACTGCCATTCAATCTGAAAAAATGATGACGGAATAAAGCCAAATTTTATATATTCAATACTGTTTTGTGCCAAGCATCGCAATCAAACATGGAAACTAAAGCTCGAGTCGCTGAACTCTGAAGACGACACCGTCTGGAAGATGGTAAAGGCGCTGAAGAATTATGGCACGCCAAAGATTCCTCCACTACGAAGACCTAATTTGAAATCGATTACCGGAGGCTTCCACCACGCAGATCGATCCCACGACGCCGAAAAGGTAAAACAGATTATTTCAAGTGGCTTTCATCACGGTCAGTTATGTAAGATGGGACACAATTAAGTTCACTTCACCCTTACATAACCTCGAACACTCCAACTGGGTATGACATATAAGTAAATATAAGCTAAAGTAGACAGATAATTAAAAATCGGTGTAGATGTCTTAGATATAAAATTAGAGTAACTAGTAACAGATTAACTAACTAAGTAGTGTATTTGTCCCTTAACCTTCTTCGCACCACTTCTTCTGTTCGATTTCTTTCTTTCGGAGAATCCATGTCAAAAAAGCGTTTACCTCATCCTATGAGGTTTCACTCGATAACATGATGTGAATCATATTTTGTTTATTTAGGTTGTATTTTTTTGCATCACCTCCCTTTCCGTTTGTCAGAAGCAACTCTAGAAAATAGTATGGTGAGGGTCGTCTACTAAATAATAAACAAAAAACAAGATGGCTCTTTTTTTTGCGGATGGCGAACAGAAAGGAGTCCAAACATTCGTAACCAGTGAAACCCTGAACTATGATAGTTTAGCTGACCGTGTTTTCTCCTGTTCCAGTTTCTCGGGTTCGGAATGGCGTCCAGGCCGTTTTCGGGTATGCCGACACTTATCTTCCCATTTCCTTAGAGTGAGTTCCTTTCGTTCTGTTTCCGTCGATTCAACTGAGAGGTTCTGACATACTGTAGAAGGACAAAACAAAGTACCAAGGCCTCGTTCTGGACAGATGCCTATCATAGAAGAAACATCTCCACAACGTCGCAACTAGAGCATCCACAGTTATGTCCAAACTGTATCCGATTCTGAGAAGGAACAGCGTCCTATCCGTGGACAATAAGCTGCCACTATAGAAGTCGGTAATACAACCCACCATAATCTACGCTTCATCAACAAGATCATACGCGGCGAAAACACACATTGAGAAGATCCAGCAAACCCAAAACAGGTGTCTAGTATCAAGGTGCTACTCCGCGAGACGGCACAGAAGATGAATGAAGAAATATGGACACATCCCAACGAGAAAGTCAAAAAACTACTGAGATACAACTCGAAGGTCGTGCGTAGGTACAGGAGACCAAAACACGTACTTCAATAGATTAGTAAACAAACGTTTTTGAGAAACCAAAAACAGCCACGTAAGTATAAAAGTATCAAATTCATTATAAAACTTTAATTATAACTAAAATATGAATGCCATTTATGTTCACAATTCCGGCTAGGTGTATTGAGCAGCCCAGTCAGCGTTGTCAGTGTCAGTACGTTTTTTGATTTTTACTCTTTAGACAATTACTATTTTTGTATCATTTATTTAAATATGAAAAACATCAAACAATTATCAAATTAGTTTAGGTTGGCAATGCTGACGTTTCTTAGTAAATTTAGTGTTATGGATTTGGCACAATGTAGTTTTTCGCGAAAACTTCCATAATAATTGATCCTTACATTATTTTTGATCATTACCACCAATTCATCACCACCTCGTCATCGACTTTTCCTTTAATACAATTCTCCATTTCCGTTTTGTTGTTATTCATCTTTAGAGCCGGAACAAATTGTTTGTGTAATAACGACAACACGGGAATTATCCAGAGTGGAAAATTGTATTAATGATGCAACTCGTGTAAAACCGAATTCTACTATAAATTTTAATTTCTCATAAAACCCTTGTAAAATTTTAAATACTAAAACATTCAGATTAATTATTAACAGTTGCATTGGCATCTAACCTTCTTTCTGTCAAATATAGGAGCCGTGAGTGACAAACACGATGAGAGACTCCACCAGAAGATGGCCACCATAGAATCAAAATATCAAGATGAAAAAAATCGAAAACTTAAAGAAGTCAACAATAATCTAACAAAAAATCACGATAGAGTTAGGTAATCAACTTGTGAACCAAGCCAGATTCTAAACTCTATAAAAGTTCAACTAGACATGGTGTATAATTAGTTTTGTGAACTGGAAAAGCAAAAAATATTTAGCCTTTTTGTGTAGTTCGTTACGGAAAAAATGTTTACGAAAGAATTGACGTTGTTTATTTTATTGTGGGCACATGAAGCGAGTGTTGATGATATTAAAATTTTTTTCAAGACGTATTCTTATTTTAAAATATTTTTTCTATCACTAACAGATAATACGGTATATTGTATGTTTGTTTTGTAAATTAAATTGTTAATATTAAATACTTGTTTTATAAGTCATATTCACATGTAATTCTGTTTCCAAGAAAATAACATTTACATACAACCATCGTATTTGTCGGAAGAGCTTGAAAACATTGTCAACGTTTGAAGCTTGGGCAGAAATAATTTTTTTTTATTTACTGGCTGCAAAAACAAGCAAATAATTAATATTTATTAAACTGATTCAGCTCATTCACATTAACTTATGCTTGAAATTAATGTAATAAAATATTAAAATAGTAATTATTCAAGGTTAACTAAAATTGTTTGTATTAAAGATATAGTCGTAGAAAAAGTATAGTGCATATTTAGCCAGGAATGTGCATTGCCAACTCGTAGGAATTGCCAGCCTCGCCTTCGGCTCGTTAACAAATTTTCATACTCGTTAGCAATGACAGCCATTTCTTACTGATTATACAATATAATGTTTTAGTTTTTGTTATTCTCAATCACAAGCAAATTTAAAAAACTTGTTTGTTTTGTTTTAATTTTATCGTTACAAACTGTAAACAAAATCACCCTGTATATCAGCACTATCTGCGATTTTACAACTTTTGTTTTATTATTCTTTATGCAGTTGACTTTTTAATATGGCTTCTGTTCGTATTTTATTTCTGAATTATGCCATATCTATAATTTATTCTTCAACCCCTTCAACTTCTCTTGAAATATATTCTCACGTATTTGTAATCTCACGAACTTTGTAACAACGATTCAGAAACCGATCCAATATAAAACCGTTTGTGTTAATAACCATAAAAACGCCTACTGATAAAAATGTCGAAAATAAAGGTTTTTTGCAACAAAATAAAGGGTTACACGAATCTATATTATTTACTTCTAATAAGAATCAAAAGCGTAAATAATGGGGGAGTAAAAATAAAATAAAAATTTGCGATCGGCCAGAAAATAATAAGGCATAAACGATGGGATTTGTTACACATTTGTGCACAAATTATGCAGAAACCAACGACATAGAAAGACATTTGCAATAGGGGAGAAACTAAAGAAGTTGACCCCGAATAAGAAATGAATCATAAATTGTCACACCAAAAAAACGTATCGTTCTTCGTCATGACAAACGTTTTTATAAATAAAATATTTGTATGCGACATTAGAAAATATACCGAGTGTTGTATTTCGAACGGCGTTACTTTAAAACATGCCATTAAAACAGAAAGAAAAAAGTGGGTACAACCGACGACGGGTTTATTGTTCGAATTGTTTTGATTTAAAACTCGCAGTAAAGAGGGTGGTTTAAATTTATGTAATTTGGGGTTTACACCATTTACACAATAGACACATAAAAAGTGCTTTTACATGTTGTTGCTTAACTTTCGAAACGTAACTTCGAAACTTATTTATTTATTTATCAATACTTGAAGTGATTGAACGGAAACTCGTCTATACTTCCTTATTGCTGTCACAGTTTACACGCAGAGATATATTCGATTTAGATTTCAACACGCGACATTTTTTATAAAATATTGTAACAAATATAAAACTGAATTTATTTTCCACTATCTACACGATTATTATTATATTATAACCTAAGCAAGATAATCAACTAGCAATTTTAATAGAAACAACATTTACATTAATAATCACTGTAACCGTATAGCATTCGCGGATAAGATCCACTTTTATTTATCTACGCTGGCACGCGCGTTAAACACTTAATTTGCACTTATTTATTTAGATCGCCTTATATATAGTCCAATTTCATTCGCTTTTCTTTTATATTCTAACCTTATCTGGAACTAAAACATTCTATCGCTTGACAATTTTTCTATTTTCTATATTATAATTACTTTTTTTACTCAGTCCAAAGCAATCGATAGAGTTGAAGGTTTATGATTCTGATAGATCTCAATTAACAGAAGATAATTTTTGGTGACATTCTAATAAATAAAACATATGTAGCCAAAATGCAATCTGGCGTGAATGCTTGTTAATTTGTTCAACTTTCCCTTTAAATCTGGCAGATCAGGCTAATTCCATCGTAATAACTACACTTACTTTCAATGAAGTTGAGAAAAGTTGCGCTGAGAAAATTTCCGTTTTTGAAGCATTTAATCAAAAATAACATGCACTTGCATTATTATTTCTTTTGCACTAGAATTTAATCTCACATAAATGTGTTTGTCAGACGGAATAGTTTTCTTAAGTTAACTTAGAATACGTGAAAAGTCCAAATTAACGTGTTTTTAGTTTAAATTTATTAATAAGATTAGATCTTTTCAGTTCCTGCATTAGAAATTCGTTAAATCATATACACAATCGAAGCACGTTGTATTCCGAACACACCTTAATTTAACTTTTTCTATCGATTGCGGTTTAGAACTTAATAAATCTTACGAATGACTTTGACGCTATTGTTGCATGCTCTAACTTTTAAAGTAAAGCAAGTCTGATAAAGTTTTTTGCAAAAAAAGTAAGTTGTATTTGAAATCTGTTTCGGTATTCCTTCAATATTTGATTTAGTAGAGCAACTCAGAAATCTGTAGCTTTTAGATGTCAAATATTTGCTATTTTTAAATCGAAATGTACTGGTTGCATAAAATTGACTTTTTGATGTGTATTTAAGAGGATTTCAAATTAGTGAACGGTTTAGCTTCCTAGTGAACAATTTGAGTCAACAAATCCTTCCAAATATTCGTAAAAATATGAAACCTTATTACCAACGACACGTAACAAATTTTTCGTTTATTACTTTTCTTTTTATGATTCCGGATATCAACATTTAACTTTCGTTATACACTTGGTACTATCCTTTCTTCTTCTTAAGTTTTTTAGTTTTTGGGGATTATATTCGGGATGGGTTTTGATTACTAAGGGTTGAGGTTTCATTTGGATTTTAGGGCGTATTTCACAGGTAATTTCTTAAATTTTTAAGAAAAAAATCTGTTGTATTATAAAAATCAGTCATCAAAGTCGGGGTATTTTTCATCTCTCAAAATTTTGAAGGCACATTCTATTTCATTTTCATTAAACAAATCGAACAATTGCAGATAACTGTAACAAATTAGTTAATATATTTTCTACTCGATAACAAACTACCACTTACGTCATCCAATAGGTAATAAGAAAAACATGTATTCTACTACAATTGTTTTTCAAAAAAATATTTTTTTTAAAAATTCGATTCATAAGCAATTAATAATAAAACCATACAAACACTAAGCAAAATAAACGTTTTGATTAGTATATTAGCATAAGACTTACCCCAGATCTAAAATTACTTATCTTAGGTAGTTAGTAATCATGTTACTTTGGTAATATTACTCTCAAACTTTTGAGAAGTGTAAGCTTACAATCGACGATTTACATTTGTCAAACTCTGGCATACGAATAAATAATTAAAGATACTCGATCGGATCAAGTACACAACAACATTTCAATTGCGAAATGAACTGAAGGCTGTATAAATATACTCGACAAAAAGTATTAATTAATGATTTTAGTTACAATCAAAAAAACTTACGACTTAAAATAAATAATAACGCTGAAGGGGTTTGACAAAATTAAAATATTGTTTATGCCTTGATTCAAAGTAATGCAAAATACATACGTAACACAATTATAAAATTAAATTTCACTAAAGTTATATGAGAAGTGACACCACGACAAAAAAAATATTTTCTATTTAGCGATAGCTGTTCGAAATCAAGGACCTTTTTTTTGCTATAACAACTGAGGTAATCCACTCAAATTATTTACACGGGTTAACCCGGTAAGAAAAAAGACATGTTTCCACTTTCCTTAATTAGAACGACCCCAAGTCTGTCTTGCTTCGACAACGTTAAAGTTTAGCACAAGAACGATGGCGTCGATCGCCATTTTGTCCTACTTGCACGTAATTTTTAGTAGAGATTTAAAAAACTTCAACTAACAATCTCCATTCGTGACTCAATTCGCTAAAAAGGTAGTAGTAAAACGACGTGAAATTAATTAAAATGAAAGTACTTAGGATTCAAAATTCTGAACGATTATAAAGTACGTGCAACCACAATCAAAGCCTAAATTAAATGGGATCGATCATAGTATGCAACAAATTATCCCGACCGTAAATATTGAATTACACCGGACCAGTGGCGTACCACAAATTTGATTAAAATTACTCTGTGACATAAAAAATGCAACACCAAGAAGACGTTAGAATTTTTGGACCAAACTTGGCAAAAATGTTTAACTAGTGAAAGGTAGTAATTGATTAAAATTTCATTCAAAATAGTCCAGGAGATTTGGAAAATTTGACGTTTTATTTAAATTATCAGGTATACTTCTTAAGAGATTAAGTCGATTTCGATGTTTGTTTTTGTGTTCTTCTTTGCGTTTTGAAGCTGCGATTATGCCAAGAGTGCGACAATGTGAAAATTATCAACAACAAAAGGTCTAATTATTGGCTTACGTGAAGATGGTCTTTTATTCATAGAAATTGCTAACCGCAACCAATCCTCTGTAGTACGTTGTTATCAACTATGGTTTAAAAAAAGATAAGAACATCGTAGACGAAAAAGTGGATGGCCGAGACAAACAAATGTGCTCCAGGACAGTCATCTTCGATTAATAGCATTAAGAGACCGATTTTCTAATACAAGAGCCGATCATGAGTTTTGAAATGAAAGACGTCCTGTAACTCTTCGTTCAGTTTACCGTCAAATTAGAGCTTTTAGATAGCAGGCCTATCAACCACATCCTCCGCTGACGGCTCATCATCGACAGCTACGTTTGGAGTAGTGTACCTTGCGACTGAATTGGGACGTAGAATGGCATAGAGTGGTCTTCAGTTACAAATCCCGATTCTGATTCGGAATGCACGATGGTCAGACGTAGACGTGGAAAACGTCGCAGTGTGCAGTTTTCTGTTAAGCGGCATGTTCACCACACTGAGAAGGTTATGGTATGAGGTCAACAGCAATGGAAGCAGATCACAGTTAGCATTCAACCAAGGCAATATGAATGTTGATATGTTGATGCAGTAGTAGAATCCCATATGGAGGTTGAATTCTGTTCTTCCAAACATCGATGCCAATTTCGACATTACCAATTGACTACTCTAGAAGAATCCTTTGACGCAGAGGTCCTGATTATGTCTAAATTAATTTCTACTGTAAGAAATTTGTTGCCAGACGTTAAGGGATGTATTGTCCCGCATCCAATGCATATTTCGGAAATCCACCTTGGCCAAAATAATGTCTACGCAACATTCGGACATCTCTGATACTCGTCGGAGCGTACAAACGGTCCTTTAATCCGTAACTGACAAGTTGTCAACTCCTGGCCAGCAGATCACAAATGGTCCTGTTTCATATGCCCCAGTAGCTCGGTCGAGCAGAATTACTGACAGAGTGAAAGTAGCTTCTAGCAAATAGCCCGACTGACAAAAGTTGGACAAAACTCCGTTCACCTAAAGTGCGAAAAGACAGACCTCTCCAAAATCCCAGCGGATATCCTCAAAAATGCCGGCCAGAATTTCTCTATCGAACGTTCCATCTAAACTTTTCCCCAAGCAGTTGAAAGAGGCGATCATCGAGATAATTTCGATGCCGTCTCTGAGGAAACAGACTAAAGAACACTTTAATGTCATAACAAAAATCGGGCTTAGAGATAGAGCAAATAATAATTGTCATTGAAATAATTTCGAAGGTATGAATGGCCAACCGTCGAGTCCACGTAGCCTGGAATTCATGCAAGGTCAATAATGATGTGCGCATCTTAAGATACTTCAAGTGCCAGAAGTTTGATCCAACAAGGTGACTGCAAGAACGAGCTTAAATTGCACTAAAAAGCACGATACGAGACATTGCCCAAAAACAATAAGAAACCCTGTATGCGAAAATTGTATAAGATATGGCCATAAAAACGTCTTTTAACAAGTGCCCGGTGCACTTAAGGAGGTTTTACGCCAAGGTATTTGATACCAATTATGTACAGTGAAGACGCTTCTTTGACTCTTAAGATTGCGCAAATAAATCATCAGCGTTCTCCTCTGACAATGACATAGACATTTTACTGACCCAACAGTCCTATGTGTATAGTTCTGGATCAGGATATAGGCTCGCTGGTGCGGCCTTGCACGTCAACAGGATCACTGCATCCGCTTTTATGCGCTATTTCTCGGCAATTGTTTACAATAGCGTAAAGTAGTTACCCTCAGTCATCTAATTAATGACTGCACTGCCGGATCTATGATCACCTTGGGTATCGTCGGCGTTTATTGGTCACCAAGCGAGGATGCTCATATTCATCTACAACGTCTAGATAAAATTCTGAACGAAATAAGCGGCATCCCAATTATTACAGCAGAAAATTTCAATGCAAAATCGTCATTGTGGCATTCCTTGCAGACTGACGAACGAAGCAGAAGTGTAAAGAACCTCGTAAGCGAACGTTTTCTAGCTGGAAAGTTATTCCACAGGTGATTGAAAGTGACCACCGATTGATACGTTTTGATTTAACCGTCAAAAATCGGTTCCGATCCCTTAGCATATCCTCTATGTCAAACGCATACATCCTGTCAAGCTGAACACAGCTGTCAGCGTCCTACTTTCTACTTATCTTTCACGTGGAGCTAAGTGTCACAATCCTAATTCTATTAACGTTTCCATTGATAAGCTGACCATACTGATCCTCGAATCTAACCAAATGGCACAAATCGAGTTCGCTCGAATTTTTGAGCTGGTGTACCGTGGTGGAGTATAAACGTTGCTTAAGAAAGCATATTCTGTCCCAGCAGAGTTAATGACTCAATGGATAAATTCGTACAAAGTCGCGCTTCACTGGTATAAACTGGCAGTGAAGAACGCTAAATTTAGTTTACGGCAAAGGTTTGTAAAGAGAAGTCTGTGAGAATTAGTTTATAGGATTTCCTCACAAAAGTTCCTTGCTATCCAACCATTCTCCAACATCCGTAACGGTGACAGATATACTCTCACAGAGCTCGACCAATCAAGTCAATAATTAGTTCCTTGTTCCCAGACGCCGATCCAAGGAACGACGATCCTTACCAAGTCCGAATTAGATCCAGATCTTTTGCAAATATTGAGTCCCCGACATGGCTGTGTGGTTAAAAAGAGGATATAGCGTTGGTGGCTAGCAGAATTCCTAGAAATAAAGCTCCCAGATCCGACGGAGTACACTGTAACGTACTAAAAACAGTTGTACAACATTCCCTCTTTTCTACGTCCATTGACTAGGCTAATACTGATTCTCAACTCTTAAGAAGGATCTCTCTAACCCCAATTGGTATCGTCCGATTACGGTACTTTCAAAATAAGCTATTAGAACGAACACTGTTAACGAAAATACATGACATCATTCCTCTAGAAAGATTATTCGATACCAGCCAGTACGGCAAATCAACAACAGACGTCATTCGTAAATAACTGATAAGAACAGTGATAATAAATTAATTAATTATTTAATAATAATTTAATTTCTTATCACTTTTCTTATTTCTATAATTTAGACCCAACCCCAATATGAATTTGGATCCATTCCACGATTTAAAAAAATATTTTTTATGCTGTTTATTCAAACACAATTTTAAGTTAAAATGCTTAAGTATCATTTGCGTAATGAGAATTCAATATTAGCCAAACTCAGCTTTTACAGGTAAAGCTTTTATCAGGCTTTAAACCTTTTGAGAATAATATTACCTTAATGTAAAATTTATACCCTAAAATAA
Organism: Aquatica leii; assembly: GCA_035610365.1. Taxonomy (NCBI): domain Eukaryota; kingdom Metazoa; phylum Arthropoda; class Insecta; order Coleoptera; family Lampyridae; genus Aquatica; species Aquatica leii. Next base: position 2,622,422 of record CM069436.1, read on the forward strand.
AGTTTCTCAAAGGCAATTTACACAAATCAGTTCAGTAAACAACGCTATCTAATGATATCAAAAGAATAATTAAGCAAGTTGTCAAACTGAGTTTTCAGAAAGCTAAATTTATAATTTATATTTCTTTACTACTTACATTGCTAGGTTTCTTGTTTATTTAGTTAAAGTCTTGCTTTGGTTACAACCGCAGATAAGCATGATCGAGTTTTGTTAATTTAGGTCAGTGTAAATACGACTGTTGACCTATCAATTCTTAGCAGGCCAATATTAAAAGCTATTGTATACGTGCACGGTAGAAGCTAGAGGCGTCGTGTGCGCTCTTATTTACTGCACGTCTACGTTTTTTCCAGGAATCTTTAAACAATCCCCAACCCTTCTAAATGAAATATTCAAGTTACCGGCTTAACTTCCATTAAATGTCTGATTTGCGGCTTCCTATATACTGCAGCGTTGCCTTCAAAATTAAATGACAGAGTCTTACCATCTAATTACTTTTCTACATAAACAAATGGGTCACCTCCATGAGAGATACTTCAATCAGCATTACGCCAAATACAAAATACATTGAATGCCACTACGATAGCACAAACCACATAAAAAAACAAAGCAATAGTGGCAATCTGAGTTGCACCTTAAGCGGACTAAACCGTATAGATAAAGTAATAAACCTCTGAAAACAACTAGATCAGGAAACCTGTAATACTTGCTTGCACAAGACAATACTAAAACCCTCAAAAGAATAAAGAATTATCTTGGAAGAATCAGGAGTCTCATTAGTCAATTCCAGTAAAATACAAAGTATCTTAAACCACGTCAAAGAACAGATGGGCAACGATACTAATACTTTAACGGAAACAAGGGTCTCTTGCTGTACAAAATGCAAGAAAGACGTGGAGGCAGAACAACAAACCAAAAAAAAAGTTATGCAGCTCCAGTGGCATGAGAAGGTCTACACGGCCACCAATAAATGTCTTCTCAAACCTGAGGAAAAGTTGATAAACACATATACAATTCTAGAGATGTAGACCAGCGCACGATGAATGACATGGCCAAACTACACCAAACCCTACAAGAGAAAACCCAAATTTAAAGATTTTAACAAGGCAAACTCACCACAGTACAAAACGTCTAAACGTTATTCATAGATACTGACATCAACGACAGCAACACACAAGACTCCATTACGTTTATGCAAATTCTAGACGGATTGGAAAAAAGTATTCGAAGCAATATATGAGTCTCTGTGCGAAAAAGTCAGACTAAACATTATTGGGGTCAAAGCAATAAACATCGACGTCAAGTCAAATGAAAGGGCGTATCAAAAATAGAAAATTACCAAAGCAGTGTTTAAAGGAACTAGATTCGACGCATGCATAAAAAATTTCGTCTCTGCTAACCATTGATGGTATACACGCAAAGGAACAAGGTTGTCTGACGGGTTAAGAACATCGACGAGGTGGATAAAGCTAGACGTGATAAAGTCAACGCTTCAAATACACTCTTTAAGAATTGGTAAGTTTAGACCGGGTTATAGAGGCAAGCAAATCGTCAGAATATCAGCTGACCAGATAACAGGTAGATGTTTATTGGGATTAAAAACTATTAGAATTGATATCACTCCCTGCAGGATTGTGGAAATAAAACCAGATATTAAGTGGTTCATATGTTGGTAATGCGGACACACAGAAAAGAACTGTCGTAGACCTAATAGAAGGTGTTGATGCTATAACCGCGACAACCAGGGCAACAATAAGAAAGAATGTAAAAACCCTAGGAGTTGCCTTTTATGCAAAACGACATATCACACTCTGTGGTCAGCGGCGTGGTCCAAATTTTTTGCAAAGTAAGAATAAATCAGACAAAACAACTCAATACAGAAGTGAAAGACATGCTCATAGCTAAAAATGACGAAAGAAAACGCCAAAATATTACAAATTAACCTAGGCAGAAAAAAGGCTGCACATGACCTATTGTATACCACCGCTATAACGAAGGGGATAAACATCTAATCTAATCTAAAAAATCTAATCTTAAAGTCGCACGATTGATTGAAAACAACGGTTGCAGCAGAATTAGACGACTTCCACATATATTCTTGTTACGTATCTCCGAACAAGAACATGGAGCATTGCTTTGATGTCATAGAAGGAATCAAATAACAACAAACCAATCATCATACTGGGCGATTTTAACGCCAAATCCCCTGAATAGAAAGCGCTTGAAAAAGATCATAAAGACCAGATTGTAACAGAATGGCTGGTCAGTTGCGACATGATCATTATGAACATGGGAAAAGAACTAACATATAAGAGACAATGCAAGAGTTCGATACTGGACATCACCTGCGCTAGCAACAATGTGGTCAATACAGTGAGGAGATAGACAGTACTGATGAAAAATCTTTAAACGACCGTAGATACATATTATATAATATAGTAAGGAACACTTTTATGGTAGTAGTGGCAACAGTCTGCCAAAATGGAACATAAACAAAATAAACCGTGAAAAACTATTTGATACATTTGGGCGGCTCGTACCATATAAAAACGTGAACACACCTGAAAAAATGGCAAAAACTATGACGCAATGTTGTGACGTTAGAATGCCACAGAAAAAAAATAACAAATACACTGGCGCCTATTTAAGGAAAGAGTGCCAGCAAAAAAGAAGATTAGCTATAAAAGCAAGCAGAAAAGCTTATACAAACTCGATCACAAAATATCAACAATACAAACAACCGAGAAATGACTTTTGTAAAGCAATTGACGCAGCCAAGAGTAGGGTCTGGATTGAATTATGCCAAAGTATAATGACGAAAGTACAGACGAACGTCTCCAAGCACAGACTATGCACTTTTATACACGTTTCAGGAGCGTTCAGTAACGTATGGTGGCCATCAATAATTGAAGCTCTCGTCGTTAAAAGGGTGCCTACAGACGCCGTGCGCGTCATTCGCAGTTATTTATCTTTGTTCCATCACTTATTCCGCGTACGTTTCTGGTGCTTCCTACACGAAACGACTGACAAAATGCCCACAAGGATCGGACTTTGTGGAACGCAGTTGTGGATTTTATACTAGAACAGTGTCACAGTGTCCGCAAACAACAAACGCAGGTCTGTCAACAACAAATTGACTGTCTCAGCTGACAAGACCAAATACATAGTTTTTGGTTCCTCCTTAAAAAGAAATCCCTCACTTCACCTCAAACCTCACTGTTCCTATGTAGTTCAGAAAGGCAAGCCTGTCTTGCACTTGTTCTATAAATATTCGCGCCGTAACTGGAACCTACATAGGAAATCATTAGTGACCATTTTCAATGCTCACTTATAACTTAGACATTTGGTACCACAGACTGCGACATACCCACACATTGTCAGAAAACTGGCATCCCTACATTCCTTATTCTTTCGTACGATCTTCGAGGCATATCGTACTGTTCCTATCGATTCCTCGTGCGTTGTGGCAAAATATCCCCCTCTGCAACTCATATTGCAGGAAATGCTCCAAAGTTCTTGCAAGAGCTGGCACCTGCATTCTTAGACCAGCAAGTTTCGACCGCATACTTCCCTTTCTTTTCGGCCGTCAAACGCCATCTCAAGACTTTGATCTTGAATGAATAGCAGAGGCAGTAGCATACATCTCATAAAGAAGGTAACGCCTATTCGTTGGTTCCGAATATCCTAGACTGGATCTACGTGTCTCATAACCCGGGACGAGCGGTCGTCCAAATTCTCATATAGCACGCGGGTTCCGTTGCCACCTAAAACGCATTAGCGTTGCAGATGACAACCGGTGCTTGTCGTGTGGTATTCCTAATACTCCGTCATATAGGATTCTCTCCTATCAAGAGTTTGATGATGACCGGAGTATCTTAAGAACCCCAGTATATCGTATGATTTTATTTTACAGTCAGCTACGGTGCAGCAGGGTATTTATTTAATTGCATGTGGCTTATTTTAGAGTGTTTTATTTGATTGCTGTTAGTTAACTAACGTTTTCAGTTTCTTTTTAGTAGTAATTGTCTTCAGTAACTGGCCTTATTCCCGTCTATTACAACATCGTATCATTTTCTCGCCTATTTGGTTTTCATCCTGACATGCGAGGATTAGCCGAAAGTGTCTTTGTCCTCCTTAAGTGTAATGTGCTAAAAATGTTTACAAAAAATGTGTGTAACGTACACAGATGAGATTAAAGACGAAGAAATAACTTAAACGTTTCCTCAGATACAGGTTTTTTGGTTAAAACTAAAATGTCGATTTGTGAAAAATGCCAAGAACGAGTTAGTTCTAGATCTAAAAAACTTCAACTAACAATCTCCATTCGTGACTCAATTCGCTAAAAACGTAGAGTAAAACGACGTGAAATTAATTAAAATGAAAGTACTTACGATTCAAAATTCTGAACGATTATAAAGTACGTCCAACCACAATCAAAGCCCAAATTAAATGGGATCGATCATGATATGCAACAAATTATCCCGACCATAAATATCGAATTGCACCGAACCAGTGGCGTACCACAAATTTTATTAAAATATACTATGTGACAAAAAATGCAAGTGAAATGTAGTCATTGATTAAAATTTAATAAAAAATAATCCAATAGATTTGGAAAATTTGACGTTTTACTTGTTGTTACAATCGAAATTATTGGGTAAACTTCTTAAGAGATTAAGTCGATTTCGGTATTGTTGTTTGTTGCAATTCTTCTGTTTTTGTGTTCTTCTTTGCGTTTTGAGACTGCGATTATGCCAAGAATGCGACAATGTAAAAATTATTAACAACAAAGGTCTCATTATTGGCTTACGTGAAGATGGTCTTTCATTCATAGAAATTGCTAACCGTAACCAATGCTCTGTAGTACGTTGTTATCAAGTCTGGTTTAGAAATGGATAAAAACATCGTAGACGAGGAAGTGGATGGCCGAGACAAACAAATGTGGTCCAGGACCGCCATCTTCGATTAATAGCATTAAGAGACCGATTTTCTAATACAAGATCAATAGCCGATCAAGGGTTTTCAAACGAAAGACGTCCAACCCTTGGTTCAGGTTACTGTCAAATTAGAGCTTTTGGCTAGCAGTCCTATCAACCACATCCTCCGCTGACGGCTCATCATCGACAGCAACGTTTAGAGTGGTGTACCTTGCAACTGGACTGGGTGGTCTTCAATGATAAATCCTGATTCTGATTGGAAATGCACGATGGTCAAGACGTAGACGTGGAGAACGTCGCAATGTGCAGTTTTCTGTTGAGCGGCATGTTCACCACACTGAGAAAGTTATGGTATGGGGTAGATAACAATGGAAGCAGATCACAGTTGGTATTCAACCAAGGCAATATGAATGCCCACCGATATGTTGATGAAGTGGTAGAATCCCATATCTTTCTATTCCTCCAGGAGCAGAAATACCCAATTACCAACATGCCCGTCCCATTATGGAGGTTGAATCCTGTTCCTCCAAACATCGATACCAATTTCGACATTACCAACTGACTACTCTAGAAGAATCTTTTGACGCAGAGGTCCTGATTATGTCTAAATTAATTTCTACCGGTAAAGAATCTGTTGCCAGACGTAGAGAGTTAAGGGATGTATTGTCCCGCATCCAATGCATATTTCGGAAATCCATTTTGGCTGAAATAATGTCTACGCAACATTCGAACATCTCTTATGCTTTTCGGAGCGTACAAACGGTCCTTTAGTCCGTAACTGACAAGTTGTCAACTCCTGGCCAGCAGATCACAACTGGTCCTGTTTCATATGCCCCAGTAACGCGGTCGAGCAGAATTACTGACAGAGTCAAAGTACCTTCTGGCAAATACACCGACTGACAAAAGTTAGACAAAACTCCGTTCGCCTAAAGTGCGAAAAGACAGACCTATCCAAAATCCCAGCGGATATTCTCAACAATTCCGGTCAGACCGCAAGGCAAAGCCTTTCCTAGAATTTCTCTCTCGGACGTTCTATCTAACCTTTCCCTCGAACATTTGAAAGAGGCGATCCTCGAGCTAAATTGCAATGCCGCCTGTGACGAAATATTTAAACAGGCTAAAGAACACTTTAAGGTGCTTAGAGGTACGGCAAATAATAATTGTCATTGAAGTAATTTCGAAGATATGAATGGCCAACCGTCGAGTGTACGTAGCCTGGAATTCATGCAAGGTCAATGATGATGTGCGCATCTTAAGATGCTTCAAGTGCCAGAAGTTTGATCCAACAAAGTGACTGCAAGAGCAAGCTTGAATTGTACTGAAAAGCACGATACGAGAGATTGCTCAAAAACAATAAGAAACCCTGTATGCGAAAATTGTGTAAGATATGGCCATAAAAACGTCTTTTAACAACTTCCCAGCGCACTTAAGGAGGCTTTACGCCAAGGTATCTGATACCGATTATGTACAGTGAAGACGCTTCTCTGACTTTTAGGATTGCGCAAATAAATCTTCAGCGTTCTCCTCTGACAATGACATAGACATTTTACTGACCCAACAGCCCTATTTGTATAGTTCTGGTTCAAGATATAGACTCGCTGGTGCGGCCTTGGACTCCAACAGGATCATTGCATCCGCTTTTATGCGCTATTTCTCGACTATTGTTTACAATAGCGTAAAGTAGTTAACCTCAGTCAACTAACTAATGACTGCACTGCCGGATCTATGATCACAGTTGGAAACATCTCCTTGGGTATCGTCGGCGTTTATTGGCCACCAAGCGAGTATGTTCGTATTTATCTACAACATCTAGATAAAATTTTGAACGAAATAAGCGGCGTCCCGATTATTATAGCAGAAGATTTCATTGCAAAATCGTCGCTTTGGCATTCCTTGCAGACTGATGAACGAAACAGAAGTGCAAAGAACCTCGTGGGCGAACGTGACCTACTTGCTGCAAATAAGCCTGGTTTCCTTTGCTAGTCAAGGTAATACAAACATCGATGTCACAGTAGCATCACAAGCTGAACCAGGTGTCAGCGTCCTACTTCTTACTTATCTTTCACGTGGAGCTAAGTGTCACAATCCTAATTCTATTAACGTTTCCATTGATAAGCTGACCAGACTGATCCTTGAATCTAACCAAATGGCATAAATCAAGTTCGCTCAAATTTTAGAGCTGGTGTACCGTGGTGGAGTCTAAAGCTAGGTAGGTAAAACGACTCGTACGTTGCTTAAGAAAGCATATTCTATCCCAGCAGAGTTAATAACTTAATGGATAAATTCGTACAAAGTCGCGCTTTACTGGTATAAACTGGCAGTGAAGAAGGCTAAATTTAGTTTAGGGCAAAGGTTTGTAAAGAGGAGTCCGTGAGGATTAGTTTATAAGATATCCTCACAAAAGTTCCTTGCTATCCAACCATTCATCAACGCCCGTAACGGTGACAAATACACTCTCACAAAGCTCGACCAATCAATAATTAGTTCCTTGTTCCCAGACGCCGATCCAACAAACGAAGATCCTTACCAAGCTCGAATGAGATCCCGATCTTTTGCAAATATTGAGTCCCGACATGACTGTGTGATAAAAAAGAGGATATAGCGTCGGTGGCTAGCAGAATTCCTAGGAATAAAGCTCCCAGATCCGACGGAGTACACTGTAACGTACTAAAAACATGTACAGCATTCCCTCTCTTCTACGTTCATTGACTAGGCTAATACTGATTCTATACTCTTAAGAGGGATCTCTCTAACCCCAATTCGTATCGTCCGATTACGGTACTTTTAAAATCAATTATTCGAACGAATACTGTTAAAGAAAATACATGACATCATTCCTCCAGAAAGAATATTTGATCCCAGCCAGTACGGCAAATCAACAACAGACGTAATTCGTAAATGACTGATAAGAAAAGTGATAAGGAATTAATTAATTATTTAATAATAATTTAATTTCTTATCACTTTTCTTATTCCTATAATTTAGCTTTTAGTCTGAAGATTGTAACTAGTTATATCTGACTTTTAATTTTCAATTTTCATATATTAAATTGTGACATTGACTACAATTTTCGGGATTTTATTAAACCCAACCCCAATATGAATATGGATCCATTCCACGATTTAAAAAAATATTTTTTATGGTGTTTATTCAAACACAATTTTAATTATTACAACTTTACTTTCAACTGACAGAAAAGTTTTGTAAAAATGTAATCTAAAAATAAGTAAGTTAAAATGCTTAAGTATCATTTGCGTAATGAGAATCAGATACTTCGATCATTAAATTTAACGTAGTCTTTAACATTACAAAATGTTTGGACCAAGATGCTAATAGTAAAAAAAATCTTGCTTACACACCCACAACCTTTGATTCAAAATCAATTCAAGCTTTCGAAAGGTTTTTCAATAATCAAGCTAAGTTCAATATTAGCCAAACTCAGCTTTTACAGGTAAAGCTTTTATCAGGCTTTAAACCTTTTGAGAATAGTATTACCTTAATGTAAAATTTATACCCTAAAATAAAGTTTCTCAAAGGCAATTTACACAAATCAGTTCAGTAAACAACGCTATCTAATGATATCAAAAGAATAATTAAGCAAGTTGTCAAAGTGAGTTTTCAGAAAGCTAAAATTATAATTTATATTTCTTTACTACTTACATTGCTAGGTTCCTTGTTTATTTAGTTAAAGTCTTGGTTTGGTTACAACCGCAGCTAAGCATGATCGAGTTTTGTTAATTTAGGTCAGTGTAAATACGACTGTTGACCTATCGATTCTTAGCAGGCCAATATTAAAAGCTATTGTATACGCGCACAGTAGAAGCTAGAGGCGTCGTGTGCGCTCTTGCTTACTGCACGTCTACGTTTTTTCCAGGAATTTTTAAACAATCCCCAACCCTTCTAAATTAATTATTCAAGTTACCGGCTTAACTTCCATTAAATCTCTGATTTGTGGCTTCGTATATACTGCAGCGTTGCCTTAAAAATTAAATCACAACGTCTTACCATCTAATTACTTTTCTACATAAACAAATGGGTCACCTCCATGAGAGATACTTCAATCAGCATTACGCCAAATACAAAATACATTGAATGCCACTACGATGGCACAAACCACATAAAAAAACAAAGCAATACTGGTAATCTGAGTTGCACCTTAAGCGAACTAAACCGTATAGATAAAGTAATAAACCTCTGAAAACAACTAGATCAGGAAACCTGTAATACTTGCTTGCACAAGACAATACTCAAACCCTCAAAAGAATAAAGAATTATCTTGGAAGAATCAGGAGTCTCATTAGTCAATTCCAGTAAAATACAAAGTATCTTAAACCACGCCAAAGAACAGACGGGCAACTAATACTTTAACGAAAACAAGGGTCTCTTGCTGTACAAAATCCAAGAAAGACGTGGAGGCAGAACAACAAACCAAAAAAAATCTTATAAAGTTATGCAGCTCCAGTGGCATGAGAAGGTCTACACGGCCACCAATAAAAGTCTTCTCAAACCTGAGGAAAAGTTGATAAACACATATACAATTTTAGAGATGTAGACCAGCGCACGATGAATGACATGGCCAAACTACACCAAACTCTACAAGAGAAAACCCAAAATTAAAAATTTAAACAAGGCAAACTCATCACAGTACGAAACGTCTAAACGTTATTCATAGATAATGACATCAACGACAGCAAGATACAAGACTCCATTACGTTTATGCAAATGCTAGACGGATTGGAAAAAAGTATTCGAATCAATATATAAGTCTCTGTGCAAAAGAGTCAGACTAAACATTATTGGGGCCAAAGGGTTTAAAGGAACTAGACTCGAAGCATGCATAAAAAATTTCGTCTCTGCTAACCATTGATGGTATACACGCAAAGGAAATGACAAAAACCGACACCAATATTGCAATGCTTACCCGCAACAAGGTTGTCTGACAGGTTAAGAACATCGACGAGGTGGATCAAGCTATACGTGATAAAGTCAACGCTTCAAATGCACTCTTTAAGAATTGGTAAGTTTAGACCGGGTTATAGAGGCAAGCAAATCGTCAGGATATCAGCTGAGCAGATAACAGGTAGATGTTTATTGGGATTAAAAACTATTAGAATTGATATCACTCCCTGCAGGATTGTGGAATAAAACCAGATATTAAGTGGTTCATATGTTGATAATGCGGACACACAGAAAAGAACTGTCGTAGACCTAATAGAAGGTGTTGATGCTATAACCGGGACAACCAGGACAACAATACGAAAGAATGTAAAAACCCTAGAAGTTGCCTTTTATGCAAAACGACATGTCACACACTGTGGTCAGCGGCGTGCACCATATTTTTTGCAAAGTAAGAATAAATCAGACAAAACAACTCAATACAGAAGTGAAAGACATGCTCATAGCTAAAAATGACGAAAGAAAACGCCAAAATATTACAAATTAACCTAGGCAGAAAAAAGGCTGCACATGACCTATTGTGTACCACCGCTATAACGAAGAGGGTAAACATCTAATCTAATCTACTCTAAAAAATCTAATCTTAAAGTAGCACGATTGATTGAAAACAACGGTTACAGCAAAATTAGATGACTTCCACATATATTCTTGTTACATATCTCCGAACAAGAACATAGAGCATTTCTTTGATGTCATAGAAGAAATCAAATCACAACAAACCCGTCATCATACTGGGCGACTTTAACGCCGAATCCCCTGAATAGAAAGCGTTTAAAAAAATGATAGGGACCAGATCGTAACGGAATGGCTGGTCAGTTGCGACATGATCATTATGAACATGGAAAAAGAGACAATGCAAGAGTTCGATACTGGACATGACCTGCGCTAGCAACAATATGGTCAATACAGTGAGGAGATAGACAGTACTGATGAAAAATCTTTAAACGACCGTAGATACATATTATATAATATAGTAAGGAACACTTTTATGGTAGTAGTGGCAACAGTCTGCCAAAATGGAACATAAACAAAATAAATCGTGAAAAACTATTTGATACATTTGGGCGGCTCGTACCATCTCAAAAGGTGAACACACCTGAAAAAATGGCAAAAACTATGACGCAATGTTGTGACGCTAGAATGCCACAGAAAAAGAATAACAAACACACTGGCGCCTATTTAAAGAAAGAGTGCCAGCAAAAAAGAAGATTAGCTATAAGAGCAAGCAGAAAAGCTTATACAAACTCGATCACAAAATATCAACAATACAAACAACCGAGAAATGACTTTTGTAAAGCAATTGACGCAGCCAAGAGTAGGGTCTGGATTGAATTATGCCAAAGTATAATGACGAAAGTACAGACGAACGTCTCCAAGCACAGACTATGCATTTTTATACACGTTTCAGGAGCGTTTAGTAACGTATGGTGGCCATCAATAATTGAAGCTCCCATCGTTAAAAGGGTGCCTACAGACGCCGTGCGTGTCATTCGCAGTTATTTATCTTCGCTCCATTACTTATTCCGCGTACGTTTCTGGTGCTTCCTACACGAAACGACTGACAAAATGCCCACAAGGATCGGACTTTGTAGAACGCAGTTGTGGATTCTATACTAGAACAGTGTCACGGTGTCCGCAGACAACAAACGCAGGTCTCAGCTGACAAGACCAAATGCATAGTTTTTGGTTCCTCCTTAAAAATAAATCCCTCACTTCACCTCAAACCTCACTGTTCCTGTGTAATTCACAAGGAGCAGCCTGTCTTGCACTTGTTCTATAAATATTCCCGCCGTAACTGGAACCTACATAGGAAATCATTAATGACCATTTTCAATGCTCACATATAGCTTACACATTTGGTACCACAGACTGCGACATACCCACATTGTCAGAAAACTGACATCTCAACATTCCTTATTCTTTCGTACGATCTTCGGGGCATATAGTACTGTTCCTATCGATTCCTTGTGCGTTGTGGCAAAAGATCCCCCTCTGCAACTCCTATTGCAGGAAATATACTGCTCCAAAGTTCTTGCAAGAGCTGGTACCTGCATTCTTAGACCAGCAAGTTTCGACCGCATACTTCCATTTCTTTTCGGCCGTCAAACGCCATCTCAAGACTTTGATCTTGAATGAATAGCAGCAGCAGTGGGATACATCTCATAAAAGACGTAACGCCTATTCCTTGGTTCCGAATATCCTAGACTGGATCTACATGTCTCATAACCTGGGACGAGCGATCGTCCAAATTCTCATATCGCACGGCGGGTTTCGTTGCCACCTGAAACGTATTAGCGTTGCAGATGACGACCGGTGCTTGTCGTGTGGTGTTCCTGGTAATCCGTCATATATGATTCTCTCCTGTCGATAGTTTGATGATGATCTTAAGAACCCAAGTATATCGTATGATTTTATTTTACAGTCAGCTACGGTGAAGTAGGGTATTTATTTAACTGCATGTGGCTTATTTTAGAGTGTTTTATTTGATTGTTGTTAGTTCAGTTTCTTTTTAGTCGTAGCTGTCTTTAGTAACTGGCCTTATTCCCGTCTATTACAACATCCCGCCTATTTGGCTTTCATCCTGACATGCGAGGATAAGCCGAAAGTAGGTGATACACAGCCCATCCGACTCTAACTAGACACTATAAGCTCTCCGACATGAATTACAGATTGTCTGGGATGCAATAATACCTCAAGAAGAACCTGGTGGAATCCATGCCAAGAAGGGTGCGGGCGTGTGAAACTAATAGGGGTGGTCCAACACACTATTAATGAAATTATTACTTTATCTTTTGTTTAATTTCTTTGAAATTTTAATGAATTACTACCTTTGACTAGTTAAACATCTCTGCCAAGTATGGTCCTAAAATTTTAACGCCTTCTTGGTGTTGTATTTTTTTATGAGGATAGAAATTATGGAAACCTAACGACTAACGACAGGTAACAAATTTTAATTCTGTTTGTAGTGTTTTATTTTTCTAATTCATTTTGATGCAGGTTACAATGCCACCTGGTCTGTTCTATTAGAGAAGCTTACTTTGGTTTGGAGCTGGCGCGTTTTTGTTTTGTTTTTATTACTCATCTACGACTGTCTTTGCATTCGCTAATCGGTAATACATTTACATTTGAAAATTTCTTTTGGGGTTAATATTTTCGAGACTTTTCTAAATATTTCTAAAATTATAGTTTGTCTTTATTTTTCAATGCGATTTTCTTACGCAGGCTTTAAAACTTAAAATTGATTTTTTAGTTTTACACTTAAAAGTGTCTTTCCCCTTCTTAAGTGTGTGCGCCAAAAATGTTTACAAAAAATTAGGGTAACGTACACAGATGTGATTAAAGACGAAGAAATAACTTAAACGTTTTTAGACTAATAAATTTCGGCTATGAGATTCCTTAGATACAGGTTTTTTGGTTAAAACTAAAATGTCGATTTGTGAAAAATGCCAAGAACGAGTTAGTTTGAAATTTTTGGTAACTTCTGAATACAAATTAAACTTCATGTAACGGTATTTTAACAAACTAGGAACTGAACTTATGATAAATTTGAAATTTAAGCATTTGTATGCAAGTTCATCTTTATACTCCAGCATAGCGAATTTATTGACTTCGTAAGTACACACGAGTGTTTACAGAATTTAAATTTCACGAATACTTCTTTTTAAGTTTTAAGTTTCATAGAAAAATGCACCAAACGTGTTCCCGTTCAGATTTAAAATTTAAATTAACGAATAAAAATACGCCAACAGCGTTTGTAGAGAAGTATAAATACACCATCAATGAAAACATACGTTTCTTAATGCTAAACATTGATGATGAAAAAAAATTTAAACATACATACACATACTGTGCACATATGCAATTGTTTAGAAATGTTATCATCTTGAGAAATTTAACTTTTTGTTTTGTTTGCGCTTTTTTGTCTTACGTTCGCTGGATCAAATTGTGAAATATTAAGTTTTTAATTGCTAGGCATTTTTGGTCGTTTTAATTATTTATTGCGAAACTAGAAATGGTATTAGGGTCGAATATGGTGTTGTCGAGTATCTGTATATGGATTAGGTACGTATTAGGTAATTGCATATGCTATTACACGCGAAAGAAATATTGATATTGCAACGGACTTTCTTCTTATACTCAAAAGTTTAAATCTACTTTTATAACTCGTTCAGCGACCACTGTAGGTCATTGCCTTAGCTACAGGCAACAGGCAATTCTAGTAACTAACTTGAACTCGAGAAAAAACCAAACACGTTTTGTACAATCTTGCTGCTGCTACATCCTACTCCATTTTACTTACTTAGGTACACACAGCAAGAACAAGAAAATATCTAAAAATGTTATATTAAAGTAGTGCACGTCGTTCTGTGCTTATCTAATAAAAAGGTTTTTTACCTTTTGCATTCGAACAATTTACCCAGAATCCTTACAACATAAAAGGATTAAATTTTATAACCTTACAAGTTAAAACCAAATAAAAAGAATTTTTTTGCATAATTGGCAACGTCGCCTTGTTCAGGTACTAAAACAAGGGTGTTTGTAGCTATTGTAAGATACGACCCAAATTAGTTTCCCGACAAACTAATCGTTCTTAGTTTGTAGGGTACTTCGATTTTCGAGTCTTGTTGAACAACCCTAAAAGTCTAGACCTATTTCTTAATTTATTTGAAAAATTATACAATATACGTGACAAAATGCGTAATTGGAAATTAAAATAATTGTTAAATTAAATCAAAATTTCCTTTCCCTTCAAATTATTGAACATCGATTTGGAACAGTGGTGTCCTGAAGGTATTTTAGTAATTTGTGAAATTTAACTGAACTTTCTTATGAAATCGAAGAGGTTTTTTTATATCGTTCTAATTTAATCTCGATAAATTGATACTTTTGTACCATTCTTGTTGTAAACTTTTTACTCGTATTCAGGTTTGAGTGGAAATAATTACCTTGGATTAATATTGTAGATCAATATTAATTTGACAATACAAAGTTTGATGTTTTTATTCAATTTCAACAACAACCAACACGAAATGTTAGAAAACTGTCATTGTAAATATTTAACGCATAGTGTGAATAATTATTACATTGATTTTAAAACGACGAATAAATTTAATTTGTTAATAAGGTAAATTAGGTGATGTTAATACAATTACGTAATAATCTAATTTTACGATACATTTAACTCAATTATATTAGTTTATTTTGCTGTCTCTAACACTGTACCCGATTCCTGCTGCTTAGAACTTCACCTCTAGTTATTCCAGCTACGTTTAGCATTCTTAGTTTTAGTTCTTTTACAATTAGTAATTATTGCTTGGATTATCCGATTAGTATATAGAACATTCAGTTTTGTTTTTTTTTATTCAAGAAAATAGAAAAAAAATCTTTGCAAGAAAATGATTATACCATTTTGTTTGTTAAGTACACTTCAGCTTGCTTGATTTTTTGAATACAATATCAGCATCTATGACAGAAAACTTGTATCAAACTGATTAATTGTATTTGGGTTTAAATCATAATCGCAATCTGAGCCTTCAACAACATTCCATTTGTAAAGGGTTGTGTTCATGGGCTGTCGTTTGCACTAATCCTGAGTTGGTCGAATCGTGAAACCATCGTTAAAACAAGATTTTGATTAGAAATTTTATTTCCCTTCTAATGCCACTAGTAGAAAATAACGTTGCTTATTATTTGATGTCACAGGATATCAGTAGAAAAAGTATACACAAACCAAAACTGTGTACCTATGTGATGCTCAGTTCAAACCAGGCTTCGGATATTTATGCATTAGCATCAGACACAACTACAAAATCTAAATAAATTCCTGTGATTAGTCGAGTATTAACCATAAATGAGTAAATGACAATTAACACGCAAAGAGTGACTAATTCTTTCGAAAATCTGAAAAATACTAGGGCACACCGGGGCAAGTTAGTGCAACCCATAATTTCAATAGTTTATTTTCACCATCGTGTCGCACTCTTGTTTGACCATTAAATGCAACGCAATTTACTAACGAAGGATGTTTGAGATTCATTGTATATTTTGTTTAAGACAGTAATTCCCAAAGTGGTCTATATCGACCCCCAGGGAGCCTATGAAACGAAAATGGGGGTCCACGATAGTGAATCTCAATATACACTGACAGTACCTATTTCCTTACATTATAATATCTTATAAAAAATATAAAGACATATACATTATTTATAAAAGTACCTATGAAGTAAAAAATTTATTATATATGTGTTTATAAAATTGTGTAAGTTGTAGGATGTAGGCATTCGCTTTGTGGCCGCAATACATTTTGAACTTGTAAAAACCTGCACATAATGATATACCAGTATCATCTAGTTACAAGCATACGCGCAGTCTCAGAGCTTCACGAACTTGCACTGACTTGTTCAATTCGTCACTCTATAAATACTGAAACGTTCGAGAAGTTATTTGCAAAGGCAAGAGCCTTCTAGAAGCTGTTATCCATCTTCCAGAAGATATACCGAAAAATAGGGAACACTCCAGAAGGATTTCCTTATGTGTATATATACCGACGGAACAATTCGTAGGTCAGTTATTGCCGTAACGCGAATGCAGCAGTATTAAGAAGATTATTCAAGTGAAGATAAATAAGTGATTAGCACGTGCGAAGTTTTAAATAAATAACAGTGTACACCGAATCGAGTGAACGCGACTTATAGTGTAAACAAACAAGTTAGTGACTTTATCTTATCGTCGCGTAAGTGATAGCATATTATTGTTTTATATAAATTATACCGTAAGTTTTTATCCTTAGATATTTAAATTTAATTAGTTCGGTTAGTTTAAAATTGTACATATTTCTAGAATAAGTAAAAGTATTTTTTTGTCGTTTAAATAAATTAGTTTTTAATAAATAGTTTCGCTACATTGGTGTCGGTGTCGGGTTTGCGATTTTTATTAGTGTAAATACTATTAAGTAATCTAATATCGCTCCAGTTCGCGATACGTGTGTTTATTTATAAAGTATAAAATAGTGTTTATTAAACTTTTTCTATTAACAAGTGCGTGATCGCGATATTAATTAAATTCGTTTCCGTACACTAGTGGTTTAATATTAACAAGTGGATCGTTATTAAAATTTTGTGTTATACAAAAACTGCATTTTAAAAAGTAGTGTATTTAAGCTTTATATTCGTGTTATATTTAAATTTATGCCGGTAACGCGTTCGCAAGCAGTTAAAATGGATGCAAAGCTATTTGAATTTCTTGAATCAATAAAAAACGGTCAAGAATCAATGATTAGAAAAATGGAAAAAAAGTTGTTGGAAAATTCTAGAAGTTTAAAAGAAGAAACACGAACAAGCATAGAAAATCAAATTAAAATTGTTCAAGAGGAAACCCAAGCAGACATGTTAAACTTAAAAGAAGAAATTTGCGAATCCGTGAATGAGAAAATGGAAGCAATAGTAGACAAACTAGAAGACAGAATGAAACTGCTTGAAGAAAGAATAAATCGATTGAATTGTCACGGCGAAGGAAGCGTCACGACTGAAGATTTAATAATGGACCATCGAGAAGAAAACACTCACAACTTCAAAGTTGTACCACCGAATTTTGATGGTAAAGTTCCATGGTCAACCTACTACAAGCAGTTTGAAGCCGCAGCTACAGCTAATAGTTGGAGCAACAAGCAGAAAGCGACGACTTTAATAGTGTCCTTACGTGGAGAAGCGCTTGGAACTTTACAAACTGTTTCGGGCCACCTGCAAGAAAATTACGAACTTTTAATATCACGATTAGAAATGAGATATGGAGATGCCCATCTTCAACAAGTCTATCAAGCTCAAATTAAAAGTCGGGTTCAGAAAGCTGCCGAAAGTCTTCAAGAGTTTGAGGCTGACATCGCCAGACTAACACGGCTTGCGTATCCTACAGCACCAGATACCTTCTTGGAGCAGTTGGCGATTCAAACCTTTGCAGACGGCCTCCGAGACAACGAAACGCAGCAGACTCTCCGGTTAGCTCGACCGAAGACATTGGATGACGCTTTGGTGCATGCTTTGGAGTTTGAAGCAGCAAAACAAGCAACGCAACGAGATGATCATAGACTCTGCTGTGCTACAGAAGTACCCGCGCAGACACTGGAAAGCATCGAGGAAATAGCGCGACGAATACTTCGGGAAAGAGGAGTGACAGCTTTGAACTGCGATGAAATAGGCCATGTACGACGGCATCGTACTAAACCTAAGAAGAAGACAAGAAAAGCGTTCGATAATTTAGAACGAAGCGAGCAAAAGAGACAAAAAGTAATCTCATCTAGTCAGACTCCGGAGATTACAATCCAAATGGCATCGCCTAGAGAGCAATTGCATAGCATTTATCTCGATGGCAAGATCAATGGGAGAAGCGTTCAGTTACTGGTTGACACGGGAGCGACGAAGACCATCATTCGTCCTGACATCTTATTGGAAAACGAGAAGACATCACCAGTAACAGTACGACTTCGAACGGCGACAGGCGAAGAAATACCTACTCACGGACATGTCAAAGTAACCATTGGTTTGGGAAATAGAGTACTCGACCATCAAGTACTGGTAGCCGACATCACGGAAAAAGTTATCTTGGGAATGGACGTGATAAAGAAGTATAGGTTCCATTTGGATATGAAGAACGATGTCCTGAAGATCGACAATGAAGAAATTCCTTTTCATTCGTCAGAGAAAGCAGCCGTGTGAATCTTATTGAGTGAAGACGTGACTCTGCCTGCAAGGACTGAAAGTGTTGTGATGGCACGCTTGGATGGAAGTCTCCGGGAAGGCTACATACGCGCGATTGAACCAATGGAGGGCGGCTTAGTTGAAAAGGGAATACTCGTTGGCAGAACTTTAGTACGAGTAAAGAACACGATGCCAGTAAGGATCTTAAACATCAACTCAGATCCTGTAACGTTGAAAAAAAAGACCGTGGTAGGCCAATGCACGCCAGTATCACAAATTGTGAGATGCGTGAAGTCAAACGAAGATACGTCGCCGAAGAAGTGTCCACAACATCTATTGGACATTCTTACCACCAAATGCCAAAACCTCAGCCAAGACCAGCTGGCTAAAGTTAAAGTGTTGATCCAAGAGTACCAAGATGTGTTCGCGCTGGAGAGTGGTTCCAAAGGAAGAACTAACGTGGTGAAACATAAAATTAATATTCGCAGGTTCAAGATAGACAAGAAAAAGTTATCGCGTATTTTAGCAAGGTTTTGTCCAGGCCAGAAAGGAATTATTGCGTGACTAGGAGGGAGCTGTTAGCAGTCGTTAAGTCCATCGAACATTTCTACAAGTATTTGTATGGACGAAAATTTTTACTGAGAACAGACCACGCCGCTTTAAAATGGCTTCTGCAGTTCCGTAACCCAGAAGAACAAGTGGCAAGATGGATCGAGAGACTGCAAGAGTATGACTATGACACAGAACACCGTGCCGGAAGCAGTCATCGGAACGCTGATGCCTTGCAAGAAGACCATGTCCGGCGGACTGCAGCCATTGTTCGCGACTGGAAGAAAAAGTCGAATGCCTCCGGAGAACTGCTATGGTTGATGATGAGTGGGAACCTGAGCAGTTACGTCGCGAACAAGAAGACGATCCTTAAATAAGACTACTCCTGGACTGGAAAGAAAGCGGCCGACAACCAACCTGGGAAGAAGTGGACGCTTTGGGCAGAAACATCAAAGCGTACTGGGCGCAGTGGGACTCCTTGATAGTAGAAGACGGTCTTCTTAAGCGATCCCTAGAAAGTGTTGAGGGTACGGGAAATAGACTACAGTTGGTAGTGCCAAAGAGCCGGGTGGCAGAAGTGTTGAAACATCTTCACGATGGGACATCAGGAGGACACTTTGGCATTAAGAAGACATTGGGTAAAGTACGAGAACGATTCTACTGGATGAACTGCAAAGAGGACGTCATGAAATGGTGCCGTAATTGCACGGTCTGCGCATCAGGAAATGGTCCAGCGAGAAAGCGCAAAGCACCCATGAAGCAATACAACGTAGGAAGCCCTTTGGAAAGAGTAGCGATTGACATCGCAGGGCCGTTTCCAGAATCCGATTCGGGAAATAAATACATCGTGGTGGCGATGGATTATTTCACGAAATGGACGGAGGCTTACGCCATACCCAATCAGGAAGCAGCTACAGTCGCAGACGTATTGGTAAAAGAGTTTTTCTGTCGGTTTGGAGTTCCGTTGGAATTACATTCCGATCAAGGCCGCAATTTTGAGTCTGGGCTGTTTCAAGAAGTTTGCCGACTGTTGGGAATTAAGAAAACTAGGACAACGCCTCTCCACTCTCAATCTGATGGCATGGTTGAACGGATGAATCGAACAATGAGCAAGTACTTAGCCAAGGTAGTGTCCAAACACCAAAAAGACTGGGATCAGTACTTGCACCTTTTTTAAATGGCATACCGATCATCCGTTCACGAAAGCACAGGCCAAACACCATCCTGTGTCATGCTCGGTCGTGAAATACGATTACCATGCGATCTTCAATTTGGACGAAGACCGGAAGAAGAAGTTGCTGGAGAAGATTACGTCAGCAAGCTGGCCAAGAGACTAGACGAAGTACATGAAGAGGTCCGTAAAAACACACAAATTGCCAGCGACAGGATGAAAACAAGATATGACGTCAAGGCGCAAAATGGTGGGTTTCAACCTGGCGATATGGTCTGGTTGTATAATCCTCAAAGGAGACGTGGTTTGTCGCCAAAGCTGCAAAGGTAATGGGAGGGCCCCTTTGAAGTCGTGCAGCGTATTAACGACGTCATATATCGCATCCGAAAACCGCCCAGGGGCAAGCCAAAAGTGGTTCACGTCGATCATCTAGTCCCGTTTGCTGCCGATAACCACAATACGCAAGTTCAGGTCCAAACCAGAATAATAAGTAACTGTTTACTTGAATATCTGACAAGTCGAGGTAGTTGCGATGCAAGTCAATTTGTTCCTCTTCCTCACGATCATCGTAGATATCATCCTCCGAATCCACCAAGCTGAGACTTCCTTCACTTTCATCACTGCTGCTCTCAATTTTGTCCTTCTTCTGCACTGCCGGCAATTTATCAGAATCTTTTATCAACTTTCTTTTAACGTTGGCCACTTTAGCCTCATTTCTCTGATTAAATTCTTCCTCTATTGTCTTCAGCACAGGAGTGTCTGTTAAAATAGCACTTTTCTTTTTTTTCTTGGCTTTCTTGCCGACTTTGAAGTGCCGAAAGATTTTGGATAGGGTTGAAGCATGGCAGTTGTAATAACGGTGTGTGGTTCCACCTGCGTTGGCTCAGGTTCAGAGGTGACTTTTCTTAAATATTTCTGACTGGTGTTTGGCGGAGGCGTGGCTTCTCGGAAATTTGCTTGATCGACGTCTGCTACCGCAGTACGTTCTCGGGGGTTTTCATGGCTAGAACCAGCTACAACTCCAAGATGGGAATTCATGTTCACATCAGTGACACTCGCAGCCATGAATTCATCCTCTGAAAATATGTCACGGTTGAATGGGTAAATTCCGGTAACCCTGAATATATAGTGATTCGATCTCCGGGTTTACCCACTAATTCTGCTCGGCAGGCATTATTGTAATAGGTTTTTAGAGAACCATAGAAAGATCGGTCTAAAGGCTGCAGACGGTGACTGGTATGTGGGGGCAATGTTAATAAAATAACGTTATTTTCCTTTGCTAACTTTACAGTGCTATATGAGACATGACTCTCGTGATTGTCCATGATGAGAAGCACTGGTGTTTGGTCAGTCGGTTTAGCAAATCTTATAAAATGCTTCAGCCAGTCGACAAATATTACATTTGTTATCCATATCGATGAATTAGCACAACCCACAGTACCAGGTGGAGCTCCCTTGATCATGTGTGGCTGAAATTTTATGCGGGGAAAAATCATCATCGGTGGAATCGAATTTCCAAGAGCATTAATAGCACAACAAACTGTTACTAATAAACCTCGTTCTGCGGATGTGATTTGGCCAACGTGTTTGGTACCTTTTGGAGCTACAATTTTGACAGGTTTTTGGACAGTTGTGAGCCCAGTTTTGTCAACGTTGTAAATTTGTTCAGGGCCTAAATTATATTTGTCATAAATTTTCTCAAGGTTGTCAAAAAAAGCGCTCACCACAACTTTGTTAAAGCCTATGGCCCTGGCCAAAGAGGTTGCTTCGGGCATCCTCAGAGATATACCTTGATTCCTTTTCAAAAATGAAGTGAACCAATCTGGACCAGCGCTCTGGTGCTCGGACCAGCTATTGGGAATTTTCTTATGATTGGCTTTAGCAAATTCGTAAGCAATTTTTCTAGCCTCGATCGGCGGTAATCCATGATGCAAATGCAAATTTTTGGTTCTTCCAAAATAGCGTTCTCCCAATTGATTTGTTTGTTTTTACACATACCGATGTATCTTCTAAGAGTTGTCTGGCTTATATTGAAACGACTAGCTGCTTTCCTGATGAACAAACCGCCGCTTAAAGTGCTTTTCACAACCTCAAACATGATGTGCTCATCAGTTTGCCCTATTGTTGTCTTTCGAACTCGGTTTCGAACCATCTATAATAACTACGACAAATTAGAAAAGCACCTACACTACTTACACATTATTTTTCCTAATATGGGACACACTGACCATGTGGCCACTGTACCCCGAACAAAGCGGACCACTGTGCCCCAAATCACATGTTTTCATTTTAGCTCCAACAAAAAAAAAACAAAGTGCATGTATAATATGAAACACTGATGCCGTTATTCGTCAGTATTGGTTTAATGACCGTGATACAAGCAATCAACTAATTCTACATTATTTTGCTACTAAATACAAAATTAGTACTTACAATGATATTCGCTTTGCACCCACTAAAATCAACAATTGTCTGCTTGTTGGAAATGGCCGACTGCAGTTGCGTATAAACACAACCGGTAATGTAAAGTACTGTCAGCTTCCTTCATGTGAAATTGCGCGGCTAAATGATGCTTTGTTATTTAAATTTTGTAGACTGGACCACTGTACCCCTAAGGCCACTGTGCCCCGATCTCCCCTAACTATTTTATGTCTTTCAAAAAATATTTTTTGCATCTAAATATTTTTCTAACCTAAATTTTTTTTTATGAAATCATTGTGTATGTGTAAAGTTTTGATAAGTGTCAATTATTATGTAAAAAATACATTAGTAAAAAAAGTTAAATAATGTTGTTATTCTAAACAATGTTAATAATTGACTATTGTTGTGTTTAAAGTTTATAAAAATGTGATAGAAAATTATGAAAATATTGTTAAAATGTTAATTTTTTGAAAATAAATAAATTTAAAGAATCTGAAAAATTATAATTTTTTGACAATTACACTACAATAGTGAAAAATGTTCATTCAATTTTTTTTTGTTTCTCGTGCTTCAATTCCATTATTTAGTATGTCAAATTTAAGAAAAAAAATATAAAGTTCGTTGATATTCATGTTCAGAAGTCGCTCGAAAAGATATAAAGTACTTACTTCACTTGAAAACGTTCAAAAATTTGGAGCCACCTTTAAATATAAAAATTTCGACTTGAGATTTTCAGGATCGTTATCATTTTTCTTGTAGAAAAATATTAAATAATGAGAAAAAAATTAAAAAAGAAAAAAAATCGATTTTTGACGATTTTAGAAATTTTTAAAAATTTGGAGCGGACCCTTTAAAAAATTTTTTTCGAGCTGCCGTTTGGAGGAGATTCTTAAAACATTGTAAACTTACATATATTTTTTTTGGGCCACACTACTGTACATACATATTACGTATGTATTTTATTATTAACATACAACATGTTACCACTTTAAAAGATAAATTAAGAAAATAAAAAATCCACAACTGTACAGCTGCGTGTTTTTTTTGAAGAATTTCCAATACACACTCTCATTTGTTTGTTTTATTTTTCATAGAATTTAAATGTTTACATATAGGAAACATTTAAAAAAAATTATTTTGGAATTAAACTACATATTTTGCCGGTCACATAAATAAATATGTTTGTGTGTCAATATTTACTTATTTACGACCTTGCTAGGCATTTATTATTCTTTTATAAATACATATATCTTACCAAATAACTTCACAAAAACAGTAAAAAAATTGTACTTTTGTCCATTGGTCGTTACACTGTGGACCAGTTCGGATTACTGGAATGTGTGGATTACGGAAGTTCGGATTATGGATATTGCGCTGTACATTTGAGTGTTGGATTGCATGAATCCTTTTAGTTAGTCATTGATGCAGTAAACCGAATCCGAAGCAACGCGTTGAATACGCGATTATTTGCGCAGTTGTGTGAAGAAAATGACGAACACTTTCATCAACTACTCCTTCACACTGAAGTACGCTGGCTTTCGAAAGGCTTATGTTTGACAAAATTTTTTGCACTTTTTAAGACTATTTTAGAATTTTTGGATACTAAAGATAAAATTTTAAAAGACAATTTAATGAAGTGGAAAACAGACATCGCATATTTAACAGATTTGTTTACAAAATTTAATATGGTTAATTTGCAGTTACAAGGCGACAGTCTAAATTTGATTAAAACAAAGTCCATCTTATAAGCGTTTCTTGCCAGAGTTAAATTAATGAAGCAAAATATTGGACGAGGCGAATTTTCCCAGTTCCCCAATTTGTCACAGACAAACAGCCAGGAAAATTACGTTTCAACCTACGTTCAACATTTAAATGCCTTCTATTCAAATTTTGAAACTGGGTTTAAGGATGTTTTGACTATGGTAATACCACCGCGGATAATTAACCCAGATGGGGATATAGAAGAAACGAATGTCATAATACAAGAGAAACTGACTGAACTAAGTACAAACGAAGAACCTCAGGTTCAGTTTTAAAACGAATATCAGCAATTCTGCCTGAAAAACAACATACCCGTTACTTATCCCGTATTATGGAATATAGCGAGGAAATTGTTAATTTTCTTTCCATCGTCATACCTAGTGGATAGGGGGTTCAGTGCTGTTACCAATCTCCTAACGAAAAAAAGAAACAGACTAGACATCATTAGCCGAGGAGATTTAAGATTAAACTTTACAAAATGGACGCTAAACGTTGATAATTTATTATTAAAGCACCAAGTTCATCCTAAAACATTTACTTATTGCTTAGTTTATTTTATGTTTATTTTATGTTACGTATATTTTATATAACAGATTCAAAATTTTATTTTGAGTAGTTTTAATTTAAATTTAATTAATAAATGTATAAAACTTAACATGTGTTTTTACTTTAAGTTTTTAACACTACACTAGGGGTTCTACCCAAAACGGAAAAACATGGCAAGAGGTCTACGACACAAAAAAGTTTGGGAACCTCTGGTTTAGATGTTGACAGAACCGATTTAGTTTATCTTTGCCATGAGATCATGCAAAAAACCTATGATCAACATATCTGAATCAAGTTTTTGGTTTTCACTCAACATTTTTTATAATTTCAGTTTCAAAATACTCCTGTAAATATTAGCTATAACTGGAGAGAGCGATGAACCCATGGCCACTCCATCTACTTGTTTAAACAAGTTGCCGTTATAACTGAAATAAGTGTTTTAAGGAAGAGTTCGAAAAGCAGAACTTCTACTTCAGTAATTGTCTCCTTGAGCAAAAAGAACACTTCGCCGACCGAGATTTTAGTAAAAAGAGATACCACGTCAAAATTAACTAGGATATCTTCTTTGGTTATAGGCAAATTCTTAATTTTCTCTACAAAGTCTGTAGACTGTTTAATGTGAGTTTCTGTATTTCCTGTCAACGCCAATACTTTTGCAGCTAGATAACGTGCTAACGATTGGGTTGGTAAATTGATGGTGCTCACTATCGGTCGAAAGGGGGCTCCTTCTTTGTGTATCTTGGGAAGACCGTAGATTCGTGGCATAACTGGATTTTTAACAGTCAAAGTTTGTTTCTAAGGCTGAGAAGAATGTAATCGCTCGCATTTCTTAGTTTGTTTCATTTTTGATTGTTCGTAAATTTTGTTAGCTTGTATTGTAGTGATAACATCTATTTTTACACATATCGAGTGTTCTAATTTGTTAGACAAAGTTAAATGTAGCTTGTATAACTTTTTGCTGACAGTATCCAGTACTTTGCGTTTATTGTGAATTTCCGAACGTAACAGTTCAAAGCCAGCTTTGCGAAAAATTCGCTCAGCATGAGAATTTTGAAAATGATGTTTAATTCTGATACACGATGCCAATACGTTGTGGTTTCGGCAACGTTTTAGGAATGCTAGGTCTGTAAGTAGCTTTTCTTTCTTTTGAAGCAAACGATCTTACTTGTAAAAACATCTCATCCCCTCAAGCTTTCGCGATTATTTTGTTTATGATTATAAGCGACATTCGTTTTAGACCGCGTCGTAGTTAAACACCCAGACTTTTTAGTCTTGGTTCTAGTCTCTTCTTGAGAACCAAAACAAGAAGTAGAACTTGGCCTTTGCCGTATTGTCGTTCGTGAACCCAAACAAACTGACGTTTCGCCAGATATTGCACGTTGCATCTTCAGAGTGGTAAATGTTACTGAAGGAAAAAGTGTAAGTGACGATATTTATATCATAAGCATTGACTTTGTTATTACTCGGAGTAAGTGTTTGTGCCCTTTTCAAGAAAGTTGATCTATATCTTAGAGGATGTAATACTGGTAGCCAATATTTGCTGAGATCTAGATTATCTAGTTATATAGAACAGACGAGATGCTCTATTAAAGTTACAAAATTAGCAGTGGCAGAACACGTGTGAAACCAAAGACACACGATAAACTTTGACCAAACTAAAGTGTTGGCTAGAACTCTTTTCTACTTTCTCAGACTAATCCGCAAAGCTGTGGAAATAGAAAAACATTCATGTAATATGAACCGAGAATACGGTTTAAGACTCAGCAAATCTTGGTTTGGCCGAAATCATAGACAAAATAACCGCAAAAGTTTAAGATATTATATTCTCTAGTTTTCTTCGAATCAGACTGACAGGTTAACAGTAGAAATTGCACGGGAACTAATTTGATAAAGCATGTTGAATCCTGCCCGCATGCTGTAGCTGTAGTTAGAACGTGTCCGAGTCCGTTTGTTTATTTTTACTGCTGCACACTTATCTTTCTATAGACGCATAAAGCAGAGTAGCCTTAAGAATACACACATCATATGACTTTTAGCTATAACTTTAAATCTAGACGTGCAAATCCAGTAGCAAATTTATTGTTGTATAGTGGTATTCAACTCTTTGTATAATTTAAAAATAACAAATAATTAAAAAAAATGTTTGGCATGAAATTTTTGTGGTTAATAAGAAAGGAAAATTTTTTTTAAAATAAAATGTAGAAAAAACTATAGAAATAGACTTGATTAAATAGCTTTGCAATAAAACCAATTTAGATAAAATATTAAAATAATTGTTTGCTGTCGGACTTATATCTATAAAAATATTGAAAGCTTTTAGTATTGAACTGAGAGTAAAATAAAGCAGGATTAGGCTTTGAAAGAGATTGCGTAAAAGAGTATTTTTTATTAGTTCTTCCGGTATTAACATTATAGGCGACTTAACGTTAAATTGATTGTCAAATGTAAAATTGATTTCGTTTCGACAAAAGCACGTGAATATGAATTTTCGGCTTTTGTTAAAAATGTCTGTGACCTAATTTTTTTTATATTAATAAAGTTTCTTTATCATTAGATCCAACAAATAGGTAAATTTTAAGCGTCCCTGTTGTTATCTCCGGTATTGACATTGATTTCCCAAGTGTCTGATAATCTTGTCATGAATTGTACTCTCACCTACAGGTGAAGGTTAACTTGAAACACTTATCAATTGCATACCGGATGCAAAACTATAAACCGAAAATAACTACATTTAATAAAATGCGATTGAATGAAAATTGTCTATAAAGTTTATAAATCTTTAACGAGCGGATTATGTGAACAACATCAAACAGCGTATTAGACTTAAGAGAAAGAGAAACTTCGCCAATTCAACAAGATTCACCTCCAGTATATCGTAACTTAAAGTAATTCTTAGTTTGAAAACTTTATAAACCAAACTTCAATCTCTATACTCTAACATAGATTTAATGTAACGTAATTTTTTTTGTGTTTTTACAGAAACTGCGAATAATGAGTCAATCGAATAGAAGTTTGTAAAAACGAATTTAATATATGAGCGAAATTCGGAAAGGGACATATACGCAATAAATTTTCAGATTAATGTTCTTCAAAAAAAGGGGAAAAATCGAGTGTGTAAAAAAACCATCGTCAAAACATCTTTTATTGATTGCAAAAAGTGAACATACATTAAGCGGCTTTTACACATCGTACCACATAAAAGTTTTGTGCCAGTCGGAATCGAAAGCGTATTTAATTAGAAATGCGAAATGTAGTCGACGCAAACACATGTTATCTGTCAAAGGTCTCAATAAAAGATTATGAAGTTTATTAATCAGTTCGGAAATTTTTTTTTTCGATAATGAAACTTTTCTTTGGAAGCGAAACCGTATTAAATGTAGCATGAAAAAATCGAAGGCATCGTGCCCGTTTATTTACAACACATTTAACCAACTGACCGTCACTGATACTTCTCTAAAAAAACGTTCAGGGGGTGGAAAGAATGTTTAATTAAAAACTACGGAATTTCTAATATATTTAAGAATCTGTGAGATATTAAGTTTCTAGCGACAAGCGAGAGTAAATTATTTGTTATAGTGGCGGTTCCACAACTCATAGTTAATAGATATCCAATCTCGCCCTAAACAAAGAAAATTATTAATTTGTAGTTAATTTAAACGTTATATCACTAAGCTTAGGTAATGAGTTTTCTACCGAAATAAACTAATTATACGTACGCTCCTTTCGAAACAAAATTGCTTCGAACTACGTTCGCCCTATTTGTATATAATAATAACTTATCGTGCCCTCCAGGTTTTTGCTACCCTGCCGCAATTAGAAGTATCTTCCAAAGACTGCCAGTAGTAGGGCCAATCTAAGTAAAGCACTTTGGATTTTGTGAATCGACGTATCTCCGAGCTAACTTACTAAATTAAAAATCCATACCCGCCGTTCCCATTTATAACCTTCAATAATATTGCTGTTAGAAAGGACCTTGTTTATACAAACGAAACTTCATTCAACAACCGTCAAAGTAATAAGGGGGAGTAATACTGCAATTATCGTTCTAAATTCGAATAGTATTGACATCGTCTAATAGAAAATTGTTTTTTAAATGATAAAAAAAATTTCGGTTTGGTGTTAATTTTTTAACATCAAACGTTGAAAATATACGGGAAACAATGTAATATTACCGACATACAATCTGCAAAAAATACAAAATCTATACCGGATAATGTGGAGATAATTGTTTTATCAGTACAGCTAATTGACTTTTGTAATTAAACGTAAGTGCAAAAAATTCGTTTTCCGTAATGCTCTGCGCTATGAAAACTATTCGATGCCAAAATGCAATCACCATTACACACGAATTTCATACGCAACCGATGGTCGCTACAAACCTATCAACACATGCTGGTATTGAAGTGTCTCACTAAACAACTATATATAATAATTATAGCACGTAGCATTTACGTGTCTGATATTTACTACTTCATTTTAACAAAAACAGTTTTGTATAATTTCGCTCTCAGCACAATATTTATCTCAAGTAGATTTATTATACTTATAACAATAAATAAAATATAAATTAAAACTTGTTTTAGGGTTAATGGTGTATATTTAAATCAAAATTAAAAAAGCTTTAGGTATTATAAATGTGATCTGGCCAGATGAAATTTTCCAATCAAAATCTTACTAGGTGTGGTCTTAAATGAATTATTTCATATATAGATCTAAATAAAATTTAGTAAATTTTATATAAAGAAATAGTTTACAATTTCATTTTCACTAGTAGTAAACTATTCGTAAAGAAAAATTTTTTTCCAGCCTCACACCAACCCCCAAAAAGAAGACTGCACGCACTGAACGAAAAGTCGTTCATAATATCAATTAATGTTAATCTGTGACTTCTGTTCATTGCTGCAATGAACTTTTTCATTATTCCAATTAAATATTATTCATTGTTTGATGATGGCGATCGTTAATATTATGAAAATACAATGAT
This sequence comes from Aquatica leii, assembly GCA_035610365.1. Lineage (NCBI taxonomy): Eukaryota > Metazoa > Arthropoda > Insecta > Coleoptera > Lampyridae > Aquatica > Aquatica leii. Next base: position 2,652,437 of record CM069436.1, read on the forward strand.
CAATACAAAGAATATCATTCATTGATTTAAAGTATGGTATTCATAGTAGCAATGGATCAGTTTCATAATACTAAAAAATTTATTCATTGTACCACTGAATTCGTTCATTGTTTTTGTAATGAAATATCAATGATCTGTACATAATATTAATGAATTCCATTCTTTTTACAAATAAGAAGCAAATTACTCGTTATTAACAAAATCATTGATCACACTCCCACCTCAACACGATCGGTCAGTCGTGTAAAGCGCTTGTCGATTTCTATTACTTTGTATTGTAAAAATATAGTGTTTGTTCTTGAAGTTTACACCATTAAAGCAGGTAAGAAAATAAGATATAGGTAATCTCGACTCAAAAAAATACATCGCAAAAAAATGTTGACTGGATTACCAAATTTAATACTAAGCTAAAAATGGATAGGTACGCCGCAGATGTTAGCAGCGCGAACAGCGTTACCTATTATACCGCGGTTTTTGTTTTTATTCTTTCGTGCCGCACAGTTTGCATAATATTTATAGTTAGTTATTTCTGCGTATTTTGAAGCTTGTTGGCAAGGATAGAAAATTAATTAGATACGTGTCTAGTTCATCCAAAGAATTGCATTCATTACCTTTTGAAAAATGTGATTGGGAATATTTCATTCTTGTTATCAAATTTGAAGTAAGTTGCAAGATATGTCTGTTTGGCGTGTTAACTATACATTTTTAGGGATTCAATATATATTCTTAAAGTTGAAATATAATTATAAATCAAAATGTTATGCTTTATTTGTAAAAAAATTCATAAAGACTTGAAAAGTTTAATTGATCACTTTAAACGTTATCACCAATTGACGAGAGAATCTACATTTAGATGCTCTGATTGCTGTCAAAGTTTTCAAAGTTTGTATTCTTTTATTTATTGTTAATTGTTTTCCAATTCGGCCTTACTATGGGTTACGTTACCCCTACATCATTCACTTATCATAATAATATAATTTGTACAGAAATTTAAAAAACTAAACAACTTTTTTCCCTAAAATCTTCCCATCACCATCTAACTATTCTAATACTTTAGACCTAACCCTCCCCTCTTTTCCTTCGTTCCTTTACTGCTTTCATACAATCCAATCCCTCCCCCTCCTCACCAAGCAAAGCCTTCCTTCCCCTCATTTCTTCCCTTAGGTCACCACACTCCTCACTCAAGTGCTCTATGTCCTCCCATCCCTCCCCACATAATCTACATCTCCTCATTACATCCTCCTTCCAATACTTATTTAAATTCTCCTCATTTCCGCATCTAAACCTGGCTATAAGTCGTTTTTCTCCTAAGCTTCTCCTCCCCATCAGATACTTAGGAACCCCCCTGGACACTATATTCCCATCCCTTACGTTATACTTTCCTTCCCTTATCTTTCCTTCCCTCTCTTGCACCTGCGAATCTTTATCTCTTCTTACTATCTCCCCCGAATTTAACCTCCCTTCCTCTCTCCTTCTTTTCACCTCTTCTCTTGCAAAACCTCCTCGTTGATAGTACAGTTTCCTTTCTTCCTGCCCATATATGTTTTTGCTATCCTTTACCGTCCTCCAGCAACATTGCAAAATTTTACATTCTCTCCTTTCCTTCATTTTCTCTTCATACCCCATCGCCCTTTTCTCTGCTTCTATTCTAATCTTCTCTAACTTCCCCTCCTCCTCTATTATGTACCCTGGCGTCTCCCTGTCTAAACTTAGTATCCATTTCCAATATTTTATTTGTACTCTTTCCAATAGGTTCCACTCTTTCCAACCCCATACCTCCACCCCGTACATCATCACACTTTTAATCAATTTTTCAAACAGCCATCTTCTCTTCTCGATCTCCTTCCCAAAAACTCTTCCCCTTAACTCCATACCTGCCCTAATACCCTGTTACCCTTCTTTGCTAACTCCCTAATATGCGCATCATCTTTATTATCATACCTTAGCCTATATCCCAAATATGTCACTTCATTCACTGCCTCTATCTTCTGTTCTCCCCAACTTAACTCCTCCTTTTTTTTCCCTCCTCTCCCTTTTTGAAAAACTACCATCTTAGACTTTCTCACATTGAAACCCAAGTCTTTCCTTTCCAGATATCTCTTTATCGTATTTATCACACCTTTCATCTCCAACTCATTTTTTGCCACCATGACCATATCGTTTGCATATGCCAACACCCACACTTTAATCCCTCCCTCCATGACAACCCCACCACACTGACCTCCCTTCAACACTTCTTCTATGTCCCTTATATACAGTGCAAATAAAATAAGGCTAAGAAGACACCCTTGCCTTAGCCCCTTCCTCGTCCAAAACACTTCACTAACACTATCCCCTATTTTTACCCTATTCTTATTCTCTTTATATATCCCTTCCAGTTTCCTCACTAGTTGTTCTTCTATTCCCTTTTTCCTTAACACCCTCCATAGCTTTTCCCTATTCACATTATCAAACGCAGCTTCTATGTCCATAAAGAACGCGTATACCTTACCCCTTTTCTTATCAAGCTCTCCATTCACTAACTGTTTCAATATATAAACATTGTCTATTGCCCTTCTTCTCACTCTAAATCCCATCTGCCAATCTGGTAATAGTCTTTTTTCTTCCACTTCCTTTTCCAACCTCCTTTGTATAATCATGGCATACAATTTATAGCTTACATTAGTGACACTAATCCCTCTATAATTCTTTACCTCCTTCCTATCCTCTCCCTTATAAACCGGCAGAATTAAACTTTCTTTCCAACTCCCTGGCAATTCCTCCCCTTTCCATATTGTATTAAAAATTTTCCTTATATATCCTCTCACTCTCTCCCCTACATATTTCCATTGTTCTCCTTGCGTATCGTCCGTTCCTGCCGTCTTCCTTAATTTTAGTCTATTTATTGCTTCCTCCATTTCCTCTTTCGTTATCTGCCACCTCTCTTGTATTGCATTTACCCCTTGAAATATCACCTGCCCTGGTCCTTCTATTGTTCCATCTAAACGCTCCATACAATAACCCAACCACACCTTTATATCCGTTAAACCCCCTCTCCTCTTATCTCTTCTTCTCTCCTTGTTTAGAAATTCCCACACTTCTCCTTCTTTCTTTATTCCCTTTACTTGTTTTTCCATTTCCTCTTTATACGACACCTTTCTCTTAGAACATACATTTTTAAAATTTACTTTCTTCTCCTTATACTCCTGCACATCAATTCTACCTTTCTTCTATCTTCTTCTAGAATTTCTCATCTCTGTTTTTGCCTCTCTACATTTTCTATTCCACCACCTATTTTCGTTCGTCTTTTTTCCTTGTCTTCTCTCAAACCTTTTCTTTTCTACTGCTTTCTCCATCTCTGCAGTCAACTCCTTTAGTCCTTCTTCCCCCCCTACATCTCCCCAAATCACTTGCTCCTTCATCTTATATCTTTCTATGCTTTCCTCAGTCCACACCTTTTTTACTCCCCATCCCCTCTGTTCCTCCTTAATTCCCAGCTCTTTTCCTTTTAAAATCACTTCCAGTGGCTGATGATCCGATTCCTCTTCATCCCCCACTTTAAAACTTTCTATGTCCTCCCACATCTCTCCACTCACTATCACGTAATCGATCACCGATTCCCCCTGCCCTCCAATATAAGTATAGTCACCTCTGTCCCCCTCCTTTATATTTCCATTAAGGATTGACCTTCCTTTTTCCTCACACATCTCCACTACATTTTCCCATTCCTATTAACTGTCTTATCCATGCTAACTCTTCCCTTTACTTCCCCTCCTATAAACACTCCTCCCTTTTCCCCTGTTCTCGCGTTAAAATCACCCCCTATAATAATATTTTCCTTTTCCTCCCCCTGTACCATTTTCTCAATCTGTTCACTTATCATCCTCATATCCCGCCCATAAACTGTTAACACTATATATTTTTCCTTTCCTTCTCTGACCACATAATTTTTTACAATCCCCTTCCCTTGCTTTTCGTTTCCCTCCTCTTCTTCAACTGACCAGTTCCTTTTTATGCCCGTTAGTATTCCTCCCCTTTCTCCACCTTTACTTTCTCTTCTAGTTGCAAATTCCACCTTCCAACTATAACCCTCTGGTAATTTTTCCTTCCATACTTCCCAGTCTTTTTCCTCCACCATGTTTCCGACATTCCTATCATATCAAAACCCTCTACGTATCTCCAGAAATCCTCTCCCTTACTTTTTATGCCTGCCACATTCCAAAACAATAATTTCATTTGATTCTGGTTTTCCATCTCTTTTTCCTTAAAACTTGCTAATCCAACATCATTTGATCCATCCTTCCCTCCCCCAACTCTTAGTTTTTTGCCGCCTTCTTCATTAGAGTTCCCCTCTCCTCATCCCAAAATCTTTCTTCACCTTCCACCCACACTTTCAAGAACCCTATTTTAATCCTTCTCCCCTCTCCCTTCATCTTACTCGCCTCATATCTATTTCCTTTCTCGTCATGTCATCGTCTAAATAAATGCTCGTACCTTTTAACCTTCTTTTTTGCTTCCATACATCTAACTTATCCTCAAATGAACCCATCCTTACTAACATTACACGCTCTGCTAACTTTCTAGTTTCTACCACTGTTTTCTTAATATTTAAATCCTTCTTCATCCAATTTTCCACTTGCTCCTTTTGCTCCTTCTTTCCATCTTTCACTTCCATACCTCTTATAATTATGTTTGTTCTCCTTTTTTCTTTTTCGGTTTTTTCCCAGCTTCTTTCTATCTTCTCCAATCTGGCCGCCAACTTTCTATACTTTTCACCCATTTCTTCAAATTTCCTTTTCCATTCTTCATTTGACTTTTTTAATTCTTCTTTTATGTCCTTTACCTCTTTATTATTCTCTTCCAACTTCTCTATTATTTTAATTTGTTCCTCTCTTATACTCCTTACCTTCTTTAACAGTTCTTTACATATTTCCACTAACTCCCCATCCTTCTTCTCTTTTCCTTCCGCTACCGGTGATTTTCTTACTTTGGCGCTCTTCCTGAACACCTCCTCCACCGTAGCTTGCCTTTTGCTTTTTCCTTCTGACCACCCTTCCTCGGAATCCGACATAATTTCCCTTCTCCTTTAAACTTTACACTAATTTTTGAATAAGTTTGTATTCTTTTAAACAGCACGTGAAGCGCCAACATACATACGGTAATATTTTTAAAGAATTTCGAATGGACAAAATAGAAACTTTAAATTGCAATGCTCCATCGACTTCCAGTACGACAAACAATATGGCATATTCAGTACCTAATATGATATATGATGATACAATCGAAACGACAACATATGATGATGATGCACTTCAGGAATCACATAAATTTGAATTTGATATTTTCCAGCAAAAATTATTCAAGCTTGCTTCACTATTCTTGCTTTCCCTTTATAATAATAATAACTTTTTAAGAAAAGATATACTTGAAGTACAAGAATTTGCTAATAAATATTTACTTGATCCGTTACTGGACACTTTCCTGACTTACGCTAGATGCAGTTTTGAACATAAAGATCCTTCCTTATTTACTGAATTTTGTAGTCTAGTATCAAATTTTAGAAATCCATTTAAATGATCAATTCAGACTACTTATTTTACAAATTTCTGGAAACGAACGGCTATGTTGATACTCTCAAAGAAGTGACTATTAACCATGAGGTACAACCAATACACCGGACAGGTAATCTAGTAAATCAGGAAGTAAAAACTAAGAGTATTGTGATGCCCTTGAAATTTCAAACGAAATCATTCTTTGAAAGAGAGAATTTATTACAACCAACATTAGGTTACATGAAAAATTTTGAAAACAATGATAAATTGACAAATTTCGTCCAAGGAGAATTATGGAAAGAAAAAATTCAATTGTACCCCAATAAAATTGTACTTCCTTATTTCTTATACATTGACGACTTTGAGATCAATAATCCCCTTGGTTCACACTCAACAAAACATCCTATTTGTAATATTTATTATTCATTTCCAGCATTGCCAATAGAAGAATCTAAATTAGAAAATGTTTTTTATGGTGCAGTGACAAAATCAAGCGAGTTGAAGTCATTCGGCAATGAGAAACGTTTTGAAGTCCTCATAGATGAGATTACAGATTTAGAAATCAATGGAATAGAAATGGAAAATGACAAAAATGTCATTGTCAGTGTTCATTTTATATTAGGTTTAGTGATTGGTGACAACTACTGCAAATTATGAAATTGATGCTCTAAATGCAAATTTCGGAGTTGCAAAAAATTCCCAACTCAACACTATCCCTTGATTTCACGTTGTAAACAATTATTATGCAGATGTCATGCATGATCTTTTTGAAGGTATCTGCCATTACAATTTCTATCATATTATTGACTATTTTATTAGCATGAAGTATATTGATCTAGACACCGTCAACGATCGTAAACAGAATTTTGAATATGGACCGACTGAAATTGACAATATTTCTTCAAAAATAGAACCGCACCACCTTAAAAAACGGAAATTAAAAATGTGCCAGAGAAATGATGACTTTTACTTTATATTTCCCAATAATGATCGGAGACTTGGTTCCATTGGACGATCCTGTCTGGAACTTTTTCTTGAATTTTATTGAAATAGTAGATATGCTACTATGTTTTGAATTCGAGATATTAAATATCAGTATACTGGAAAAGAAAATTGAAAAACACAATAATGACTACATTACATTGTTTAATGATACGCTCAAGCCAAATATCACAATTTAACTCATTACCCCAAATTAATTAGAAAACCTAGTCCTCTCCGAAAGTTTTGGTGTTTCAAATATGAAGCAAAGCATAGGCAATTTAAAATTTATTCACGTATCATAACATCCCGCAAGAACATCTGCCTTACTTTGGCGAAGAAATATGAGCTGAAGTTTGTTCATCAACTAATGATAGGCACAAATTTTCTGAAATTGCGTTTCAATCCCAATATAAAGCATAAAACACTCAGTAACTACAAAAATATTATCTCTGAAATTCTTCACAATACTGAAATATCCATTGAATTCTATTCTCAGGTCCAGCATAATGGAATTGAATATAGGAAAGATAATTATTTGGTTGTATATAATAACGACGTTTTATTCTATAAAATGTTGGAAATTCCCGTTGTTGAATTTTTTTGCCAAACATTGCAAAATGTTAATTTTTATCCCCATTTCATTGCTTATGAACTTGACCCCATTGAACAGTTTGGTTCACTTTCACTGATTGCACCAGCTCTAATTCTCGAGCCTCCTATCTCTTTGATAAAGACTGCAAAAGGAAAACACTTACTGCGCCCAAAGGAATATTACAAGATAATTTAGCTTCAAGTACCTACTACTTACATAAAAATAGAGTAATTTCAAACCAAAATGTTAACTTTGCTAATTATATTATGCAGATAATTTGATGGATGTTTTCAATTTTTCGATTTACCCAAGACAGTTTTTGCATGCAGTCTCTGCTCCGAATTGCCAGTGTTGCAATGACAGGTGTCTCATTCGTAATTTTGAAAACAAATTTAATATGAACCACTATAAAGTATAACATTTTTAATCCATTAAAACAATCTTAATAATTCCAATACTCAAATGAATATTTGGTCACTAAAACAGTTGGAGGGAATGGATCCTGTTTCGCTTTATGAATATGGTCACCCTCTGACGATGGAAGGTCTCCAAGGCCCCGCCACTTATGTAGAAGTTCCCGCAAAATTACTGGAAAATACAGCTTTAGTTGAAGATGCGTATTGTGCATCACAAAATTTGCTAGAAATAGGCAAATGTCCGAAAAAACAAATGTGTAAGGGCGGGACATTTTTTATGACAAACTCCTCCTCTTTTATACAACTTTATTTAGCAGTCTGCCAAACACTTCTCAATCTGCACATGAAAGTACAAATACGCATAGTGGAAATCTATATGAGCATTACATTTCTGACCATACCGATGCCATAAAATCGCAACTGCAAATAAGTGAACTGAGATCGCTGCTTTCCAAATGGAATGTGGAAGCAATTGTTGATGAATTTATTGGTAAGCCATTGTTTTAAGCTACTTTTTTTACTAATTGTGAATGTTTCAGCTCAAAAGGTTTTCGTTGATATTTTGAAAATTATCAAACGTCACCATATTCAATTTTTGTTGAAAAAATTTGATCTGGCCACTTGGATTGCATTTGAGCACCATTTGGAGCAATGGAGAGATTTCATTCGAATGCCTCTAAGTCCATGGTCGTGTAGTAATCATTCATCTCCAACATCTTCAGTAAGATCAATCAGCAGACCTCAGACACCACAACGCGAGAATTAGTTCTTGCCATACAGAAGATTTACACAATCTCCATCTTTAAATGATAATGAACCTTCTACCAGCATTCAATTGAGCACGATATTAAAGTTATCTACTAGAGGAAGCATGTTAGTGGAAACTTACAACAAGTTTGGTAAATTTGATGAAGAACAAAGAAATTCGTTAAAGACGTTAATTGCAAAATTCTTTGAAGATAAATCTTTGAAAGTGTCGTTAGCTGTAAGCTACAAAATTTAAAGGGAAATATTAGAACGATTTCCATCCGAAAAACTAGTTGGCTGAATTTTGTTGTACTTTGGAAAAATCTGACATAACATTGTTTTTAGGAGTACTAGCGCACAAGTAAAAAGGGAAGACTCTATGCCAAGTATTGTAACATTACAGCATCATTTAAAAAAGGAGTTCTAAAACAAGTGGCAGAGGGCACCAAGAAAAAAACAGAAAGGACAAAATCCAGACATGAAGAAGTTTTAGGTAAACATAAAAATAATCGTCAGCACTTAGTTGAGAGTTCAGCAAGTGCGAGAGATCATGCCAAATAATAAGTAGGTACACCCGGGGACAATGAAAAAGCCCATCCTCGAAGTAGTTTGATGATGATATTTAACTTTATTATCTAATTCCATTATCTACGTGACCGTAATATAATGGAAAATCTACCTGGCTATTACAATACGTTCTTGGTTATTGCTAACAATTAAAGGGTGTCCAAAATTTTTACGTTAGATCGTTAGCCGGTGGGCTTTTTCATTGTCCCCAGGTGTACTTGATAGTTTCAGTTTCTTCAAGATTTTTTTGTTACCAATAATTACTTAAAACTTTTTGTAGCTATAAAATTTTATTGCTGATAAAAATGAATGAGAATGTTGACGTAAAAAAGCAGTTCGTCAGTTCTGGAAGATTCAATTTTGTAGATTATCGCAAACTATTAATCTAATTAACCTATAATTCAATTATAATTTTCCGTGTAGCACCAGGGTATTAAGAAGTCGGATATTTTCTAATTTCCAGAACCAGAAAAGAATGCTGAAATGTGCATAAAAAGCACAATTTGTCATTGGAGGAATTTGATGTTACCTGGAAGACCTGCTGCCAATTTCGTTTGCAATTTATCAAGTACCATCCCAATACGGCAGAGATTATGGAAAAATGGCCGTTTTACAAAAACCCATCTGGTTTTCGATTGGTAAGTGTACATATTACTTAGTTTTTCACAATTTGCTTTACCTACTATACTATAATTGTTGGATCGTTCTGGATTGACATGGACTCGTTCCGTCGAGACGGACTTTTGATGAATTGGGAAAAGATGTTCAATAAACTATTACTTTTCCTTACAACAGCAAATCACATAAAAGAACGAAATGTGAAGTCCACGTTGATCAAAATGATAAAAAACAACACAATTTCAGAAAGTAAGTCCCAAACATGTACAACCTGTTAAAAAATGGTGTTTATGCATTGTATGATTGTCAACTTTACTCACTCAAAAAATAACTGCAGAGATTTTGGAAGTGATAATACTAATCAAAACTTGTTTTTTACAGATGGACGCAACGTAGCTCTGATTTGGGCCCTACATGGCTACTTTGTGCCAACAAACAGAGTAACCAGAAAGGATGCCACTGGCAAAAAATCAATTATTAAGTTCACCATAAAAGACTCCAAAGAATCAGTTATCTCTGTGGGTGGTAGCCTTCAGTAGGTCGGAGATCAAATCAATCATTTGAAAAGGACAAAACTTTCCCTGCAGCCGTCCATCTACTGTGTTCGTGACAGCATCTTTGATATCAGGGACATTTTTATAAATTTCGATAATATAAGGTTTAAATTTACTAATATTATAAGATCTTTAGATATTTGTTTTAAAATTATTTATTTGTTTGATTTGCAGTTTCCTACGGAATCAGAAATGTTTTATAATTTTCTAGAAACACTCTTTTATAAATTTGAATGCTCGAATGTCCATTCAAAGGTCAAAGTATTATCAGATGTTTTGAATAAATTCTATCTTTTTAGTTTTGTCTTTTTTTTTAAATATGCATCCTATCCAATTACTGTAAATATCTCGAAATACCAAACTTTTTAAAAGATGACAGTATTCAGTATTATCATCTCTAAAAGTTTCTGTAGATATTTTGAAAACACCTTGTCTGTAGAGACCCTAATTTATCATTATTACGATGTGTGGGTTCATTGAGGTAATGAATATATTCGGTAATTCAATGCGCACTATTCGTTGACACAATGAATTATTCATTGAATCAATGAATAATTAATTCATCATAATGAACTACATTTATTGACACAATGAATGTATTCTTTGAAGCAATGACTGTACTCTTTGCCTTAATTAACGCCTGTTCATTGCGACAATGAACGGTTTTCACTGAGCTAATGAAACTAGGTTTGAAATTAATGTTCCCATCCATCATGTTAGTGAACTAGAAACATTAATGCAATGAACTACTGCTCTTTGGGATAATGAACGTCTTTTCATTGCAACAATGTAAGCAATCCTAGGCTAATTTTTAATGTAAGTATTTATCAACTTTTTCATTGTAGTTATGTACCTTTTTGGTTCAGTGGCGAAGATGTTGTAAAATTGTAAGTAACACCCGTAATATAAAACAGTGGAGTAAACTCTACGCAAGGTAGAAGTAAGTCTCCCATAACGGGCTCTGTAAAATCAAAACATTAAAAACGCTTATCCAAAATCGTTCTCTTGAAGAGCATAGCAGTAATTGAATAATCCCGTAAAGCACCAACATTGTCAAGAAATTGATTTAAACTGAGAACTGCGGAGGACCTCATTAATGGTTAATTGGCTGGTAATTGTTTTGTTTCATCTGGAAATGTTTCCATTTAAGAGATTTTGACCAAGCACAAGAGAGCGGATCTTAACTAAATAATTTTAAGGAAGCTTGTAACTTTCTGCAAGATTATCAAAAAATTATCACCCTTTTCCAAGTAATTCACATTGAAATAGTTAGTAGTACTTATTAAAAACAGCAACAAATTGAATAAAACATCGTTGAGAATAAGGTGGTCCCATGACAATTTTTCCAAACATATCTGTTGGAGAAGCATCTCTGCACCAACTGTGCAAGGACAAAGCAGCCCTAAAAAATCAAATAATGTGTGCAACAGCATTCGATAACCGGTTTTTATGTCTAATTACTTTAGCATTAATTAATAATTTTGTAGATTTTTGTATTCATGAGTTATTGCGCTGACACGATTTGCTTGTTCATAAATTTTCCAGATCGACTCAACGAGGAAAACGTTTTCTTTGAGCAAGTACTGGATAGAGAGTACGTCTTATTTAATTACATTTGCGTTGTCATAAAGGTCTCTCACAAAATTTTGCTTGTTATTCTTACTTACGTAATTACAATAATTGTTTCAATACCATTTAGGTATTTAATGAATTATTTTTGTATGTCACATGCTGTGAATCATAGATATTTGTCATTATCAATTTAATTTTCTTCGCTATCAACATCCTATGTGTAATTTAAACCTATGTATTGTGTGTTGCCGATACTTCCGGCATTTATTGATTGAATAATTTAGGATACATTTCTTGTGCTCGTTAAATTATACATATCTATCTTTCTTTTTTTGGTCCGTTAAGGATTACGAACCTGATTTTGTTACAAGATTGAATCTTTTGTCTTGACGAAACAGAAGTTTTACTTAGTCAGATCTGGCGCCCTTTAAATTTAATTTGCTTGAACCTCTCCTATCTCTGACTAGTGTGAGTTGGCCGAGCAAAGTTCAAAAAACCTATAAGCTTGTAGCAAGATACCTGGCGCCAATTATTTTAAGATCGGTTTGGTTTCGACTGGGTTATGAACAGGAACCCTCGACCACTCGCCGAACTAAGCAGTCGTCGTTAGTCAACGTCCGACCGTGGATTATCCATTTAAGTCTGTTTTTTCTCTTTTCCTTTTGATACGGCCCAAAGCAATAAGAATTAAAGTTGCCAAATTAAATCAGCTTTTACTTGCCTAATAGAAACCGCCAAAAAATAGGCTGAATGCAGCTCCTTAACATTTTAGACAGTTGTGTGGTTCATCAAAGGAGGTTATCGACATTCTAAAGTAGTTAAAGAACTTATCATCTACTCTCAAATCTTTGAAGAGTATATTAAATGTGCCAAGTTCTTCTCTTTTTGCATTGATAGGATGCACCCAGTAAATTCGTTTTTGTCGTGTCCGTTTCCGACGCCGATATAATATCCACATTGGAATGGCGCGTTCACGTTCCATCATTCCCCGCGACAACTTTTCCCACACCAGAACCGGATTCAAAACCGTACGTAATGTGAAAGCTGGATCAAACCCGGATGCCCGGCGGTTACCGGCTAGTGAGAAAGGAGCCTAAGAGCGAAAGATTTGAATTGCACAATCATACCGTTTTATGATTATGACGTGACAAAGTAAACAGATGAGAGTTAGTAAACATAAAATGTAAAACACACGACATGAGACAAAAGCTTGAAGAGGTCATTCAGAAGAAAAGTTTAGAAACGTCTATCGTCATCGTGTATAAGAATTGGTAATTGCAATAGCCACTCTTCAACCTATTTTCACTAACAATTTATATCTCCATGTCTGTAAAGTCATGCACAACAAAGAGAGTTTACCAGTTGAATCTTTGACATGCAACTTTTCCAAACAATCTACGAATGATTCTTTAGAAAACAATGCATTCAAAACGTGTCACTGTTTGATGTGCGTTGTGGTCTAGAAGAATTATTAGACCGTTTCTCTTTAAAGACGAGGCAGGTAATGCAGTAACGGCGAATGACGAACAGTTTTTTGTGCCTCAATTGGAAGATATTGCTCTTGACGACATGTGGTTTCACCAGTACGATGTTACGTTATAGCCCCCGTAAAACATTGACGATCTTGCACAAGTTTCCTTTTGGTCCTGTCATTTCCCGGTTTGGTGACCAAAACTGGCCGCCATGCTCTTGCGATTTAACATAATTATACTTCTAGTTGTGCGACAATCCCGTGACCACCAAAGCATTGAAAGCCAAAACTAGACGTTCTATCAACGAAATACCAAAAAGCAATTATTTGATAAAATTTTCGGCCGGCGACAAAACATCTTCGAAATCCGCTTCGAAAAAAGCGGCCAGCAAGAAAAAGAAGACTTTATCGAAGTCTACAGCCGCCAAGCGTGCCAAGGCTTTGCTCAAAAACCGGCGTCGACCGCCTCAAAAAAAGGGACCGCGCTCGTCGACAAAAAGGCAAAAAAAACCGTCGTCTCCGATAGCCGTCGTCGCTCTCGACAAAAAAACAACAATCAGCCGTAATGAGAAGATGCCGTAAAAGCGTCGTCTCCGAGAAAAGCAGCAGTGGCCATGCCCAAAACAAAATGAATACGCTGATCGACACAAGCGAATGGTGGATGGTGGTGGAAAAAGGGAAACGTTCACGAAACGTTTTCTTTCGACGTGACACGAGATACAAACAAAAATAAGAATAAGCATGTGCCAGTAAAGCCATATCGGTCATTCAAGATATTTTTTCATACATAATTCCCAAATTATACAGTGTGTCCGAAAAATATGGAATATATTATACAGGTCGATAAATATGCACTTTACACGAAAAAGTTGTAAATAAAAGTTGTTTATCACTTAGTTATCTACCACCTGGGAGATATCAATTTAAATTTTTGCTGTAAACAAAATCGCAACGAATAACACTTACATTTTTTTAAATGGCAAGGCACGTCTTTATTATACTCATTTGATAGAGTCTTTTTTTCTCTTTTCAACCATATGAAACTTGAATACCTTTACATCAAAAAATTTTCAAGAAAAACAAGGACATGTCTAACAAATTTATTTTACTGAGCAGTATTAATAAGGTACGTAATATGCAGCATTGAAACAATTGAATTCACTTTAGAACACTGTCACACTTTGCTATTTGTTAGTGCTTGAAATATGGCTCAATTATCTGAGAAACATAGAATTGAAATTTTAATGATTCTGGGATATGGAGATAGAAGAAGAACCCAAGACGAAGTATGTAATTTATTTAATAATTTGCATCCAGAATTAAACATTTCGCAGTCCACGGTAAGCAAAATTTGGCGGAAATTTCAAGAGACAGGTTCGGTGAAAGATGCGAGTAGAACTGGTAGGCCTTTGTCATTAAGTAATGTGGAACGAGAGAATGTGTTCTTGTCTGTTGAGGAAAATCCACAAATTTCTGTTCGGCAAATTGCTAGAGACCATAATTTGAATAAATCGGCTGTACATGACGTTTTAAAAAAAGAAAAATTTCATCCTTATAAAGCTTGTGTAGTTCAAGAATTATTTGAAGACGATTTGGACAGAAGGCTGGAGTTTTGTGAAACAATAACAAACAAACTTGAACGAGATGCACATTTTCATAAAAATATCCTTTTTACTGATGAGACCACGTTTTGTTTAAACGGCACAATTAACAAACAAAACACACGTTACTGGTCTTCACAAAATCCTCACTGGTATCTAGAAGGACACACCCAATACCAGCAGAAAGTCCACGTCTGGGTAGAAATGATTGGAAGTCAAATTTTGGGGCCATATTTTTTTGAGGGTAGTTTAACGGCGAATATTTATCTCGATTTCTTAAGATTTGAGTTAGTTCCTGCTTTGGCCGAGTTATTTCCACATGAAGTAGATCCAGATATACCTCATAACAGAATATGGCTTCAACAAGACAGGGCACCTCCACATTTTGGAATTAATGTCCGCCACTTTCTTAATAATACTTTTCAAAATACATGGATAGGCAGAAGAGGTACGATAGAATGGCCTGCTCGCTCGCCGGATTTAAGTCCACTAGATTTTTTTCTTTGGGGCTATATTAAAAGCAAAATTTATGTAAATAGACCTGATAATGTTGAAGATTTGAAAAATCGCATTAGAGTTGAGATAAGAGCTATAACTCGAGATATGATTTCAAAAGCAATCGATGGTTTTAAAAATCGAATTTACCACTGTCAAATTATGAATGGTTTACATTTTGAACATTTATTGTAAGTTTAGTTTAAATACATTTTTTGTTATAACAATTTTATGTAAAGATATTTAAAGTTTAATATTTGCTATTGTGACAGTGCATTCAATTGTTTCAATACTACATATTACGTACCTGATTAATACTGCTCAGTAAAATAAATTTGTTAGACATGTCCTTGTTTTTCTTGAAAATTTTTTGATGTAAAGGTATTCAAGTTTCATATGGTTGAAAAGTGAAAAAAAGACTCTATCAAATGAGTATAATAAAGACGTGCCTTGCCATTTAAAAAAATGTAAGTGTTATTCGTTGCGATTTTGTTTACAGCAAAAATTTAAATTGATATCTCCCAGGTGGTAGATAACTAAGTGATAAACAACTTTTATTTACAACTTTTTCGTGTAAAGTGCATATTTATCGACCTGTATAATATATTCCATACTTTTCGGACACACTGTATATCAATAAATATTTCAATACCTTGAGAAAACCATGTTTTATTGAACCTTACAATCTTGCGCTCTTATGGATTGATGAGTGAAAAAAATAACTTTTTAATTGAGTATTGTATACAGTTACATATAAGTGACTTACATATAGAATTTCGTAATTATGTCTCGAAACGTAAAAAAACAATTTTTAATAATAGTGTTAGATTCATAGAACAGAATAAAACCCTACAAACTTAATTTTTAAAAATAATTCAAAAGTAAATTAGATTAAACTAACGCATATTATTTGTAATTTTAAAACAATCGAAAATCGTAATTGAGCAATAACAAAATTGCAAATAAATTTTTTACAACGTAACGTTGTGTAAAAGAACATGTAAGAAAACGTTTCAAGTCTTTATATGATGTAATTTAAAGAGCGTTGTAAGAAAAATCCGAACTTGTTTAATGATCAGAAGCACCTGGACGATAATGGTCCTCGAGTACGTAATACGGCTTTACAACGCACCAGGCAATCAAAAATTCAAGCTCCTTATACAGATTTAACTTTGAATAACTCTATTAAGTTTAAAGTAAAATTTACACAAAAAAAGGAGACATTACGTAAACGTTACAAAAACAGTTACGGACAACAATGGATTTAAAATTTAATAGTTTTTACCTGCTTCTTGTTAAGTAACAGGATTTGTGATAATTTAGTTTTCTTAGAAAAAAAGTTAATGTAGTTTTAAATTGGTCTGTGTGAGACTAGGGTTGCTTTTTTTTTTATTAAAACGAAATTTTTCAATTTTCAACTGTCTGATGTATAAATTAGAACAAAAAATATAGTCTTAATGTTACACAATAGAACTTTTGCTTATAAAAACTAATCCAGCAACGTTATATTCAGGTTCGTCATTACTCAATAAGCTTCGGATATTTATGCACTAAAAAAATACGTTAAAAACATTAAAAATGTGCATTTCAAAAAAACCACTTTATCTCAATTTAAGACATGAAAACACGTTTAATATCTTGTAATTTACCAAGTTTTTAAGGTATTGCTGTTACACTTAATTACAATATGATAAAACAAATTTTCAAAAATTAATTTTACACCTGCTATCAGCTAATACATTTTTAAATTTTGAAAAGTTCGCAGGATTCTATTGGCGTAAATTCTAATTGTCATGGTGGTTTATACTTAGATAAGGATCACAAATAGCACTTTAGCCTTCAAAATATTGGATACATCATTTGTAACCAGAATTTTTTGACAACACCGAAATTAGTTTGTTAACAAAAAGTAAGTTTTCTAATTTGGTTAACTTGCTACCAACACTTTCAACAAGAATCTTTTAGTTTCCAATTTTAGTATAGCTTTTGTAAACTTAGATTCAATAAAAACCAACTATACCTTTCTTCTTATTTAGAACATTCAGAGCTTCTTCTATATTCTGAGTTTCTTCGGGATCGAATTCATTGATCACCCGTCCCCCTTGATATCTTTATAATTCTTATTATATCTGCTCTCTTTTATCTTTGTCCATCTTTCTTGTTTTTCGATGTCCTTATCTCTTCTTATTATTTCTTCCCTTACCCCTACTCCTTCTTCTCTTAATCTCTCCACTTCTTCTCTCGCGTACCCGTTTCTTTTGTAATACTCTTCTCTGCCCTCCTGCCCGTATTTACTTTTCCTCCCTTTATCTCTTTCCAACAGTCTTGCAGTATTTTGCATTCTGTTCTTTACCTCAGTTCTTCCTCGTATTTTATGGCCCTTTTTCCTGTCTCTACTCTTATATTTGGTACCTGTACCTCTTCTCTCACAATATATCTGTGTATCTCTGTCCAGTCCTAAAACCCATCTCCAGTATTTTTCCGGTAGCCCCTCTACCTCCCTCTACTCCTTCCACCCACAAATTTCCGCCCCATACATCACCACCCCCTTTATTAACTTCTCAAACAACAGTTTTCTTTTTTCTATATCTATCTCGAATACCTTTTCCCCCACACTCCACAATTGTCCTATTAATCTGTTTCCTTTCCTCACTCTTTCCTTTATGTGTTCTCCCTCTTTATTATCCTGCTTTATCGTGTAGCCCAGGTAAGTAAATTCCTTCACTTGCTGCACTTCCTCATCCCTCCATTTCCACTCCTCTCGTTTTCTTTTCCCCCCTCCTTTTCTAAATACCATTATTTTTGTTTTCTCCGTGTTTACTTCCATTTCTTTTTTTTAATGTATTTTTCCAGCGTTTTCATCATCTCTTTCATTTCATTTTCCTCCTTAGCCACCAACACTATGTCATCCGCATACGCCAACGACCATACCTTCGCTTTCCCTACTACTGCCCCTCCTGTCTGTTGTTTTCTCATTGTTTCCTCCAGATCCCCCGCATATACTGCAAACAGGCTTGGGCTCAGTGGCATCCCTGTCTCAACCCTCTCTTTCTCGCTTCTTTCCCCATTTACTTTGACCCTGCTCCTCGTTTCTTCGTAGATTTCCTCAATTCTTTCTATTAATCTTTCATTGATCTTTTTTTTCTTCGTGTATTCCCACAGTTTTCCTTGTTCACTCTGTCAAAAGCGGCTTTTAGATCTATGAATAGTGCCACTATTTTCCCCCATTTTTTCTCTAGCTTTCTATTAGCCAAGTGTTTCAGTATATACATGTTGTCTATCACTCTTCTTCCTTTTCTGGATCCCGCTTGTCCGTCTGGTACCAAACCTTTTTCCTCTATTTCCTTCTGTAGTCTTCCTTGTAGCACTGTCGCATATAATTTGTATGCCGTGCTTAATAATGTTACCTCTCTGTAATTTTTGATTTTATTTCTGTCTCCTTTTTTATGGATCGGGCATAGTATTCCTTCTCTCCATCTCTCCGGGAAGCCTTCCCCTTTCCATATTTTATTTAGTATTTTCGTAATCCTTTTTGCTACATTTTCTTCCCCGTATACCCACTCTTCGCCTTGTATCCCATCTTCTCCTGCCGCATTTCTTTTTTTTATCTTCTTTATTGCCTCTATTACTTCGTCTTCCTTTATTCTATCTCTATCTCCTTATTCCCGCGTTACTACTGCGTCTTTTTTTCTTTTTTTTTTCGATTTAGTTCTTTCCTCTCCCAGCAGGTTTTTAAAATATATCTCCCATTCTTTAATTTGTATACCATTTGTTTTTTTCTTCCATTTTTTCTTTATGTACTTCCATACATCTTCCATTTTTATTCCCTTGATCTGCTCCTTTTGTTTCTTTTTGTTTTCTTCCTTCTTTCTCTCGCATGTTTTCTTGTATATTTTTGTTGGTTCTTTGTATTCTTCTTTTTTTTCCTTTCTTTTTTCCACTGTCTTAATGCTCTTCTTGCATTTTTTTTGCTTCCTTGCATTCTCTATCCCACCATTTCTTCGATTCTGTTTTCTCCCCCTTCCACTTTCTAAATCTGACTCTCTCTATTGATTTTTCGATCATCTCCCTCATTTCCTCCACACTCTTTTGTAATCCCTTCCCTACCCATACCGTTTTCCCTATTCTCTCTTTATATCTTTTTATACTCTCTTCTGTGCACCTTTTTTTTGTTATGTACTCCTCATCTTCTTCTCTATCTTCTCTTTCTCTTCCTTCCATTGTCAATTCCAGTAGTTGGTGGTCTGACTCTACCCTTTCTCCCACCTTAAAAGTCTTCACCTTTTCTCCAGCCTCTTCATTTGTCATTACAAAATCTATTATTGATTCTCCCCTTCCTCCTATGTACGTATATTCCTCCATTCCTTCTTCTTCTTTGTTCCCATTCATTATTTCCCACCCTTTTTTGTTGCACATTTCCAGCAGTTCTTCTCCTTCTTTATTTATCACTTTGTCCTTTGTTTGTCTCTTTCCCGTCCCTTTCCTTTCTTGTGTTTCCCCCTCTTCTCTTATTCTTGCGTTGAAGTCTCCTCCTACTATTATCAATTCCTCTTTCCTCTCTTCTATCATTTCTTCTATGTTTTTTCTTGACTCTTTCATTCTACTGCTATAGACCGTCACTATTTTTATTTTTGTTTTTCCCCACTGTATGTTCCTTTCTACAACTTCTATTCTCTGTTGCACTTTCTCTTTCTTTTCCTGACTCAACCATTTTTTTCTTATTCCCGTTATTATACCTTCTTTTGCTCTCCCTTTACTCTTCTCTCTTTCTGCATGTTGGTCACCCACTCAAATTCCTTCGGAAACTCTTTTTCCCACCACTCCCATTCTTCTTCTTCCATCCATGTCTCTTGTAATCCCTATACATCCTGCTCCTTGATGTACTTCCTAGAATCATGTTCCTTGTTTTTTATTCCCGTTAAGTTCCAAAACAATACTCTCAGTTCACTTACCTCCCCCTGTGCTTCTTCCTTACTTCCTTTTATTCCTCCATCTTTTCCTTATCCCTTTCCATCACTGATTATTCCTTTTCTTTGTCATTTCGTTAACCTTCTTTCATTTAACGCCGCCCCTCCGCCCTTTAGTTTTTTGCCCTTTGGGTACCTATTGTCTCTCCCCTTTCTCTGCTCAGGCCCCTATCCCTGTCGTTCCATATGTATCTTCCTCCGTCTATCTCCATTTTCCTGTATCCTACCCATACTCTTTTCCCTTCCGCTCTTTTTTCCATCGCTATGTTCATTATTTCTCTTTGCACTCTTCTTTCTTCCCATGTCAAATCGTGATTTATATATATTCTTGTATCCCTTAATTTCTTCTTCTCCGTCATCACCTTCTGCTTTTCCTCCCATCTTCCTATTTCCGCCACAACCATCTAATTTTTTTCTCCTTGTTTATTACTGTCACTGTTTTCACTTCTACTTTTGCATTTAATTTTTCTTCCAGCATCAATGCAAAATCATTTTGTGGTTGTTCACTTCTCCACCCCTTTATTACAATATTATTTCTCCTTTTCCATCTTTCCTTATCTTCAGCTTTTTTCTCCAGTTTTTCTATTCTCTCCAACTGTTCCTCTTTTTCTTTCTTCCACTTCTTTTCCCTTTTTCCTATTTCTTTTTCATTTCTTTGATTTCTTGCCTTATTCCTTGCATATTTTCTTCCATCTGTTTCATGGTTTCCTTCATTAATTTTTTTAACTCCTCCATTTCTTTCCTTCTTCCTTCTGTTCTGGAGGTTTTTGCTTCGATATCCTCCGTTATCTTTTTAATGTCCGGTGATCTTATTGTTTTCTTTCCTCTTTCAAATATTTGTTATTTTTCCTATTCCTCTTCTTCTCTCTCTTTTATTCGTTTCTTTTTTCTTTTTTTATTCCTCCTTACCTTCTTTTCTGACTCTTCATGTTTTAAAACGTGCCTTCTTCTTCTTTATTTTACACTTAATTTATTTATTCATTAACACTCTTCCTCCGTTACCCTCCCCTTTTTGTCTTTTTCTTCCGTCTTACTACCACTACTAACTCCCGTCCCTTCGCTCACTATCTTTTCCAACTTCTACACTTATATTTACGTTTCTTTAAATGTAAATACGACCTTCTACAACAAATGGTACCGCACAACTGTAGACGGAGGAAAATTAACATAAATACCAACAATTACGTTCACGCGAGATTGGGCTTTCAGTAACACTTTATTTACTGAAAATATCAACAGTTAGATATTTTAAACGCACGTGTTTTGATGTCATCCAGTTTGTAAAATAGTTCTGCGTGCATACGGGTTAGAAAATATAATTGAAGGTAAGCCAGCCTGCACTATATTAACAGATGAGTCTACAACAGAACAGAATACCAAGTTTGCTGAATGATAAAAAGATGGTGCAAAGACAACCGGTATAATTGTAGGGGCATTGAGCAATGCCGTAGCAGAGCTTGTCCTAACATGTAACAATGTAAAAGAATTATGAGATAAATGAAGTTCTCGATTCGAGTCTAACAGCACACAGCGATTAAACATGCTAATTGAAAAGAAAATACAAGCAGAAGCAACTGTCAACAACAACAATAAGAAGATCTTTAGCCAACCTAGTGTAGAAATAAGCAACATGTGGAAGCCACTAAATTTTGTATGCTTGAAGCTTGAACGTCTTTAATACATTAGCTTCAGTAGTCGTCTCTAAGTTTGTTAGTATTCATCTGATGCCGATTGCAGATACTTAAGCAATCAAAACGTTGTGATATTCATTTATTTTTTTGTTAAAATATAGAAATAAAAACAATAGAGATGTAGACTTGTGCTAGACTACCAAATGCAACATTGCCTACCTCGTCCAAACAAATTTTGAAAGACTGGTATGGACGCGGAGAGTTTTTGCAAAAGGCAAGAGACAACGATATTATACTGGATGGTTTCCCAGTAAAGTCGCCAATCACAGAATCAAGAACCCACAGGATATTGGAACGAACCTGTTTTGCACTGGTGCATTCTCTGATCAACCACCATCGTTAGAAGAAAACCACATTTTTCCAAGACGCCACACAAACATTCAAAGAAATCTAAATAATTCATATTAGAAGATCACGCACCAATGTTCCGAAAAATAGACACCACTTGCGAAGAAGCAACTAAATTAACAAACACACGACTTGAAAAGGGTAAAACTAACCCGGAACTAATAGAAGACTACCGACACCCAAAAAGAACTAAAAAAGCATACGGTTAGAACACGCACAAGCGGAATAATCCAAATAGAAACTTAAGTGTGCTGTAACGAACCGTTACTGTGTTGAGTTGTTTTTAGTAGAAGTTCCATCTAGCTGAACCAAAAGGTATGCCGTTTTAAGTATATTAACCGGATCTACGGGAAATACCGCTCCGCCCTCTACTCTTCCCTAACCCTCCTTTACAGGCATCGTGTTTGTAGTGTCGAACTTTGGCTTACGCAAAGCGCCGTCAACACAAGGTTCAAGTAACGTGTTGGGAAATTTTTGCATGGCTACTTGGTCCCCTATATTCCTTACCGGGCGTCGTGTTCGTGGTGTTGAGCTTTGGCCTACGCAATACGCCGTCAATACTATGTTTGAGAAATTTTTGTACGGCTGCTTGTTTCACTCTATTCCTTATAGGCCAAAGGCTAGCGGTGATAGGCAACAAACTTGCCCCAGTTCAAAACAATGGTGAATTTGTCTTCAAGGGCTTTATGTCACATTACATACCGCACAGGATGGCACACCTTCACCAAGAAAAAAAGGAAAAAGCACGCCACCGACCACCACAAAGAGAATAGAGACGCCGGTCATCAAAAATGAAGGTAAAACATATGCTAACCTTCTTAGGGGGTTAAAATGGCACTGGAACCAGCAACGGTAGACACCCCTCTAAAGGAGATAAAAAAGACTAGAAATGGCCATTTACTTACTGCTTCAGATAAACAGAAAGTTCTGAAAAAAATTTAATCCAAAGTGAAGTCTCTAGGGAGTATTCTAACAGACTGGCCGAACAGTTCATATCCATAATCTTGACGACAGCAGATGAAGTCAGACATGCCCTTGCAATAGAAATAGGCGAAGACCAAAGTAATAAGTTAAGAATTGGCAAACTGAGACCAGCTAGATGGGGCACCCAATCTATTACTGTTACTGATAAGAGTATCCTTATGCTTAGAATGTAGAACCTAACAGTATGTCTCAATTCTTGCAGATTCTAGAAAGGGTTGAAGATGCTGAGAAACCGGTCATCAAACTAAAGACTG
Source organism: Aquatica leii (assembly GCA_035610365.1). Classification (NCBI taxonomy): domain Eukaryota; kingdom Metazoa; phylum Arthropoda; class Insecta; order Coleoptera; family Lampyridae; genus Aquatica; species Aquatica leii. The sequence continues at coordinate 2,675,829 of CM069436.1, forward strand.
CAAAAGCATAGATAGAAACAAACCCTTCCTAAACTACGGCAAGATTGATCACACTAAGGCGACGTGCTCTGAAATTAAATATTGCACGGTATGCGACTGTCCAGATCACTCACCGTAGACTGTGGCATATTCCAAATACAAACGGCACATTGAAAAAATGAAATCATTAACAGCGAAGCTACCTTCGATAATGGATCCTCACTCAAATACTGCAAATTAATTTAGGACGCAGAAAAGCGAATCAGGCTCTAGTCACAGTCATTGCCAAAAAATATAGATCGGACGCGGTTTTAATAGATAAGTCTAACATCATCATGGCTACGAAAGCTAATTTGACGATGGATAATGAACAGAAAACATCGAACTATATCACAGACGATAGGCTAGGTGCCAAATGTACAGCGTTTAAGTCGCATACTGTCTTGCAAATTAATCACTTAAGTATCTTCAAATGTTACATCTCGACGAACATTAGCGCTAGCAATTTTCAATCCAATGTTGAAAATATTTTTAATTCAAAGAGAGCTCTAGGATGTCATACCATAGTAGCGGGAGACTTCAACGCGTAGGCTGTGCAGTGGAGAGCTAACCGAACGTGCCATAAAAGCGAAAAGATCTTTTAGTGGACTGACTATACTTAATACAGACCTAACACCCACTTTTAAGTGAGCTGGAAAAAACTCACACATTGGCCTTACCCTGTGCTCTAGGGACATAGCGTCGAAAATTTTGGAATGGGATGTGCTAACTGAAGACAGCCTCAGTGATCACAATTAAATTTCATTTGTGTTTGATATGAAGAACAAGAATACGGTTGTACGGCAGCAAGTCATCCATTCTAGGTGGAACCTGAATAAAATTAACAATACAGCCTGTACCGAGGCGTTACGTGACAACAACCTTGACTTACAGTCACATAACTCAGAGTGTTTTGCTAGTGCAGTAACAAAAGCGTGTAAAACAGCATGCCAGGTTCTAAAGGCGACAGGAGCAATAACGCAGTATATTGGTGGTCGGACGACCTGGATCACCTACGCAAGGAGTGCATCTACGCCAGAAGAATCAATACAAGGAAAGCCAAACGCGACAATAAACAATTCAAAGAAGCTGAATGTATTACCTACATAGAATGTAAAAAACAATACAAATCGAGCATAAATAACGCAAAGAAAATGCATGGGACGTGCTGTGCGCCAATCTGAACAATAATCCATGAGAGGCGGGGAGCAAAATAGTCTTTAAAAAACTTAAGATAGGCAAAGAAAGTAAAACCAGCTACGTGTGAGGAAGCTGCCCCAATTATACAACACCTTTTCTCACGAAAAAAAGAGTTGAAACTTACACTCAATAGGTCAGAGAATAAAAAAGCTCCTAGACCCGATGGTATACCTATGAAATGCCTTCTGACAAGCAACTTCCAAGATCTCCTCAATTTATACAACTACGAATATGCCTGAGGCAACTTCCCAAATAAATGGAAACAAGCCACACTCGCTCTCATCCAGAAACTCGGTAAAAGGAAAACCTCAGCTAGATAAATAGTACTGCAAAAGTCTACAAAAGACTAGTCTTAGATAGACTAGTACAAGACCTAGCCATAAAAGGAGATTTGACGCCAGTCTAATTTGGCTTTAGAAAGAGGAAATCGACAACGGATGCCCTGATATGGCTCACTATACAGGCAAAAACAGGAACTTGACGAGCTAGGAAGATAGGGGTGTTGGTTTCCTTTGATATCCAAAACGCATTTAACTCGGTGGTCTAGGATTCTCGAGAAGATGGAGTGTAAAGGGTTGGACGCTCATCGAGTCAACGTCATCGTCAGTTACTTAACTAATACAAACGTAGTATATGTGGATAGATTCAATCAAAGTTTGCACTATAAAGTCACCTGCGGTGTTCCACAAGGGTCTATCTTAGAACCGCACTTTGTGGAATATTTTCTATGATGACATTCTTTCCTTCCGGGTACCCGCGCCAATTGAACTAACAGCGTACACAGACAACCTCGCGATATTAGGGCAATGACGCGCGGCTGAGACCTTAGAGAACGCCATAAACCATGTAATAGTCGACAACTGGATGCGGATGAATATACTTCAAGTGGCGGGAAAGATTTCTTATTGAATTACGTAAAATGCTTAGTGACAAAAATGCATCTCAAACAAAAGCATTTGTCGAAAAGGAAGGTGAAGAAGTTTCTTTGTAATAAATGTAAACAAGTAGGTCGTAGGGTATTAAAAAAGCAGATAAAAGCAATAAACCTTTAAGATATGGATTCCTCCTAAAAAAAAAGTAATTCTTAGCCACGATGTGAAATTCAAACCAGAAGTAATTTGTGGTTTCAAACAAAGCAGTATAAAATCGGACGATGCACAAACTACATGTAGTAAAAAGAAAAGTGCTGATCCCGGTGAATTTACGGAAAAAATATTGTATCTGTATCCGAAGAATGAGAAGATATTCCAGTAGAAAATAGCCATAAAGATGAACATCGTACACGTGTTCATGTCCAAATTTGTAATCTAAAGCGGTTCAAGTAAAAATAAATTAAATCATTAAAAGAAAATAAAATTTGACAGCTGGTACACTAGTCATCGAATATAAACGTTTATTAGTAGCAAAAAAGTTTGTCCAACAAGAAAATATTGATTACGAAGAGACATTCAGTCCAGTCGCACACTACGATACCATTAAGATGTTGTTTGCTTTAGTTGCCACAAAGCTAATAAAATTCAAACGATTTGATGAAAAGACGGATTTCCTAAAAGCTGTCTTTCAACCAACGAGCGGTTTGTTAAATTTATGATAAAAGTCGGTCTGAAAAATGGTTCAGCTGATCCGTGTCTGTTTTATCAAACAGACAACAGACATAGTCTTTACGTTAATGATGCTTTGGTTGTTCCCAACAATAAAAATTAAATTGAAGAATTCTTTGATGCTTTACAACGAAAATTTTAAATTTAATTGAGTTGATTAGAAAAGTACTTGGTATAAAAGTATCATGTCATGATGTCGATTACTGTAACCCAAAACAACGATTATTGATAAGATTTAGAATGGCCAAATCAAACGCGGTTTCAACTCCACTGGGTCGTAAAGAAGGAGAAAAATTTAATAGTACTTCAAAAACATTCTGTATCGAGATGCCATAAGGTGTCTTAATTATTTAGCGGCAGCAACTCAACTAGATATAGCATTTGCTGTCAATTAGGCTGCGCGAGCAATGGAAAAGTCATCCAACTGAGATTGAATAAACGTAAAAACAATTTTTAGATATTTGCGAAGATCACTGAATTGTAGTATCACATACCAAAAAGAGGATGAGTTAAAAGTTTTTAGTGATGCAGATTTTTCCGGTGACAATAAGACAAGACGGTCAATAACGGATGTTATAGATGCTTATGATGATAGCGAAGCGATATTCTGAGTTAGTCAGTTGGAAAAAGTAATAACACTTTCTACAGCGAAAGTTGAGATAGTTTCTGCAAGTCAAGAAGCAAATCAATTTGTTTGGCTGACAAAATTTTTATCAAAAACATTACATTATAAATAGGCAACGCAAGTGCAGTAAAATTGGCATAAAGTGCGGAATACCATAAACACATAGAAGTTAGACATTTTTATGTGCTACAAGAAATTTCTAACACCAAGAACGAAGACTACGTTGACACCGCAATACAGCAAACTTCCGCATCTGTATAGACTACATACACAACAGCCACATGCCACTTTGGCCAATAACCAATTATCGTAATGGACCTATACACCAGCTAGCCAAGAGCCAAGTTTCCACTACCAATCGTGCAACCGCTTCAAGACAACAGCCCTTCTTTTATCAAGAACTCCAAGCGTTTCGTAGATACTTTAAAGGAAAATTAAACTGCAACAACAAAATCAATTGGACAGCTTCCACGTGGAAAATCTATACACCAATGTTCCTCTGAAAGAGGAACTAGACATCATTTAAAACAAGTTCTAAGAAAACGAGGGCTTATATCAAAAAACCACATTACCAGCGAAAGAAATAATGAAAGTACTAGAATGTTGTCTCAGGAGCTCATATTTAAAAAAAAATAAAGATTCTTCGCTCAAGGTGACAGTCTTCCAATTGATGTATCACCAATTATTGCCAACATCTACATGAACTGGTTCAAATCACGAACAATAGAAGAAGATAAATTTAAACCTAAGATATGATTTAGAAATTTAGACGATACAGTTATAATTTATAACCACAGTGATCGACAACTAGATCACTTTTTGCATCAATCACTTAAACAACATCAAACCATCCATCAAATTCACTATAGAAAAAGAAAGGAAAACTCTCTACTATTCTTAGATGCTCACGTGAAGAAAAACAATGGAAGGATCGATACAGCTGTTTACAGAAAACCAACACATACTGGCCAATATGTGCCAACTACTAAACGACAACAAAGGAAAGAGTAGCAAAGCCTCTATTTAACAAAGCCCAAAGGTTATGTAACACAGAACCTTCAAGAAAAATTAAAACCAAAAGAAGAAAAACTACCGTAAGCGCTACTTAGAATCCCATACGTCAGTTGCTTATCTGAGGCGATAAAACGTATAAGAAAACGTTACAAAACCAATGCAGTGTTCAAATCATCAACTACCATTAGAAGTCTAAATAATCCAAAACTGCATCTACCAAGTCAGACTAAAAGCACACATAATTCATGCGCAGAAAGAAGAGATATCAAAATCCAGCATCAGCATCCAGCATCGCGCAACACTCCTGAGAAGAGCAACATAGAATAATATAGAATGATCATACACAGAAAACAACATACAAAAGAAAATTAAAAAAAGCAACCATCATTACCAACAACAACGAGATTTTCAGAAATACTTGTACAGAAATAGACTACGTGTGAAAACCGGTAATTGGAAGCTTGAATGTTTCCATCAGTTAATTTTGGTTTTGCTTAATTGCTTTTTGTACGCTTGATGGCTGCATTAATCATGTCTTTAGTATAGAAGCTTCAGTAGTCCCTAAGTTTCTTGGTATTCACCTGATGACGATTGCAAATACTCTAGTAATCAAAACGTCCTGACAGGTTATAGAAGTTATTTGTTGACAATGACAACAAATAACTTCTGTAACCTAGTATGACAAAAACACATCAGAATGAATGTTGATCGGACAAATGAATGTCTATTAAAAAAGCAGACAACAAAGGCAATAAACCTTTAAGGTGAAGTTTAGCATTTGATAGTCAAGTCATGAGTGCAACAGTTGGTAAAAATGTGAAAGTGAGAGAACACAACTGGTATTGTGACAGTAGTGCTTCAAGACACATAACCTCAAATAAATAGTAATTTACGTTGTATACAAAGTTTGTTGTTCCTGAGCTAATTTCTTTCAAAAAGCAAGATGCAGGCAAGTTAACTCATGGAAACAATACCAAACAAATTTTTGACAAAACCACTCGAACGACCCCGCTTCCATGCTCTGTCCGATAGAGTTGATCTTCAAACTTCAAGATCCTGTGAAAGAAGTGTTTAAAAACAACAACTCTGCATTTAATTAAAAAATTGTGTTCCAATGCCATCTAGTGAGTAAGACATGTGTCAGTTGTTTTAATGTTTATTTTCTATTATAATTCAATTTTTACTGTTTATTTGTACTCTGCAAACAGTCTTTGACAAATTGATTTAAAATCGTACCCACGCTTTCTTTTGGCATTTTAAAAATCAAATTTGATGTTCGCCCGAAATAATCTAGAGTTTAACCAAGTGTTTTAAGAAAAAAATATTTCGTTGTTTATTGAACGTCAATGATATGATAAGACAACTCATTGGCATTTAATAATAAAATTAGAAAGCTATGAAAGATATAACATATAATTGAACGGGTAGCGATTAGGAGAATACCTTAAATACAATAATTAGTTAAATGAGTTAATGACTATATACTTTTAAGGTCTGTTCCTAAATATGCATATATAACCAAAAATGACCAAGTCTAATCATTACCGTGTAAAAAAATAAAAGTAAAAAAATAAATTCAATAAATCCGCTAGAAAAAAAATTCAAAAGAAAGCTCAGATAACTCAGAAAAATTAAATGGCACAGTATCCTTTTTAATACCTCATTTTTTTCGGTTTTCATGCAAAATAGTTTTTAAAAACAGTTGGATAACTAACCAAAAGGCATTTAACGAAAGCGCCAATTCCAAATGAAACTTACTGCATTCAAAACGATCATAATTTTAATTATAATCAATAACCAGCAAGATATATTTTGTAGATAATAAAAAACTTATTAGTACAATCAATAAAGGAACAAGATTTATAACACAAAAACTTGGAATCATTAATCATAGCAACAGTAAAAACAATTCTGAAAATAAGAAAATTAGAATTAGCAAGAGTATATTACTGTATTCAATAAATTAAATAACATTTAGTAAAATAAATAAAATAAAGTTGCAAAGTGTAACAAAAATAATAGTTGGGATAAAGTTTCCTAGAACTTGGCACTTAAACAAACAACAGTTAATTTTACTTTGATTCTCTTGTAATATTACCGTCATACGTCTTTGAATTCAATCGTAAAACTTTTCGTTTTGAAACAAAAATAAAATTTCGATTTTTTAATTTTAGTTATTAGTCGATTAAATGAATCGCAATTGATTTATTTACGAATATCGTTTCCATAATATCAATATTTTAGTACACGAATGCACCTATAGTCAAGTGTTCCCTGTTACTTGGGGTAAGAAAAGAATGTGTCATATATCTCCGTTTCGAGTTAAGTATAGTGACGTGTTAAGAAAATGAACTTTGAGTGATACCGGTCTGTAACTTATTAGTAATAACAAACTTGAAACAGTCGTCTTCCACTTAAAGCCAAAAGCTGACGACCTTGTTTTTATTTCCGCGATATTGGCAAAGTAACTCAATATGTTAAAATCATCGAGTTCTTCTATTGTACCTACATTCTATGAAATCTGAAGTTTTGTTACATACTATGCTATTCCTATTGGTTAATGTAACATTAATCTTTAGAAAATTACGTACATATATCTGATCTAATTGCTTGCGGTACAGTTCAAACTTAGTGCTCCATTTGGATGTATAGACATAGACAGTGAATAGTCTAACAAAAAGCTAAACTTATAAACGTGCAATAATCTTCTAGGTAAATAAATAAAGTACATTGCATTTTTACATTACACTTTCTTGTTTACTTTCACGTACTAAAATCTCAAAACTGCCTTAGTTCAATTAAATATGTACATATATCGGATTTGTAATAGGTATACATATTATATTATTTATTGTCTCCATAAGTGATTAAAAAACCGATAAACAAATTATAGAAAACAACGCCACATTGAAATTTGTAAAATTAATTAAAGAACAACAAAATGACAATAGTACGAATCCATTGATGGCTTCGTTTACAATTAGATATATATAAAACTTTTATATTAAAGTAATTAAAAAAAATAACTTCATTAATACATACTTATTGCTGATTAATGGTTCATCAAAAACAATAAATTTATTTACACAACAAGATAGTGAACGGGTAATTTCCGGAAAAGTGCAAATTTTAAGTCGAGTATTATGATTGAAAAAATATGTTTCGAATAAAAAAATATTTTGATTTTTTGTTTCACGTATCCTTCAAGAATATTGACTTTTACGACAATAATGATCATGAAAAGTATCGAAACGTTCTCAAAGTAATTGTCAACTGAAGAATATAGAACATTTTTGACAGAGATAACAAAAGTATATATAAAAAGCATTTAGAAGAAGTAGGAGTCCGTTTTTTCAAATTGAATCACAAGAAGACTTTGTCGGTTTGTAATAAAAAATTTCCGAAATAAAGAACGTATAATAAAAAGTAAAAATAATAATTTAACCACGGTAGCAATCGTAAGCACAGACCTCTGGGTGTGGGTTTGAATGAATATAAATACAAAGACGTGAACTCCGTTAATTTATTAACTATAACTTAATATACTATTTACATTAGAGAACAAAGAACAATATTTGAATTAAACATATTAGAAATAAAACAGGATTTAAAATAAAATATTAGGGCGCCAATCACCTTTAAATTGGTGATGAATAAAAAGCGTAAAATCTTACATCTAATTATTAATTGATATTAAATGCAAAAATAGTAAACGGTTAATTTGTGGTTAATTTGTTATCGAGTGAAAAGTTTTAATAACTGAATTTAATGCTTGAATGTAAAATGTAACTTAATTCCAGTTGACCACCACAATTAATATGACATCGGATATCTTCTATTTTTAGCACATCTTGGTTAACGTGATAAGATTCGTCCAAACGAATGTAAATTTCCAAACAAAACAGCGAGCAAAAACCAATGTATAATAAACTCCAATAACGAAAAATCCAGTAATTAAACGACAAAACCAAAATGAAAGATCCAGTTAGAAACGAAATACCAGAAAATAAAAAGAAAGACCATTTACAACAACGGCCTTCAAAATAAATTCCTTTATCTAACCATTGCGCAACATTTTGAAATCACAACAATTAGATGGAATGAATAAAAATTAAATTGTATAGGTTTTTACGCCATAATCAAGAAAATGTGTCTTCCCCGCATCACTACGACACGCACGGCCAGGCGTGGCCCCAGCGGAAGTGCAAGGTTAAGCTAATACTCAAGTCGGTTAAAACAACGCGACGTTGCCAAACTGAATAAATTTACGTGCAATATTATTTGCAAAAAATAAACGAATGTAAAATTGAATTTTAATGTAATGAACTCTAACGGGACGTTACAGGTTTAAATAAATTTAGTGTTTAACGTGTGTATGTGCGTGTTATCCGCAGACATAATTGTTCGAATGCTAGTAATATGTTAATTAATGTATTTTACTTAAATACCGATGCATTTTATTAGTGTTAAGTAAACGTAATTATAAAAAATCGTAAAAATATTTATTCACATTCAGTTAGTAACGTACAGTTTCCCGAACCTCTTAAAGGTTGGTAAGTGAGCGTTTTCCATGGTTAAAAAAAACGAGTATGTAATGAAACCTCGCGGTCAATAATGTACACTTTCCGAACCTGTAATTCGTGTGTGTTATGTTTTAACTAATTTGATAAAATGACAATCATAAATTAATTACGTATATGTCAACTGTGAAGTGTGCCTACTACGTTTTAATTTTTTACCGAAATAAACGATAATATTTTGGAAGTAAGTTTTCATTCATTTTTTATTAGTTTTATGTTATTTATTTTATTTAATGGCTGATTGTGAATAAAATTGTATACAAACTTTGGCAAAAGTATTCCATTTGTCTCGAGAACTAGTTCACCTCGAGGCTATGCCTCTCGGTAAACTATAGTTCTCTCGACATAAATGGAATATTTTCCGCCTCGGTATGTAATCTACTATTATAGCTGTGCATAAACAAATTAATTTTAAAATTCGTAACACTGGTTATACTGGTATGCGGTAATTGAAACCCGTTGATAAAACGTTGATATCGTGTAAATAAACAAATGTTTAGTTTGTGCTTCGCGTGTGTTTGTTTAGAGTGTAATTATAGATGTTCCAATTCATTACACTAGTGTATTTGATAATAAAGAAACGGGTGTAAAATTTAGTGTTATTAAACATTTTATTTGTATTATAATTTATGCCATACGCGTTCAAATGAAAATGGAAGCAAAACTATATGAATTTCTCGAATCAATAAAAAAATGGCCAAGAATTGATGAACTAAAATATGGAAAAATAATAGAAAAATGGAAAAAAATTTTAGAAAAATGGAAAAAAATTCTAGAAAAATGGAATAACAATTTTGCAAAAATTCTCATAAATTTGAAAAAAAAATTATTTGAAATTACCCAGAAAATAGAAGAAAAACTGTTTGAAAATTTTGGAAGAGAAGTACCTCCAAATTTTGATAAGGTTCCATGGTCAACCTACCACAAACATTTTGAAGCCGCATCTACATCTAATGGTTGGAGCAACAAGCAGAAAACGACGTTAATAGTTTACTTTACGTAGAGAAGCACTCAGAATTTTGCAGACTGTTCGTGACCACCTGCAAAGAGATTACCAACTCTTAATTTTACGTTTAGAAATAAGATATGGAGATTGTCATCTTCAACAGGTGTACCAAACCCAAATAAAAAGTGTTCAGAAAGCTGCAAAAAGTTTTCAAGGGTTCGATCGTCAGATTGACATGGCTTGCGTATCCTACAAAACCAGATACTTTCTTGAAACAATTGGCTATTTAAACCTTCGCGGACGGCTTCCGAAACAGCGAAACGCAGCAGACCCTCCGGTTAGCTCGACTGAAGACGTTAGATGACGCTTTAACCATGCTTTAGACTTCTAGGCGGCGAAACAGAAAAACATCGAAGAAATAGTGCGACGTGTATTCCACGAATAAATAGCTCGGGAAGAGAAGTGACGTGCTGAAACTGCGGAGAAGTGGACCACGTACAACGACGCTGTACTAAGTACAAAAGAAAACCATAAAAGCGTTCGGAAAACTAAAATGGGTCCACCAAATGGGACGGGTCGACTTATACGAGTCATGTCCCGGAAACTATCATTCAAATGGCATCGACTGTGAAGCAATTGAACAGCATTTGTTTGGATGCCAAGATCAATAGAAAAAGTGTTCAGTTACTGGTTGACACAAAAGCGATGAAAATCATGATTTGTCCTGACATATTACAAGAAAATGAGAAGACATCGCCAGTAATAGTACGACTTTGATCGGCGACGGACGAAGAAATACTTACTCACGGACAAATACAAGTGACTATTGGTTTAGGAATTGTAGTACTCGACCATCAAGTACTGGTAGTCGACATCACGGAACAAGTTATCCTGGGAATTCACGTTATAAAGCAGTATGGGTGAAGAAATTCCTTTTCATTCGTCAGAGAAAGCAACTGTGCGAGTTTTATTGAGCGAAGACGTGACTGAAAGTGTGGTGATGCCACGCCTAGATGGAAATTTCCGGGAAAGCTACATTTGCGCTATTCAATAAATGCAAAACTACTTACTAGAAAAAAAAAATTCTCGTTGACAGAACGTTAGTACAAGTGAAAAACAAGATGCCAGTAAGGATCTACAAGTGCCAAAACCTCAAACAAGACCCGCTGACTAAAGTTAGATCCAGTATCAAAATGTTTATGCGCTGGAGAGTGGTTCCAAAGGAAGAACTATCGTGGTAAAGCATAAAATTAATACCGGAGACGCGACCGATAAAACAACATCCACGCCGATTACTTTTGGCAAAACGAGAAGCTAAACAAATAATTACAGATATGAAGAGAGAAGGTGTAAATGAACCGTCAAATAGTCCATTGGCATCCCCAATGCTGCTAGTAAAGAAGAAAGATGGATCAACGAGGTTTTGCGTGAACTACAGACAGCTTAACGACGTGACAAAAAAAGACAGCTACCTTTTACCGAGACAAGACGACACTTAGACACCCTGTCAAGATCTTAGTAGTCTTCCGCATCGAATTTAAAGAGTGGGTACTGACAGGTAGAAGATCGTGAAAAACAGCTTCTTCGATTACAAATGGTTTGTGGCAGTTCACTGTGATGCCCTTTAGCCTGTGTAACGCTCCTGAAACGTTCATGCGTTTGATGGAAACGATCTTGCGAGGACTGTCTTGGAAGGCGCTAATTAGACGATTTTTCCCTGATCGCATTGAGCTTTACAGAGGAACCGGTTGATGCGACCACCGAGACATTGATACCACAAATGATGGTCAATAGACATAAATGGGAAAGTATCAATTGCTCGTTAGTGAGAATAATGGCAAAAAAAGCATACTTTCTAAAGTTGTCGAAAACCAAAGTCAGCAAATATTACGAGCTCGAAGGAGGATGGACCAGATTGCAAAAAATTATTAATAACAGCGATTTAATTTAGTATTTAAATTGCAGTAGTAAATTAAACGCGTTAATACTAATATTTTAGGGTTAATAATGTATATTTAATTTAAAATCGTAGAAGCAAGCTTTCGAACTTGAGCTAAGTTCTTCGCCAGGCAGTATACATTAATTTGACAATTATAAAACTAAAGTAATTCAAAAGAATAGTTTGTTAAAAAACTAAAGAATTGTACGTGACTTGAATTAGGTGACGTTGGCATGCAGCACCGTGGCGCGCAAGGCCAAATTTGAATCGAATGATTTTTAATTATAGAAATGACTATACTCTACTTTTTTGATATGTTATTTATTAATGTTCATACTATGCAAATTTGCAAAAAAAATCAAAAAATTGCACGTCATTGCAAAAAAAAAATTATGTGACGTTGGCATGCAACACTAGGGCGCAAGCCCAACTTTGAATCGAATTATTTTTAATCAAAAAAATATCCAACTATAATTGATATCTTGTTTACTGATGCTCATTCTAGATCCATGTCAATTCGCAGAAATATCAGAATTGCATGTTATTGCAAAAAAAACGACTTGAAGTAGATGACGTTAGCATGCAGCACCGTGGCGCGCAAAGCCAACTTTGAATCAAACTATTTTTAATTATAAAAATGTCGACACTGTTTTTTTGATAATTTTGTTACTGATGCTTATTTTATACCTATGTCAATTTGCAGAAAAATCATAATTGCGTGTCATTGCAAAAAAACTATTTCAATTACGTGACGTTGGCAAACAGCACCGTGGCGCGCAAGCCTAAAAATGAATCGAATTATTTTTAATTATAGAAATGTCCACACTCTAATTTTTCATATGTTGTTTATTGATGCTTATTATATAGCTGTCAATTTGAAAAAAAATCAGAATTGCACGTCATTGCGAAAAAACGACTTCAGTTAAGTAACGTTAGCATGCAGCACTGTGGGGCACAAGCCCAAATTTGAATCGGATGATTTCTAATTATAAAAATGACTACACTCTAATTTTTTTATATGTTGTTTACTGATGCTCATTGTATACCTATGTAAATTTTCAGAAAAATCAGAATAGCACGTCATTGCAAAAAAACTACTTTAATTAGATGACGTTGGCGAGCAGCACCGTGGCGCGCAAGCCTAAATTTGAATCAAATTATTTTTAATTATAGAAATGACCACACTCTAATTTTTTCATATGTTGTTTATTAATGCTTATTCTATACGTATGTAAATTTGCAGAAAAATCATAATTGCACGTCATTGCGAAAAAATTATTTTAATTATGTGACGTTGGCAAGCAGCACCGTGGCACGCAAGCCTAAATTTGAATCAAATTATTTTTAATTAAAGAAATGTCCACACTCAAATTTTTTCATATGTTGTTTATTAATGCTTATTCTATACGTATGTAAATTTGCAGAAAAATCATAATAGCACGTCATTGCGAAAAAACTATTTTAATTATGTGACGTTGGCAAGCAGCACCGTAGCACGCAAGCCTAAATTTGAATCAAATTATTTTTAATTAAAGAAATGTCTACACTCTAATTTTTTCATATATTGTTTATTGATGCTTATTTTATACGTCAATTTGAAAAAAAATCAGAATTGCACGTCATTACAAAAAAACGACTTCAGTTAAGTAACGTTAGGATGCAGCACTGTGGGGCACAAGCCGAAATTTGAATCGGATAATTTCTAATTATAAAAATGACCACACTTTAATTTTTGTATATGTTGTTTACTGATGTTTATTCTATACCGATGTAAATTTTCAGAAAAATCAGAATAGCACGTCATTGCAAAAAAACTACTTTAATTAGGTGATGTTGGCAAGCAGCACCGTGGCGCGCAACCCTAAATTTGAATCGAATTATTTTTAATTATAGAAATGACTACACTCTAATTTGTTTATATATTTGTTTACTGATGCGTATTTTATATTTACGTTAATTTGCAGAACAATCATAATTTTACGTCATTAAAAAAAAATATTTTAATAAGGTGACGTTAGCAAGCAGCACCGTGCGCGCAAACCTAAATTTGAATCGAATTATTTTTAATTATAGAAATGTCAACACTCTAATTTTTTCATATGTTGTTTATTGATGCTTATTTTATACCTATGTAAATTTGTAAAAAAATCAGAATTGCACGTCATTGCGAAAAAACGACTTCACTTAAGTGACGTTAGCATGCAGCACGTGGGGCGCAAGCCCAAATTTGAATCGAATAATTTCTAATAATAAAAATCACCACACTAATTTTTTTATATGTTGTTTACTGATGCTCATTCTATACCTATGTAAATTAACAGAAAAATCGGAATAGCATGTCATTGCAAAAAAAACTTCAATTAGCTGACGTTAGTATGCTACACAGTGGCGCGCAACCTCAACTTTAAATCAAGTTATTTTGATTTATAGAGATGACCACACTTTTCGATATGATCAATGCTTATTCTATACCTATGTCCATTAACAAAAAATAGTAAAAACTGTTTAAAAAAATTTTTTTTTCAAATATTCACAAATATTATTTTTATTATTTGTAAACTTTGATACTACGTTTTGAAAAAAGGTGATTTTACATATAAAATAATGTAAAGACACATAACAGAGAGTTTTATCTTGATGGATGTTAAATGTAAATAAAAAGTTTATTTTTTAGCAGTACAAACTCAATCTAATATGTTTAATCTAAATTTGATCAATTCATAATTACACCGCGTGCTGTCGGATCGGCCACAAAAAGTATTAAAATTAATATTTTGTTTTGTCTAAAGCAGACACAACTTTTTAAACTTTTTAACTTTGTTTAATATTTTTTTATAAATTATCGTTTATACGGAAATTGTAAATTGGTTCCTAAGTTACCCAACAAATTAAATGTGAGTGCTTTATTTAAAAATATATTTTCAGTTGGCAAAAATTAGATTAAAAGTCTGAATTTAGTAAAATTGCACGTAACTGTAATTGTCGTGGGAAGCATTAATAAAAAATACTTTACCTCTATATATTATAAAAGGTAAATATCGTTTAACATATATAACCCAAATAAACTGGCAACGTTGGAAGGCTCACGAAGGAACGCTAAACATACATTCTGTATATAATCGGGCTTCAGAACGCTCTGTATATAAGCGCGGGGTACCGGGCTCAACAACGGCTTGTTAACACATCGGACTCCACAACAACCGTTTATAACTATATATATATTTATGTATACACCCATTTTAAACCTATAGAACCTATTTATTATATTTATGTATGTACTGTATTGTAACAAGGGTTTTGTATGTATTACAATTATTCATGTGATGGTCCCGCGTGAACATGCAAAGAACAAATTTTGGTATTTAAAAATTCATCTAAAACTAAAACTGTTGTTGCATTATCCGATAACCTAAGCAATTCCTAAAAAAAGCTATTTGAAAATATTTATTCTTACAGGTTTTAAAGTACTTAAAAAGTAGTTATGTGGTAAATTAATTTCCCAACATAATGGTTAGTATTAAAATTTCGTTGCAACTTTTCATGTCGGATAAATTAGTAGCATTTATTTCAATGAAACGAGATATTGGTAAAACTGACTTAATTAAAAATTTCGACAAAGCAAAAGCTTAAAAAAATTTTTGTAATCACTTGAATTGTCTTATTTTACTATATTTGTTTGTACATTTGCATCTTTGAAGTTTTAATTATTATTATTAAAGTATATTTATAGTACCTAATTGTTAGCGCCTATATACAACAACTAAGACGTTTTTACCGAAGACGCCAAATGCCCAAGAGCTTAGTCTAAAGTTTAATGCAAAAATCACAATTTTAAATGTTCTATTAGAGCTTAGTTCTAATTAAAATAATTAAGAATTCCTACCTTCGTAAAAATATGATGAATCGGTTCCCACGTTGTTAAGACCGATCCAGGCACTGTAACAAAATAGCTTATATTAGAAAGTTAAAGCTTAAGATTTCATCTAAAAACTTTTTTAATCTAAATTGAAATTTACTAATTAAAAATTTTTACATAAGATAAAAAACAAACTTGATTGATGTTTTATTATAAATTACATTATTTGAAAAACTGTCACGTTATCGAGTGTCCGAAATTGTTGCTCTAAACACTTTTAGAGCAACCGAATCAATAAATTTCGGCTTTGGGCCTGACGTAGGGTGGATAATGTATACTAGTACACTAATTTTATATAGAAACATTCGGAATAAATAGTTCTAAGCACACGATGACGTGTGTTCGAACTTTTTTAATCGTGTTCAAACTTGCGTTTGTTATAAACTAATCTAAAAAAAATTGCTACAGCTTTCAGCTGTATTCTACATTCTGATGTTAGGTTTACGTACTTTATTCTATCATTAATCAAAAAGTTTTATATCGTAATCCAACACTCCTCTCGATATTAATTAAATTAAACTAATCGAATTTCAAAATTTATCTAATTCGTGTGCTTCTAGAGTTTTGATTAAAAAATCATCATCGTATTTTTTCAGAATCAATATTGAAAATTAATTTTATGATTAATTTCTTATCGATTGCTTAAAAATATTTTGTTGCTATTCGTTTTGATGCATCTTTTATGTCTGTGTATTATTATTCGTTTGGATTGAGCTTATGGTATACATGCATATTGTAGACATTTTTTCTTTTGCATATTTTGCATATATATACTTAATTAATTAAATTACAACATTTCTATATAATTTACAATACAATACGTTATTATCCAAAGTATTATTGTTGCTAGTAATCACTGTCATATTAGAAATTTAAATCAGTTGAGAATTAACGATGAATGAGTAAATAACGATAAATATTGAAAATATGCAGCTAAATATGCCCTTCAAAAAACGATTTTATCTGAGTTTAAGATATAAAAACACATTTTTACACATGCATAATGTTTATTCACATGCTAAATATATAATTCTAAAACAATTGTTTATAATTTTTAATGATCGTAAAATGGGGTGAATCACAACATGAGTATGAATCACGATAATTTTCAGGAAGAAGTTGTGTTTGTATGTAAAGCTGGCAACATTGGCGAGGTTAATGTCAATTTTTGTAATGCTGCCAGACTTCTATTAGAAATCGCAAAGCATCTGGAAGAACTGATAACGCTGTTAGACATAGTTATTCAATAAGTTATGTTAAAATTTGGAAACGGTTAGATATTTAACGTAATCGTAATATTTTATGGTTATCCAGTGGTGTTTGTGTCTCTTGCATTTTGGGGTGAATAACAACAATGACGCACCACCATAAAAGTGATCTTGGTCCCAAACTAGATCGAAAATACGTAGAAACATTAAATCTGCTATTTTTTGGACAAAATGAGCATACAAGAAAAATACTTTAAAAATAATTTACCGAGCAAAAACTTTGCTATTCGAACATTGTTTTTAACGATAATCCTTTAGTTTCCATTTTTAGTATATCTTTTGATACACAAGTAAATTTAGATTCAATACAAACAAATCTTCCCGTATACAATTCTTCTTATTTAGAATATTCTGAGCTTCTTGTATACTTTAAGCTTCTTTGGGATCGTGTTCATTAATAAGTTCAAAATTCTAATCGTAATATATATGTAGAATGCCATGCCATCGTGTCACAACTGGAGACGGAGGCACACTAACATCAGTACCAGCAATTTCCGGAAACTTTCCCATAAGAGATGGTGCTTTCAGAAACACTTTATTTACTGAAGGTATCAATAAATTAACACTTAGATATTTCAAACGCACTAATTCACACAAGTAATAGAAAGCATTTTTAAATAATATAGAACTTGTAAACTTTCTATTGCTTTGCACATCAACATCAGTGCAAACCACCAACACTTTTTGTAGCAAGTGTAACATTGTTAAAAAACGTAGCAATTGTCAAATGATTCACTGAATGATTCTAATACATCCATTGACAGAAAATACAATTTGTCTCTTTCTTATTCAACACGCAAAATAAAAAGTTTCCAATAAGCTGTTCGGTGTCTGTTGTTTCATCTAATCAGTAGCGGTCCCAGGATTTGGTAAAGGAGGGGGCCCAAACCCAAACTTTGAGCCAGCGCAACAAAAAAAATAAGAAAAGCTCCCCCTATGAAAGTATGTGTGTTTTATTCATAATCGACATAAATAAAATATAGAAATAAATATGAAATAAAAAAATTATTATTCATGATTGTCGCCGCATCCGCTCCAATCTCTTAATTGCATGCGTCTTAGCTTCATAGTGGCAGAATGGTCAACTACTTTTTGGTGGTCAATTTCGATTTCGTGGTGGATGTTCAATAGTGCGAGTCCATTCAAACGATCCTCTCGCATAGTGGACCTCAGATAAGTTTTAAGCCGTTTTAAGGTAGAAAAACTTCTTTCGGATGTTGCAGTTGTAACTGGCAAAGTAGCGAAAATCAAAAGTAGTGTCCTTATGCTAGGAGTTAAATCATCGCAAGCACTAAGGGCTGCAACGGCTGTTGATGGGACACCCGTTTTTCCCTCCCATCTTTTTTTCCAGAGAAAAATCTCCGCTTGTAGTTGATTTTCGTTAACGCTGATATCATTCTCGTATACCATACCAGCAGCAATTATCGCAGAAGTCGTACGTTTCATAAATTTGTCTGGAATTAACCCTTCTAGGGATATTGCAGACTCCATACGATGGTTAAATCACGATTCCAATTTTTCAATGAAATGATCCAAAAAGGGAATGAATATAGTTCTTCTGTAGTAGTCTCGAGTGTGTCCCGACTCCACATTATTTCTATTCGTTTGCTGCCACATAATCTAGGCATCTTTATCTCAATCAGAAGCTTATTGGTGCTGCTCTCGGCGTACTCAAATAACTGGCAAATACCTGATCGCAGTCAGCTCGCATATCCTTCAAAACAGCAGTTAGGGTCTTAACGTTTTCAAGAGCTAGGAAAAGGTCTAAGTTTGGTGAAATAAACTGAATTCTGGAAACAAAGTTGCAAGTGCTGTTCAAATCATAGGGTATAGTTCCTGAAACGTCAAAATTGTATCGTGCCTTTCCACCCATCTAGTAGCACAAAGCGTTTTCAATCTTATCTTTATAGTTTCAGAGATATTTTCTTCGATAATGATACCCTGCAATAAATTCACTCGTTTTGCAGACGCATTCAAAAAGTCAGAAACACTGTTGACAATTCCCATCTTATTAATTATAGCACTCATCCCGCAGCTTTTAGAAATAGCTAAATTTAGTGAATGACTAAAGCAGTGAGTGTAGAATGCTAACGGTTGTTCGTTTAATATAAGTGCATGTACACCTTTGTGATGACCAGCTATATTGGATCCCCCACCGTATCCTTGACCGCGGAAGTTGCTTAAACTTAAGCTCATTCTCGATAACTCGGCGACAATTGCCTTTTTTATTTCTAACCCAGTTGTAGATTTCATTTCGACAAAACCAAAGAAATCCTCACGAATCATGAATTTTTCTACATCGACACACCTAAGACATAGGGTTAGCTGTTCCATTTTTGCTGAGTCTGTTGTTTCATCACACAAAAAAAAATATTTTGGTTTCTTTATGCGCAGCAAAATAGAAGATCGAACTTGCTCTCCCATGGAATAAATTAGATCATTTTGGATTTTTCCACTAACTATTGTGCTGTTTTCACCAGCATCTCGAAAGTGCTGAATTAAGGTAGTAT
Organism: Aquatica leii; assembly: GCA_035610365.1. Taxonomy (NCBI): domain Eukaryota; kingdom Metazoa; phylum Arthropoda; class Insecta; order Coleoptera; family Lampyridae; genus Aquatica; species Aquatica leii. The sequence continues at coordinate 2,695,446 of CM069436.1, forward strand.
CCCCAGCATCCATTCTAAACGCTAACAAAGACCTAAATATAACCTGCGTGCCTATTAAGGCAGTTTTCTGTGTAAGCTCGTCTTTCATTGAGCTCTTTTCACGATGTCCTCGTAGAGGTAAATTATTCCGACCACAAAATTCAATCGTTTTGATGATTAGTATCAAACGCATTCTATTTTTTTCGATTATATTAGTCTTCGCTTTGTCAAGCATAGTAGTAACATCTTTCCCCGACTCAAAATTTCTCATAACCTTTCTAGCGCGCTCTACACAGTTTAGGTGGTATGTCTTATTGGCATGGTCCTGGCAATATTTGAGGGCATCTTTATATTTCTGCATAGGTACTTTAACAAGAGTTTTAAGCAGCTACAATAAACATAACAATTTAGCACGCGCTCATAATTATGTACAAAATATTAGAACTTACCTGGAACCCGATACCAGCGCCAAAATGGGAAAACAGTACACAATATTTACAAAAACCACCTTCTTTTAGCCTAATGTAGGATACCCATTCAAATTTCTTTAGCCAATCTCTTTGGAACTTTTTGTTGTGGCTTTTTGTGGGTATAGTTGGAAAAATAAAATTCTCGGGTGGCTCCCAAATATTTTTCAAAAATGCATATCTCTCCATTGAACTTAAATTTTGACATGACGCCCGACCAATATCAAAGTTGAGCAGTTCCTGATGAACTTTATGGGTAATTTTCAAATTCAAGAAAGGTTCGGAAAAGCATGGGCTATCCTCAAATACATGTGCTGCTCCTGCTCCCCCAGAACTCCCCGCAACGATGGCAGTTTTATCTTTATCCACAATATCGGAAGTTTTACTCGTTTTACTTTTAAAAAACTCGCGAATATCACCACCAACTCGTTTCATTGTTGCTGACACTGGTATAAGCCGTATAAGGTAAGATATTCAAAAGCAATAACATGAATCTATAAACCGAAAACCGAACAGCAAATGACTCGGCCAAACAAAAACAATCCAACTTATCCAACAATAGAAAAAGTTAAAAGTAGTACGCAAGGCAATCACCACTGGCCAAGCGCAGACTGAACTGAATTACTGACTTCTGTGACGATAATATTAGCATTAGGAGGGAGGGAGTTGCGCAGTTGAGACTGTTTCTTAAGCGTAATTTCCAATACAATAAAGCATTTTAATAGGAGAATTTACTCTTGCTCGTGAAAAAATTGACCTTATAACAAATACGATCAATATACAATCGATGAGAAAAACGATATAGGGTAGACAATGGGGAAGGGGGTGCTCGGCCCCCGCTGGCCCCCTTGGGACCGCCACAGCATCTAACAATACTCAACTGGTGACAAAGAAGTTAAACGGAAAATCAAGGCATTTCGTATATAGAAAAAAACGCGCAGTAACAATTATTAAAACGCCAAATTCCATCACTATCCAGTACAGTACTGTTTTACATACTTTGGCAAAAAAACCATAAACATGTCGGATAATAAAAAATCTTGGAAAGAAAAGAAAACGTTGTGAGAGTCTCTACAACCGAATGGATATCCGGCAAAAGAAATACGACAGGAATCAGAAAGAGCAGCCAATCTAAGACTTATTTAAGCGTATTTACCGTATTGTATGGATTCTACAGATAAAATAAACCGAATTCTATAAAAATTAACATCGCAACAAGAGATACTTTGACCAATTGATTTAGATCTGCAGGAGATAAACAAGGGGCCTTAAAACATATATTCTTTGTTTCCGTAAATCAATAATAAAATCAAAGTAGCTGAACACGAGTCGAACAAAAAATACACGCTAAAATTCGATAAAACAAAAGTGCTGATGCAAAACTCCTTATCTTCTATATAACACGTGACTTGGATGAACCTGATGGAATGTTATGAGTGTATCTATTTCTTGAATTTTTATTCATTTACAAATCTTACATAAGCTAAAAGTAAAGCTTGGTTTACTGATAATGTTGACTCGTCAAGTTGTATAGAGAATCCCGATGTTTTTAAGTAGTCACATAAAGAGTTTTATACACACTGAGCCATTTCGTCGATCCTTTTTGTACAGTGTTATTACTAAGTGGAATTCATTTTATAATATCGAAAGCTGGTTTGCGCAACACGGTGCGCATTAATTCACTTACAGCTGGTAGAATAAGTTCTTCACCAATAGTGTGCGGCTTTCCGGACTTCGCAATTATTAAAGAAATCGTCCATCGTCATCTCTCCTAGATGTTGTTGTAGTCTTGTAATATCGGTGTTTTTAAATGGTTTTTTTATTGTTTGAAAAACGTTAAATCTTTATCTTTTTGTCACTATGGATTTTTATTAAATGTTCCTTCAACTTAAAAAACTTCATTAAACGGTTTGAAATCGTTTTATTACACAGAAAACACATAGGTAATTCCTGGTGACCTGGAATAAAGCCATATTTAATATTAATAGAATATAATAATACAGTAATATACAGTCATTCCAAACATTCGCGGATTTAGTTATTCGCAGAACTAAATAAAGATATAAAATAGTAACTTTTAGAGTGCATTGTATTAAATTATAAAACCCAACTTCTTTTACAGAATCTTAAATCATATATTGTTTAAAAACACATGTGTTAGAAAAATTTACAATCCCTTCTTAAGTTTTTAATAAAAAAGAAAGCTTTAATGATTGTTAAAGGATTACTGTACTGATAACTGTAATATATATATTTTTTAATCAACTTAAACTAAAGTACAACTTTACTTAAACACATTTAAATTAAAAAGAGATATCAATTTTATTCAAATATACTTACGTAACGAAAGTACGCTAACTACGTAAAAAACAAAAAATTATACTTCTTTTTGTCCGAGACTAAGAAAATTTGTTGTATGCACTTCACATCACACATAACACAGAACTAAATTGTTGATTAGATGCACGATTCTTTAATAGTTCACATTATAGACTAGTTGGTGCAAACTCTATTGCGTTCCTGTATAAACCTGTATAGAAAAGCCTGACTCACCGCGATGCCGGTTATTACTTCTATTTTATGCACCTGTGTATGTTTATATTTTACTTAGAACATAAAAATATATAATTTAACTTCCACATTAATTAAAAAAAATTAATTTTATATTAAATCTTGCACAAACGTTGTTCAGGAACCGCCAAATCAATTTTCCACGAAACTCCCGAATAAGCGTTTTGGTGTTAATTTTGCAGTTAGAGCTTATAATCACTGTGACATTTCTCTTGTAATTCCTAAACATCTAAATAGAAATAAAAAAACTAAACAAATAAAAGAGATACAGCACGTAGATACGTTTTCGTGCCTTAAATAAATTAATAAAAAATCTACCAGTTAAAATAGAAAAAAAATATTTTTAGCCAGAACCGAAACATGTCTTATTCTAATCTACTTAAATTATTAACGTATTGAACTACGACAGAAAATAGGATAAATAACAATTGCAATTTCTCTATATCTTAACGATCAATAGAAATATAAACATAAATTTTAAATATCCTATTAATAATTCATGTTTTCAAATATCGAGATCGCAAGCTCGATGTATCTTTTTTATTAATAGTAAATGCTTCTTTATGTGCAAAACTTCGTTTTTCCGAATAAGTTAACTTTTCCTAATACATTCGTATTATATTAAGACATCTGCATTATAAAATATCACGTACTTTCTAAGATACGACGTGTTCATAACCTCTTACGACTGTCATATAGGTTGAAACATACTCGCGGGGGCATTTGGTATTTTAGACATGCATGTGCAAGTTTTTACTTGCCATAGATGTAAGTAGTGCAAATTTATACCGTCGACTGTATGTCGCATGGGTTTATCTATAACTTTCAAATTTAAAAAGAGTTTTAATGCCTGTAAGAGATGGTTATGTCAATATTCATAGTAAAGAAATTAGATTAACACACTTCTAAATTCTAAAAAGGTGTCTACAAGTTTTTGTAGCTTCTACAGGGTGGTTCAATATTTTTGTAGACTATCGAGCTTTGTAATTTTAGTAAAAAAACTTTTTTATAAATTTTTAAGAGTATCAAGTATTTTTTTTAATTTACAATTTTTTTGTGTTAGAATTTCTTCCTTCTAAAGAATAGCTGACGCTCTATTTTTTGTGAGTCTACTGCTGTTATTATAATTTAATTATAACTTCCATATTCATTTCTTCATGACTGTCAGACTTAAAATGTTTAATTGTAAACCTCAATGACTTACTATAGAGGGATACTTACGTTTTAACAAATTCATCATTAGTCCAGCCTTATAATTATATAATAATCATATAATCAATATCGTACTCATTAGCTACTACTATAATTTAGTTGTTAGCAAACAACAGGTATATAAGCATTTCCAACGAATGATTAATTCACATCTGCTTTTTTATTAATCTACATAAAACTGTATTACCTAAGGTAGTCAGTTCAACTTTTATTTTAGTTTGTAGGTAAGTGCATCGGTAAGACTTTTAAAAATTCGAAAAAAAATTGTTAAATAAAAAACGGATCAAGTAAAATTAAAGCTGTACTAAAACTCAACAAAATATTATCTAACTTAATCTAAAAATAACAAACATAACAGAATTAGAATTTGGCCAACAGTATTCTGCAATGTTAAAAAGAAATTTTCATAGTTTAAATATGAGAGAGAGATAGAGAAACAAATTAAAAGAATTTAAAAGAATACAAACTCAAACACAAAAAAAACGAGAAAACAACAAGAAATAATACTAAAAAAATAAGAAAAAAAAGAGTATAGTAGAGTAAAGAAGAAAAAAAGCTGATAAAAACTAAAAATGTCATAGAAACGATATAGAAAGACAAAACAAAAAGTAGACAAAAAAAATGTTGTGAAGCTATAAGAAGTATAAAAAAACAACAACAACAAAAAAATTAGAGCAAAGTCCGATATAAAATTATACTAGAACTATGAACATAATAAAAGAAAAAGAGATAATTAGATACATAAAATAAGACGTGACAATAAATAAAAGAAAATTAATAGAAAATATGATCACAAAACAACTAAAAGAAGTAATAAAAAAAGGCAAGAAGCCGATTATGAAAAACTACTTCTAAGAAATTGAAAAGAAATGGTTATTAAATATATTTAAAAAAACATGAAAGATTGAACAAATATCAAAAGAGTGGCGAAAGAATATAACAAAAAAAGATAACGCCAACTCTAAGAATTACAAAATATCGACAACTGAAAAAAAAGCACCCATCTTTTAAAGCAAGAAGACAAATACATTTCAAAGAATGTAACCGAAAAAAAGAGATGAAATAGTTCTTACGTTCATAAACCTGGCAGTTTCTTTTTTTCTTTTTACGCTTAAGGATGTTATGTTATTTTTTTTCTAATTCATTAACCTATTGTTTTTTATCTCGTCCAGCCTGCTGCACGTGTTTTAATTTCTTTTGCCGTCCTTTTTTTTGCCAATTTTGATGATACTTTTTGCCAATTTTTTCTGATTCTTCCGTATTATGTAGAATACAATTTCAGCCGCTTTTATCCTATTTTCATTGCAATTTGTCCTACTGCTTTATTCCGTTTTCTATTTATTCTTTTAATTGCTTTTCATAGTTCGTCCGTGTTTATATTTCTTCTTCTTTATGTATTCTCATGTCATCTGTTGTGGTTTTAATCATCTCTTTTTTTTCTACTATGCTCTTTATATATAATTTTACTTTGTTATTTTATTTTTTTATTCATGTTTTTTTGCTTCTTTTATACTTCTTATAGTTCTGCTGATGAAGTTATTTTGCAAAATCTTTTTTTTTCTCGTACTGTTTTATTTTGCTATATTCCTTTTGATTATGTTTTTGTGTGTAATTATTTCTTGTTTAGTTTCTCTTTGTCTTGATCAGTCTTTTTACTTCTTTACTCCACCATACTTCCTATATTTTTTATCTGTGTATTTGCATTTTTCCAGATTCTTTCGATTTCTCTTGCGTTACTTCTATATATTTTTAATTTTGCTGTTAGTAATATGCGTTGTGTGTCCATTTCCGCCTCGGGTATTGTTTTGATTTGTTTTATTCTATTTTTCATTTTTTGTGTACCTATATACTATGTATTCAAATGTATCCATTTTCTAAGAATTGTTCCTAGTAAATATTTTCTATTTTTAATTATCACGTAAAAATTTAAAAATTAAAATTATAACGTTTTTATTCATATAAAAAATTGATTTTTCTGAAAATACTTTATCTGTTTCTGATTTTCAAAATTTTCATTTCCTCCGTTAACTTACAATCTACATCATTCTTACATTAAAAAGTTAGATTTTTATCTCAAAATTTCGATTTAAATCCTTCGTGGACTAATAAGAAACCCATAAGCTTTGCAAAGCATAGAAAAATACCAAAGCAGATATAATTCGTACTCTACTATACGTCAGCAGCAACAAAGACTTCGAATTATCGAATCATAGACAGTGGCGGATTTAGCGTACTGCCGCCCCCAGGCATGGCAGGTAATGCCGCCCCATCATCCCCTCCTATATCTTTCCTCTTCCCTTATACTCTTCAATTTTACATAATCTTTTCACCTAGATTAATTGTATATCTTGTTTGCTTTGACCTTAGGTAAAAGTAAAATATATTTTATTAAACATAATTAAGGGAAACATAATCACAAATAATTTTTGGTGTAAACATTATTTATTAGACGATAAAAAAAATACTGAAGAATTTAAAATTTTCTTCGAGTCTTTCTTTGGGCAAAAACATCGATTATTTTAGAAAAATCCATTGACTTTAACATGTCACTTTCAATTGACAGTACCGCCAGAAAATTTAAGCGATCCTCTCCCATGTTAGTGCGCAGATACGTTTTCACTCTTCTAAGCCATGAAAATGCTCTTTCCGCTGAACAATTCGAGGCAGCCGTACTCACAAACATTCTCAGAGCAATATCTATGCTTAGGTAGACCATCTGAAGGTCATTCTTACGAATGAGGCGGCAAAGCCTAAGAGGTGTTAACCTATTATAGTCCTTTGTTGATTGCAGCTGCAGCACATCTGGCATCTTAGGGCCGCTTGTTTTGTTCATTTTTCCTTCCCTTTTATTTATTTTCATTGCTGGACTAAAACGCTCTAATGGAACTTCTTCCAAAAAGCATTTAAAATAGATAATTTCATCCAAGAAAGAGTTTTCTAAATCACTTGGATATTCTCGAACAAGATTGTCACCTGCTCTCCTTAGGTCTTCATTGTTCAAGACTTAAATTTGAGTTTACACTTGAAACTTTTGGTTTACTTCATCGTAAGCATTTCTTCTTATTTCAAGTTGTGTTTTTAAGTTATCGACAATAACAATGAAAACATTCACCCTCAGGTTTTCACGAGGATTGAACACTGCTTCTTCGCTTCCACATAGTTCGTCATGTTGTCTTTTTCTCTTGGTGGTACGTTTTTTGTCGCCATACACTTTTAATTGCGATAGATCCTGGGTTTTTTTTTCAAAGTAATCGAACTCATTGCGTGTTGATTTCATGAGGTTAATTAATGAGTCGTACAACTGCAGTACGGATGTAAGATCAATCTCCGTGCTCTGCAGTTTTTTATTGGTGTCGTTCAGTCTTTGAAGTATAAAACCCCAAAATTCAGTCATAAAAGCAGTCTCTAGGCAGTCCATCTTTTTAGCTAAACCACTTGCTTCAGCACGTGTACCTGCCTTTTGTGTTAAATCTTCGGAAATGTTCAGCAAAGTTTGATGAATTTGTTGCCAGTTATTTCTAAGAGCTTTGTAGGCGTCATCTCGTGCAGACCATCTAGTAGAACTGAGATTTTTCAGAATAATATGTGAATGGTCGTTCTTGTCAGAAACTGACCTTTGAAGTAAATTCCACCTACTGGTTGATGAACTAAAAAAGTTGTACAGCTGTTGCAGATAATGAAAGAAGTAGGAAGCTGTATTGCAACTATCAGCTGCATTAGTTCCGACAAGATTCAACGAGTGAGTAGAACAGGGGATAAAATCAGCATGACTATTTAGTTCTTTGATTCGAGCTTGGAGTCCGGAATATACACCAGACATGTTGCTCGCGTTGTCGTAGGACTGTCCTCGACAATTACGAATGTCCAAACCATTGCACCCAAAGAGTTTGATAATAGCATTAAACATTTCTTCAGCTTTGTGGCCAGTATTAGGAAGGAATGTCAAAAAACGTTTAATGGAAGAACCATCTTCTTTAACATATTTTATTACAATTGTCAGTTGGTCGACATGTGAAAGATCTGGTGTCGACTCAACTATTAATGAGAAGTATTTGGCTTTCTTTACTTCATTAACTATTTCGTTTGTATGAGCATTACCTAAAATGGTCAGAAATTCTTCTGCAATAGTTGACGATAAATATGATGTGTTACCGCTACCTGGGTGGCCATATTTAGCTATGTGACATGCTAAAAATGAGTCAAACTCAGCTATTATTTCTAGCAGCATCATATCATTTCCATTTCTGTTGCTTCCAAACTTTTCGTCGTGTCCACGTAGTGGCATACCACGTGATGCTAATGCTTTAACAACAACAACGACACGTTGAAGGACGCTCTTCCAACAATTAACTTCAACTTGAAATTGTTCTACAAGTTGTTAATCAATACGGCCTTTACGGCCATTTTTATTTTCAAAATTTTGCCGTTCCCCATAAATTTGCCGCCCCAGGCAAGTGCCTAGTCTGCCTGTGCGTAAATTCGCCACTGATCATAGAGCTCACTCAATTTTGAGGTTATTACAAACTACACAAAAACTATTTTGTATTCGTTGGTGGAAGTCGCTTAAGCAAAAAAAATTTATAGAATAAACAAGAAAGACCCTTTGGTGGAACTCCTTTCTAAAGAAACAAATTCGTAACCTTTTTAACCGAGCCAAAAGAACCGGAAAATGGAAAAAATACAAAACTTTGCGTCAAAAATATGGTTGCGCTAATTGAAAAAAAAATCATAAAAACAACACTGTGCAGAGATTAAAAAAATCATCATAATGTGCTAGATTCCAGAAGACTTTGTTGTTACAAAACTAGGCTACACTGTAATCATTGGAAAAAAAAACACTGAGAGGTTATACTTATCCGGAGACGAAACTGCAGAATTAATGCTAGAAACACACTTTACGGAAAGTACATCCATACCTGCAAACGTAGTGACGAGATTAAACTTTGACGTACCTAAAAGACGAGAGACTTAAAACTAGTTAACAAGCTGGTAAACAAAGGTAAGATTATTTTGGCTGCAAAGTCTTTTGCGTCATGTAAAACTCCCGGTGTTTATGGAATATTACTAATCATGCTTTAGCACCTTTGGTTTCGCCTCTGGACAAAAAAAATATTTAGAGCTACTCTAAGTTATGTGCGAAATGATTAGCGAAAAGTAAAAGTCTACATTTAGTGGTAGAATTAGAAACTTTGCCAGCAGCGTAGCAATTAAAATCGAACGAACGGAAGAACACTAGTGCAAAAGTAGAATACCATACCAAAATTTTCGATCAGATAAACAAAATCTACATGCTAAGCATAAAGTTAGACAAAACCAGCTCAACTATAGACTTCCACAAACCATATCAGATAGTTATAGTGACAAAGGAAAAGATAGACAACAAACAAGAAAGCAGCAAGCAACCATCTGGTATTTAGATGATTTGAACTGCACAAAGTATTGGTGTGGAAATCATCGGCAATAGATCAAGGACCAGCTTTAGCATAAATTTGGGCTGTTTAGTAACTGCATTCCAAGTAGAATTTATTGCAGTATCCACTCAAAAGATTAAAAAATCCTATCAAAATAGAAGGATCCAAGTCATTACGGATAGCCAAGCAGCGTTAAGAATTTAGTAACAGTACGCTCGAGAGCAATAGAAATTGAGTAAACTCGCTAGTCCGTCTAGCTGAGCACAACAGAGTGACGCTACAATATACAAAAGAAGATCAAGGAAACGAAGAAAACAAAAAAGCAGACTTATTAGAAAAATTAGCTGAAATTCGACTAATAAAGCCTCAGTCAACATGTAGTCTAGAATATAAGAACATCAGGGAGGAGATTAGAAACTTATTAGAGTAAAAATATACCTTACATTGGTTGACAGTTTCTAGACTAAAATATTTATCACGGAACCATCCAAAAGAATTGATTAAGTTAAGTAAAAACCAATTAGGATGGGCTGTTGGACACTCCACAGTAGACGCTAGATATTTATAAGTATGAATCAAAATAGCAAACAAGCCCATAAATCTGACTCTGAATTTTATTAAAGAATAAAACTCTATGGGACATAACAAAGTTAGAGCTTAGATGTGAAATAATAATAATAATTTTTTTTAATTAAACTCATAAAAAGAAATCTGAGAAGAAATTTTGGCTACAAAACATTTGGCAATACAACGGTTATGAAAATTATTGTTTAAGTTCTTTTTAGCAACAAGCCTTCTTAAGTAAGATAGATAACTTAAGTTAAAAGTGCTTTAATATAAAATTTATCCCCGGTACGCCCACTTTTCATTGTGGGAGTAGGGCTAGGACGTCAAATTTTAAAAAACGATTTTATTCACCCGAAGTAGTTTGAAAAACGCAGACATCCTTTAGCGTTGTGTATGCCCAACAAGGTTTCCATCGTTCAGTGTTTCACGCACACCTATGTGCATATGAATTATAATATTGTTGCTAAGTTAAAGTCTTTATTTGAGCGGGTTTCCATACCTCTACCCGTGTTTTTTATCTGTGAAATTGATAAGCACCTGTTGCAATTGGAAAATTTCCATGATGATGTCACCAACACTTTCAAGGGGTCAAATACAGTTATCATCATATTGGAGGAAACAATTACCGAATTTACGTTTAATTATTATTTAATTTAGTTGGAAGGAAACTTTGCGCATTCGCTTATTTTCAGTGATCGTGTAAATTAAAAAGGGGTTTAATTTCAATTAAGTTTTAGGTAATACTGATAGGTACGGAACTACCTAGACCCCTACTTGAGGAAACCTAATTGTAAGTATTACACTTCTTATTTTAATTCTTAGTATTTTGGTGGTCAGTCGATTGTAACAATGGCCGTACGTATATGTTAGGCTGTTGACACAATTAATTATAAAAGCATTTTGCTGTGTCACATATTATTATACGGTGCGGTTTGATTCTCTAACTCTTCGATTTTTGTACTTTTGTATTTTAATTTACGACTGTAAAATGATTCCTTTTCTGAATGTAAAAGTTAGGCCGATTAGGTCAATTTGTTCTACGACGTGTTGCCCAGTCAAGGGCGTAGTTTATATTTTTTCTATGATACCGACCTATGTGCTATCGTTTGATAAAATTTATATAATATAAATATACTTATGTACCTTCTTCTTCTTCTAACGCAAACTGCTGTGTGTTGTAAAAAAATATACTCTGTGTTGACACTTCTGTCTTGTCATTTGTTTTATTTCAGCTGCGGGTAGATTTAAACGGTGTCTCCCACCCCAGTCTTTCATTGTTTTGGCGCATTTTTAAATTTATTTAATAATCTCACAACACGGAACTTACGAATTTATCGCCGGAACAACTGAATTAGTCGTCGCTCTCTTTTCGTTACGCGATAAACCACGCAACAAACGCTCCCAATTTTGTTTGTAATTTGGTCTATTTAGTCTGTAGGGTAAGAATATTGGTGGTAAATAATCACCGACAATGCCACACATTTATTACAATTATATCGCACTACATAGGAAGTAGGTTTGCTGCTCCACGTACTCGATTACCTCAGGACATTTCTACTCCCGAATCCAACCCAAAATTAGCATTTTTACCCTACATTCACAAGATTACAGATCAAATAGGGAAACTTCTTCGTAAGAATGGTATTAAACCCATATTCAACTCGACAGGAAAAATCTCTCAGATTCTTCCTTTTTCCCATAGACAAATTTCCTACACTTTCATCTCAAGGTGTATACCAAATTCCTTGTTCATGCGGTTTAGTCTACATTGGTGAAACCAGTCGTTCTGTCATTACTCGCATTTCAGAACATGATCGTTGTATACGGAAAAGGTATATTTCCAAGTCTGCGGTTGCCGAACATCATTTTACTACAGGTCACAAGATAGATTTTAATAATGTTTCGTTGATTGCCAAATCTCCATTCTTTTTCAACAAAAAACTCCGAGAAAACATAGAAATCATCAAACACCCCAATAACTTCAATCGCGATCATGGATTCGAGCTATCCCCTGTTTGGTTCCCTGTCATTTATCGAAAACACGCCCCTTATTAACCGTAACCCAATCAGAGCTGAGTTTAACCTTCCGTGACGATCTTTTTTCTTTATATACGGAGACTATTTCTTCTTAAGTCACTTCTACAAAATTTAGAATCTGGCTTGGTTCACAAGTTGATTACCTAACTCGGTAGTGGTTCTTTGTTAGATTTTCGTTTGATTTTTCAAGTTATCGTTTTCTTTCTAACCTTTTCAGAGTTTAAATTATAGCTTGTTTCATAAGTGGATAACCTAGCTTTTGAGAAGTTCTTAGTTAGATTTCGGTTGCTTGTTTGAGTTTTTTGATTTATCTCACGCCCTGATAAAGCCCTTTACGAAAGTGGGCGAAACGTTGGCAACTTCGGTTACAACAACAATGACACGGTCGAAACCCGGAAGACATTCTTATCTTAGAATCTCCACTGAAGCTTAAAATATGGTTTTGATTGTGCACACCAGAAAAAATCCAGTTTCGACTCTCGGAAGCCCTATATTGGCTCAATTTCTATGGTTTTCTTAAGAACTGGTGATAAGTGTCTAAGAAAATATACGGCGGAATCTAAAAAAATTTTCATCAAAAAAAACAAGAAGAGTCGTAAGAATTTCGTCCAACGCTATATTAATGAGCCTTTAGAGTTTTGGCAAAACGTCATTTTCAGCGACAAAAAATTGTAGAATAGTTCTAACAATAAACCTATAAACATTTTTTTTCTGTATGTGGTTCTACTAAACACAGCAGCATTATTAATCGTCGTCTACATCCACGTACTCGATTGCCTAAGGACATTTCTAGTCCCGATTCCAACCCGAAACTAGCCTTTTTACCCTACATTCACAAGGTTACAGATCAAATAGGGAAACTCCTTCGCAAGAATGGTATTAAACCCATATTCAACTCTACAGGCAAAATCTCTCAGATTCTTCTTTCTCCCAAACACAAATTTCCTACACTTTCATCTCAAGGTGTATACCAAATTTCTTGTTTATGTGGTTTAGTATACATTGGTGAAACCGGTCGTTCCGTTATTACTCGCATTTTAGAACATGATCGTTGTATAAGGAAAAGGTATTCTTCCAAGTCTGCGGTTGCTGAACATCATTTTACTACAGGTCACAAGATAGATTTTGATAATGTTTCGTTGATTGCTAAATCTCCATTCTTTTTCAACAAGAAATTCCGAGAAGGCATAGAAATCATCAAACATCCCAATAACTTTAATCGCGATCATGGTTTTGAACTATCCCTTTTTTGATTCCCGGTCATTAGTCATTTATCGGAAATACGCCTCTTATCAACCGTAACCCAATCAGAGTCGAGTTTAACCATTCGTGACGATTCTTTTCTTTTATATACAGAGACTGTTTCTTCTTAAGTAACTTCTACGGAGTTTAGAATCTGGCTTGGTTCTCGGTAGTGGTTCTTTGTTAGATTTTTGTTTGCTTTTTCAAATTATCGTTTTCTTTCTAACCTTTTCAGAGTTTAAATTATAGCTTGTTTCACAAGTGGATAACCTAACTTTTGAAAAGTTCTCAGTTAGATTTTGGTTGCTTGTTTGAGTTTTGCGATTTATCTCACGCCCTGATAAAACTCCTTACGAAAGTGGGCGAAACGTTGGCAACTTCGGTTACAACAACAATGACATGGTCGAAACCCGGAAGACATTGTTATCTTAGTATCTCCACTGAAGCTTAAAATATGATTTTAATTGTGCACACCAGAAAAAATCCAGTTTCGACTCTCGGAAGCTATATACTGGCTCAATTTCTATGGTTTTCTTAAGAACTGGTAATAGATGTCTAAGAAAATATTCGGCGGAGTCTAAAAAAATTTTCATCGAGAGCAACAAGAAGAGTCGTAAGAATTTCGTCCAACGCTATATTAATGAGCTTTTGAAGTATTGGCAAAACGTCATTTTCAGTGACAAAAAATTGTAGAATAGTTCTAACAATAAACCTATAAACATTTTTTGGCTAAGAGGGGCCCATTGCCAAAAAAATCAGTCTCTGTAAATACAACGGCAGTTTCTCAGTGAATACTTGAGATTATGTAAACTCCCGAGGTCCAGGTCTTTGTAAGGCTGTTGAAAAACACTTGAATTCCAACGCACACGTAAAGATCCTATGCGACCTGCAAATTTAATATCCGTAAAGTGATTACATATTTTTCAACAAGTAAGTGTTACATCATCATTCTGATATGTCTACTACTACAACCTGCTACATAACCATTTCTTTTAAATTATTACGTTAATATTAATTAATTTTTTTTTGCTTTTTTAATGAAAATCCTGCGACACATTCATCAAGAATCGCGCATATTTTTTTGAACAAATAACCTGCGCGTCCTGCTATGGCCGGCAAAAAGTTCCGACATCATAGAAAACGTTAGGGATGAAGTCATGCAGTTAATTCGAAACCAACGAAAACACAATTGTAACTTCTTGATGCGTGGAATGCCATAAACGAAGATTTCCTTCAGGCATCCACACGGTTACAAGAATGTATTAACAAAAGGGTCGTACGCATGATTAGTACATATAGATATATTTTTGTGACAAACTTTTTTGAAAGCGTTTATTTACATAAATATATAAATGCAAAACTCTCACATAAACAATAAGAAAACTGGCAATTAATAACCACATTACAATACACCCATTATTGACCAATTATTATAACAGATAATTTTTAATAAAATTAGTTTTTTTTCAAGCTTTCATTTCAACGATTTGGGTTACAGAGATTGACCCCTGCTGTGTTTGTGTTAGGTAACACCACCTACAAAGAAACGGACGGATCATACGGTCAAACCGCGTATACACTATTAAAACTTGTGTTTGCCTCAACTTTTTTCAAAACGAGTGTACTATGCATTGATAAATAATTTACGCTATGCTATTTATAGTAACTTTACAATCCGCTAACAAACCTACTTTCTATGTAGTGCCATAATAAATTGTAATAAATGTGCGTCAGTAGAATGCAATCAGTATGTGCTATTCTGCAGTACGACGAAAGAAAGAAGAACATAAAAATAGAGAAACAAGTGAAAAAAATAGACAAAAAATGATTGTAAACGAAAGATCCCCAGAAAGTAATAAGTTTCAAGTAAATAAAAAAAAATTAACAGAACTGTCCCAAAAAACTAATAAACACACATAAAGCACATATTAACAAAGACGAACATTGCAATGAACATGGATACGGTTTACAGGAAACGCCCAAATCAAATGGAAAGGAAATGGAAACAGTACAATATACAAGAAAAAAGAAAGTGAATAAAAAAAGATACTTTATTACAATAGGAACCATGGAACATTAAAACATTATTATAAACAGGTAAAATGGAAGAAATAGGTAAAGAGATGAAACGATGCAAAGTTAGTATATTAGCATTACAAGAGATGAGATGGGGAAGCGAAGGAAGAGTAGACAACGCAAGATACTCAATATTCTATGGAGGAAATGAAAGACCGGGTTAACATGGTACGACATTCATGATAAAAAGATTATGAACAAACTAATACAATTTAAAAAAATAGACGGACAAATATATCTCAAAATTAAAAGTATAATAGCTAACATATCCATAGTAAATGCTTATGCACCCACAAAAGGAGCAGCAACAGAAGATAAAGAAGTTTTCTATAACAAACTACAAGAAAGTTGTGAAAAAATACCCAAACACGATACATTAATAGTATTAGGAGACTACAATGCCAAAATAGCAAGATAAGATTTCATAAAAGACGTGGCTCGGAAAGAAACTATCCACGAAATAGCAACAGATAACAGCATAAGGTTATGTCACCTAGCAACACAAACGGACTTGTATATTATAAGTACGAAATTTAAACACAAAAAAGAACATAAAATCATATGGAATATGTAATTTTAAATGCAAATTAGCCATCTAAATACGTTAAACAAATAAAATATTTCTTGAAAGTACAGTGAAGAGACTGGCTTGATACGCTCCTGTCTGCTCTTTTGTAAGAACTGAACAGTTAGGTCACAATCACTATCACTTGTTTATCCTATCTATTGCGTGGGTGTCTGGGTTCAGCCGATCGTTCAATTACCACTTTAGTTTTTGCAATGGCGACTACACTTTCATGTCTAAACATCTTATTTTCCCTCTACGTACTGCAACAGGTGGCAGTCGTCGTCTGGTGTGAGTCGCAGCATATATGTACTCACCAGTTTTACTGTGCAAGTATTTATCAAAACCACAAAACCCTGTCTCTAATAGAAAAAATGTAGCTACAAATGACGTAGCGCTAACCTACAAACCTAATCTTAGTGAAAAAGGTAAGCACTCTACAATTACCAAAGTGTAAAAATAGTTTAGAAACCGACACTGGTATTTATAATATCGCAACAAATAAAGCTAGTAAAACTTGTCAACGGTAACTCATTCAATGGGAGAGCAAGATTGTGATTGCGCTATAGCTCAAGGACCATTCTTGCCATTTTTAGAGATAACCCAAAGACGAAACAAAGAGGTCATTTTCAAAAGTATTTTATTGGCGGCTGGTTCCAAATAGTGAAAAAGTTAAGAGACGTTGGTTATTGTATTCTCAACAAAACAATAGTGTTTACTGTTTTTGTTGTAAAATATTTAGTACAGCACGTTCCAATCAAACTTTATCAAAACAAAGTGGAAACTGTGACTGGAGGCACCTTATAACGATATTAATTCCCAAAGTGCTGTAAAAGGTGGGTGAAAACCAAAAAGAGACTGAACATAGGTAAAACAGTTGATGATTGCCTAAAAATAAAAACAATAAAAAATGTTCTTAAACGATTTTTTGCCATAACACAATTTCTTGCCCAGAACCAAATGACTTCCCAAGGAACAAAAGAATCACATGGAATATACCTGGAAAGTATAAAGACTATCAAATAGACCATATTTTAATTAAAAGAAAAAGATAGAGCATGATTGAGGATGTAAGATCATACAGAAGAACTGGCGTAGAAACAGACCACAACCTGGTTATAACAAAAATGTAACTATGAATAAAAGAAAAACAAAAAAACAAGGTAAATAGAAATGGGACATAGAAAAACTAGAGAAAGAAGAAAATAAGGGATACGAAAATGAGATAAACAATCTACTACAGAAAGAGAACAAAAAAGAAAGTATAGAGGAAGAGTGGAATACAATTAAAACAGTTATCATAAAATCGACAGAAAAGATAATTAGGACAAAATGAGTTAAAAATAGAAAAGATGGTTTGAGGAAGAATGCCAAAACTAAATGAACAAGGAATTTGGTATACACCTTGAGATGAAAGTGTAAGAAATTTGTCTTTGGGAGAAGGAAGAATTTGAGAGATTTTGCCTGTCGAGTTGAATATCGGTTTAATACCATTCTTACGAAGAAGTTTCCCTATTTGATCTGTAACCTTTTGAATGTAGGGTAAAAATGCCAATTTCGGGTTGGAATCGGGAGTAGAAATGTCCTTAGGTAATCCAGTACGTGGATGTAGACGACGATTAGTAATGCTGCTGTGTTCAGTAGAACCACCTACCGGGCGGTTCATACGGTCAAACCGCGTTTACACCATTAAAACTTCTGTTCGTCACAAACAGTTTGTCTCAACTTTTTTCAAAACGAGTGTACTATGTAACGATAAATAATTTGCGCTATGCTATTTATAGTAACATTATAATACTAGTGAGAAATCAAGAGAATACGACTGCGAGGAAGCAAATGAGTAACAGTAAAGACAAC
The DNA here is from genome assembly GCA_035610365.1 of Aquatica leii. Classification (NCBI taxonomy): domain Eukaryota; kingdom Metazoa; phylum Arthropoda; class Insecta; order Coleoptera; family Lampyridae; genus Aquatica; species Aquatica leii. Next base: position 2,713,430 of record CM069436.1, read on the forward strand.
GATACTACGAGTAAATTTAGCGCAGGATCTATAGAAGTAGACTTATTTAAAAGAAAAAAAGAAGAAAGCGAAACTCATAGCGAGAAAATAGAAGCCCTAGAAAATTAAAGAAAAGTAACAAAGTAATGCAAAGAACTCCTCCAAACAAAAGTACAGAAAACAAAAAGTTATCAGTATTTTAAACTGAATACAATTTGGAAAAGCTAGAACAGTTAATGGAAAAAATGGCTCTACAAATAAATGACATTAAAGAGGAAGTTAAAAGTACTAGAATGGACATAAGAGGTACACATGAACAAATGAAAAAAACAAGAAGAAGAGATAAAAACTCTAAGAGAGGAATTAAAAAGTAGGGACGAAAGCTGGCAAATTGAAAAATATAAACTACAACAAGAAATTAAAATAATGAAGAAAAGATTAGAAGCGCAAGAAAAAAAATAGTAAGAAAAACAATATAATAATTAAAGGAACTACGGCACAAGACAATAACCTCAAAGAATGGGTAACAGAATTAATTAAAAAAGAAACGGGGGCTACAATTGAAGTAGAAACGGCTTACAAGATAGGAAAACAAGAACCGAAAATGGTAATTGCAAAACTCAAAAACTTTGAACAAAAGATGGAAGTAATTAAAAACAAGTACAAATTAGGAAGCAAAAATATCTATATTGACAGCGATCTCACCTACGAAGAACAAAAACTCAAGCAATAATAAGGAAAATTGCCAAGGAAGAAAAGAATAAAGGAAACAGTATAAAAGTGAGTTACAAAAAGCTAGAAATAAATGGTGAGAAGTACATATGGACTGAAAAAAAGAATAAACTTACAAAAAACTAACAAGAAATAGGACAAATGGAAATATAACGACAAAAATAGCTAACGAAATGGACACGATAAGAGAAAACGGAAAAATAATAAAACAAGAGAAAGAGAAAACTGTAAATTCGTCTAACGGAAACGGAGTTGGAATAAATAGGAAGAAAAAAGAGTTAGTACTGGAACTACAAAAATTAACAACTAAACAAAGACACATAACTAAAGCAAAAGAAAAAGATCACGGTAAGGTACAACTTGAGAACTATATGGGAATCGGAGAAATAAGTAAAGATGAAAAACACAAAAAGAGTACAAATACATCAGATATACATAAAAATGAAAATAGGAAAATTAAGGTTGACATGAATGATTGGCAAAATAAAATAAACATAAAAAATAAAACAAAAAACGAAAGTAGACTATTAAGGGTGGCAACATGGAACGTAAGAGGTCTGTTGGGAAAAGAAGAAGAGTTAATACAAGAATTCGAAGAATCAAATCTAGATATTTTGGCAATAAGCGAAACAAAGAAAAAGGGTTATGGAGAAATAACAACTCAAAAAGGTCATGTATTAATATATAGCGGGGTAAGTTTAGAATCAAGAGCAAAAGAAGGGGTAGGATGCATAATAAAAAATGAATGGGTAGGAAGCATACAAATATGGAAGCACATCTCGCCGAGAATCTTAAAAATTATAATGCAAGTAGACTAACAAAATAAAACAAACATTATAATAGCATATGGACCAAACGAAGATGAAACAGTGGAGAAAAAAGATGCGTTTTGGGAAGAATTAACAGGTGTGGTAGATGATCTCAACGATAGGATCGTACTATTAGGAGACTTGAATTGCAGAGTTGGTAAAAAGAAAAACAGCACAGAGAATGTTCTAGGAAAATACGGCGAAGAACATAGAAATAATAATGGCAAAAGATTAATCGAATTTTATATTCAAAACGATTTGTTGATAATGAACTCGTTCTTTAAGCATAAAGCTATTCACACGTTTACAAGAGAGGTAGAAAGTAGAAAAGAAAAATCAGTTATAGATTATGTACTAACAAATACATGTTCAAGAAAGAAGTGACGGACGTAAAAGTTAGAAGGGGCCCAGAAATTAACAGCGACCACTACTTATTAGTAGCTAAAATAAGAATCAAAATAGGAAAACAAGAAAAACAAAAATTGAACTCAAGCAAAAAAGAAAGAAACGAAGTAATAAAAACATACAAATTAGCAAACAATCAAACGGCAAAAGAATACAAAGAAAAGACGGAAAAGATATTAACGCAGACAAAAAACGAGTGGAAAACAAAAACGGTAGAACAGCTATGGCAAAGTTTTAAAGAAGCTGTTTTATGTGTTGCAAGACAAACATGCGGAGTACCTTTTACAACCAACAAAAAGAAGCAAACAAGATGGTGGAACTAAGAGATTAAAACGCAACTCAAAATAAAGAAACAGAAATGGAAAAAATATTTGCAAAAAAAGACACAAGAAAATTACGCAGAATACCAAAATGAAAGGAAAAAAGCCAAGAATATGGTCATGAACGCAAAAAGAAAAACGTGGAGCGAGTTTGGAAATAAAATGGAAGAAGACAGTAAAACAAATCAAAAATTATTCTACAATGTACTGAATAACTTGAGAAAAAGAAAGAACAATACAATAAAATACATTAAAAATGACAACGGAGATGTGCTGAAAAACGACGACGACATAATGGAAAGATGGAGACAATACTTTGAGAAATTGTTAAACGTAGAGAATACAACAGGAACAAATACAATATGGCAAGAAGAGGTACAGAAAGACAAAAAGAGTGAAGGCATAAGTATGAGAGAAGTGACACAAACAATCAAGGCAATGAAAAAAGGAAAAGCCGCTGGATTTGATAAAATAAAACCAGAAATGATCGTACACTTAGGAGAGTACGGCAAAATGATGATAAAAGAAATATTTCAAAAAGCTTGGGAAGAAGGAAAAGTACCAGATGATTGGAAAGTGGGAATTATGATACCCTTGTACAAGAAAGGAGACAACAGAAATTGCAAAAATTATAGAGGCATTACACTATTAAGCACAGTCAGAAAAATGTACGAAAGAATGTTGGACAGTAGATTACGACGGATAATAGAACCTCAACTAGAAGAAGCCCAAAGTGGATTTAGAAAAGGAAGAAGTATACAGGACCACATCTTTACCATAAAACAAATCATAGAAAAAAGTAGAACGATGAACGTAGATGTATATGTATATGGCCTTTATAGACTTAGAGAAAGCGTTCAATAAAGTACTCAGAAAAATAGTGTGGGAAAGTTTGAAACGGCGAGGAGTAGCTTATGGTTTAAGAAAAGCAATTCAAAGCACCTACGAAAACAATAAAAACTGTGTACGAACTGGTAACATACAATCAACAGAATTCACAGCAGGAGATGGATTAAAACAAGGAAGTATACTGAGTCCAACACTATTTATTATCGTCATGGATGACATTATAAAAGAAATAAAAAACCAAGTTAACAAGATGATAATAGGATACTGGAGATAAAAAGCAGTGAGAATATCAGAATGTGCTTTTACGGATGACCTGATGCTATGCGCGGCGGGAGAAAAACAATTGGAAGAAAATGTACAAACATGGACAAGGGCATTGACAAAGCGAAATATGAAAATAAACGAAAACAAAACCAAGGTAATGATGATTGGAAAACAAAAGAAAAATGTCAGTATAACAATAGAAGGCAAATCGTTAGAACAAGTACAGTCGTTTAAGTACTTAGGAGTTATAATAGATGAACAAGGAAACATTGAAGCAGAAATAAACGAAAGGGTACAATCGGCAGCTAATATGTATCACACTTTAAAACAAACATTCTTAAGAAAAAAGGAAATATCAACAAAAACGAAAATTACTATTTACAAGACAATATTCAGACCTATTTTGATGCGATGGACATGAAATATTTAAGACGGGTTAAGGGAGTGACGCGATTAGACAGAATAAAGAATGAGATAGTGAGAGAATAACTAAAAGTAGTGTCAGTGTTAGACAAAATTGAAGAACAACAGTTAAAATGGTTTGGACATTTGTGTAGAGTAAACGAAGAAAGACCGGTAAAAAACATATGGGAAGCAAAAACTATAGGGAAGAGAACAAGAGGACGACCGAGAAAGACTTGGAACGACGAACTCGCACAAATATTAAACAATAGAAAAATCAAATGGGAAGAAGCAAAACGATTGTCTCACAATAAAAAAGAATGGAGTAAAATTGTATATATAAAAAATAGTCATAGTTTGTGTTGATTGTATAAACAGAATTATAAGAGTAGCATAGTAATAAGTTCAGAATGTAAAGATTAGTTTACACAGTTTTGTGAAAAAAAAAATTAGTTTTAAGTTAAAGTTTTAAATTAGATGTAATATTGTATACCTTAACACCTTAACTGGTAACTAAGGATATGATTATATATATATATATATATATATATATATATATATATATATATATATATATATATATATATATATATACAATCCGCTAACAAACCCACTTTCTATGTAGTGCGATATAATAAATTGTAATAAATGTGCGTCAGTAGAATACAATTAGTATGTGCTATTGACGTTTTTGTTGGTCAGGATAATCGTTACTTTTTCAATTGTATTAATTTTTTGCCTCCTTTACTAATTGAAGTCGACGCTGTTAATTTCAAGAAAAAATATGAAAATTAAAAAAAATGGTACTATTATACTATAAGATTAATAAACGAACACGGCTGATTAGAAATTTAAGTTTTTATAGTGTACACGCTAAACTTAAACAAGCACTTGCATTTTCATTAGTTCGTCTATTGTGTTTTAAATATTCATTTATTCCGAATTCATACTGAGATGTGACATGTTTTTAAAAGTGTACTAAAACATCAAAATCGAGAAACAACTGTCGGTTTGGTAATAATGCAGTAACGTATTATTACAAAATCATTCATATTTAAACAATTTAACAATCACACGAATAAAACATATTGCAATAGTGAAGCTTCTATTAAATCGTGTAATTTGCTGTTCATTATAATTTTACCATTATTAAAATATCGATTTTGACACTTTATGTCAGTAATAAAGTTCATCTTGTAATTATTAATTGTGAATAAGGATCGTTTAATTAAAACGGTCAAAAGTATTTATAATAATTAACAACGCAATTAAATTAGACAATCGAGTAAAAACGAACAAGCTGTTAAACGTACTAAACAACGTCATAACTGTAAAGTGCAATGTGTCTTTAGCAGGCTTTAATTTTAACTACATTAACATGAAATCTCGGAAATGGCATTTCAATTCACCTGGCTTCCAAACTAGTCAGGTAACAGATTATACACAAAAAAACTTGCAGAATCTGAAACCTCAAAGTTACCTGCTTGCACCTGGCGTAGTTTGGTAAGCAGTTTTGAACACACGTTCTTAAACCAAACGCTATTCATTCGTTTAAAAAAAAAATTTAGAAAGTAGAAAACGCGTTAAAATACAATTCCCGTAATTCTATATTTGCAATGCAAAAGTAAGGGTTAAATTGCTCCACAA